>CM076575.1:1450780735-1450906145 GCA_034641835.2 Pinus albicaulis
TAGGAGTTTGTTTCCAACTTCCTAATTCCTATTGTTGTACTTAATGATGTAATTCCTCATTCATGAATGAAGAGTAAACTTTGAGTGTTCTCTCAGTTTGAGTGCAGTCTCCAGGTGCAGTACTCACCTGTGAGCTGCAACTCCTTCTTTTCATTTCAGTGTCATTTTTATCTTGGTATCGGAGCTCAGAGTAGGGACAGCCTTTTTTTTTTTTAGGATGCATCATTGATTACAGAACTGTAGTGGCGGAAGAGCTTACAGAAGTTTTTTTCGTAGATTCAGGTGGACTGCAGTAACACCTGAAGGATAGGTCTCAGATGACTGATCATCTCTGAGCAGAAGAAAAGGTTGGCGCAGATTTTTTGTGAACAGTCGCGCCATTGGCGCGGTTTTAATGCGAACAGTCGCGCCAACGGCTGAACGAGTCAGCAGTGGCCCCGAGAAATACATAGCAGCGCGGCGACGACTCATGTGATTTCGATTTTGGAGCATTTTGGCGCGGAGGTTGATTTAGACATTTTGGCGCGGCTTCTTCGCATTGGGCTTGGGCGATACTGTGCGCATTTTGATTTCGGCGTGGATTTTTCGAATCAGAAAATCGCCAGCCTCTTTCTCGTTGGGAAGGTCTGCAATTCTTTTTACAGATCGGCCCTGCCCGGTGGTGGCACATTGAAGTTCCGAATTTGCCCGGGGGTGGCAGATCGGACTTGCCCGGTGGTGGCACATTGAAGTTCTGAATTCGCTCGGTGGTAGCAGATCGGACTTGCCCGGTGGTGGCACATTGAAGTTCTGAATTCGCTCGGTGGTAGCAGATCGGACTTGCCCGGTGGTGGCACATTGAAGTTCCGAATTCGCTCGGTGGTAGCAGATCAGACTTGCCCGGTGGTGGCGCATTGAAGTTCTGAATTCGCTCGGTGGTAGCAGATCGGACTTGCCCGGTGGTGGCGCATTGAAGTTCTTGATTTGCTCCGTGGCAGCAGATCGAACTTTCCCGGTGGTGGCGCATTGAAGCTCCTGATTTGCTCGGAGGCAGCAGATCGGTTTTGCCCGGTGGTGGCACATTGAAGGTACAAATTTTGTTTGGAAAAACAGTGGTCAGGATCTGGTATGTGGTAATTTTTTTTTTTTTTTTTTTAGGGTGTCCTGCAATTATTCAGTTGATTTATTCATCAGAGGATCAGGAATTTTTTATCAATCCAATATGAATAACAGTATAGAATCGTATCTCCACGAGTCTGGAAAACTCGATGGATCGAATTTCTCCAACTGGAAATTCAAGATACAGACTTTACTTGAAAGCGCAAATGCATGGTCGATTGTTACAGGAAGTGAGCTGAGACCAGGATCAGCTGCACAAGAACAAGACTGGGATAAAAGGGAGACAAAAGCAAAGGTCATATTGAAGATGTCCGTCAAGGACAATATTATCCCACATATTAGAGACTGTAAATCGGCCGCTGACATTTGGACGATGATTAAAAACCTATACCAGACACAAAATACAAATCGTGTCTTGTCACTCAAAGGCAAGTTGTTTGCGATGAAGATGGAGGAGAATGAGTCCGCTGCTGGATTCATTGCGAGAGTCAAAGACCTGAAGGACAGATTGGGAGATATCGGAGAGAAAGTTTCCGATTCAGATCTGGTCACGATCACATTGAATGGAATGACAGACGAATATCATATGTTCATCACAGGGTTGGCAGCAAGGGAGAAAGCCCCTACGTTTGAAGAGTTGACAGGGATTCTGCTACAAGAAGAAGAGCGACGACAAAATCTGAAATCACAGAGCAATGAACTTGCTCTGATGGTGAAAAGGCGACAGTACAGAGGGAAGAAGCCACAGCAGCAACAGCAACCACAGCAGCAGCAGAAAGGAGCCAACACATTTCAGAAGAGACCGTTTAAAGGTATGTCTGCTAATAACTTTCCCAGCAAGAAATGTTTTTACTGTGGAAAACCTGGTCATGAGATTAAAGATTGTTATAAGAGGCAGGCAGACGAAGGAAGAAACAAACAGAGAAAACATAAGGGTTACTTTGTTGAGGAAGAAGAAGACCATAGCCACGAACTTCGACTATTTACAGCCGATTGTGCCCTTTCAGCTTCAAAGGGAGATGAGGACGACATATGGTATGTCGACTCTGGCGCATCCTCACATATGACTGGTAAGAAGGACTGGTTTGAATGTCTTGAAGAAACTTCATGTGGGTCGAAAATTTATTTAGGGGATGATGGTGGATATGAGATCAAAGGATATGGTGACATTCCGGTAAAATTACCTAGCGGTAACATTAGACACCTTAAAAATGTATTGTATGTGCCCGGAATTAAGAAAAATTTGATCTCTGTCTCAATGATTACTGATCAGGACATGCAAGTTCAATTCTTTAAGACTAACTGTGTCATAAAGGATAGCCAGATGGAAACAGTTGCAACAGGAGTGCGTGTGGGGAGCTTGTACAGGTTAGACGTGAAAAGTATGACAAAGCAAGCAATGGTTGCAACTGGATCGACAGCTGAAGATCTCTGGCATCAGAGATTTGGCCATCTTAATCTGCAAGACCTCATCTTACTTCAGAGAAAAGGTATGGTTGATGGACTCCCTGTTTTCCATAATGTTAAGTTGGATTGTGATGGATGTGCATTAGGAAAATGCATAGAGAAGAGTTCCCTTTGCATGTTAATGGAAAAGAAAGAGATGTCTTAGAACTGGTGCATACAGATATATGCGGACCTATGCAGACTAGGTCATTAGGAGGTGCATATTACTTTCTCTTATTTACAGATGATTGCACTAGGTTCTCATGGATATACTTTCTGAGTAAAAAGAGTCAAGCCTTTCAGTATTTTAAAGAGTTTAAATCTATGGTAGAAAACCAGACAGGAAAAAGGATAAAAATTCGCCGCTCAGATCAAGGGGGAGAATACGGGTTGGGAGAATTCATGAATTTCTGCAAGCAGCATGGGATTATTCAACAGTTCACAGTGCCCCACACTCCTCAGCAGAATGGAGTGGCAGAACGAAAGAACAGAACTCTTGTGGAGTGCGCAAGGAGCATGCTTCAAGGTAAGGGTCTATCAAATGGTTTTTGGGCAGAAGCTATTAACATTGCTGTCTACTTAAAGAATAGGAGTCCTACTAAATGTCTAGGCTTCAAAACCCCTTTTGAAGCATTGTTTGGATTCAAACCAGTAGTGAGTCATTTAAGAATATTTGGGTCAAAAGCTTATGCTCATATACCTAAGGCAGATAGGAAGAAGTTAGATCCAAAAGCCTTGAAATGTATCTTTGTTGGATATGGCACTGAGTTCAAGGCATATAAGTTATTTAATCCCGTGACTCATAAGGTTTTTGCAAGCAGAGATGTCATATTTCATGAACAGGTTGAAGAAGGAAAGGATGACTCAAACAATGATTGGCACATTCCATTGCTAATGGAAGAAAACAGTGAGGATGATGAAGTGCAGGAGCAGAAACAAGAAGAAGAAGTAACAGGTAATGTAATCAATGATGCAAGCCCGGAGAAGGATGAAATGGACAGATTTGAGGTAAGTCCCCTACCAAGGAGATCGAGTAGGAAGACTCAATTACCATCCAGATTGAAAGACTATGCATTAATGACAAACATTTTAAACATTGTAGAACCTGCAAATTATGAAGAAGCAAGTAACTCTGATGCATGGAGGGCTGCAATGTATGAGGAAATAGAATCAATAAACAGAAACCATACTTGGGATTTGGTTGAATTGCCTGAAGGTAAAACCCCCATAGGATGCAAATGGTTGTACAAACCTAAAATAAATGCGGATGGGAGTATAGAAAAACTTAAAGCTAGACTGGTAGCAAAGGGTTATTCACAGCAAGAGGGAATAGATTTCGATGACACCTTTGCTCCTGTAGCCAAATTAAACACCATTAGAATGCTAATTTCCTTAGCAACAAAACATAAATGGCAGCTACACCAGCTAGATGTTAAGTCTGCATTTCTGAATGGTGACTTGAAAGAAGAAATTTATTTAGTTCAGCTTGAAGGTTTTGTGAAAAAGGGGCAGGAACATCTTGTGTGTAAATTGAAAAAGGCACTTTATGGTTTAAAACAAGCACCCAGGTCGTGGTATGAGAAGATTGACTCATTTTTTGTACAGCATGGCTTTCATAGGAGCTTGAATGATCCAAATCTGTATGCCAAGTTTAATAAACAGAGGCAAATTATTTTGATTTCTTTGTATGTAGATGATATGATCATAACAGGGGATGCTAACAATCTGATCAAAGAAATCAAACAGGAGATGTCACAAGTGTTTGAGATGAAAGATCTCGGAAATCTACATTACTGCTTGGGATTGGAGGTATGGAAAGATTCTGGACAGACTTTTCTTACACAAGGGAAGTATGCCAGAAGCTTGCTGGAAAGGTTCAGAATGGAGCAGTGCAGATCAGCAGCAACAGCATTGCAGCAGAACTTGAAGTTAAGCAGTGACGATGGCACTAAAGAGGTGGATGCCACTATGTATAGACAGCTAGTTGGCAGTTTGATATATCTCACTACAACTAGACCAGATTTGGCATACTCTGTTAGTATGTTGAGCCAGTTCATGTCAAAACCACTCGAAATTCACTGGGTCGCAGCAAAAAGTGTGTTGAGGTATCTTAGTGGTACTAGTAATTATGGTATTTTGTACACTGACACTTCTGATGTTACTCTAGCAGGTTTTTCAGATTCAGATTAGGCAGGTAACTTGGATGATCGAAGGTCTATCACAGGTTACGCTTTCAGCATTGGATCCGGGGTCATAGCATGGAGCAGCAAAAAGCAAAGTACTATAGCCTTATCTTCATGTGAAGCTGAGTACCAAGCATTGTGTGCAGCCACATGTGAAGCTATCTGGTTGAGAAGACTTCTCAACGATGCAGGAGAAGAACAGAAAGAATCAACTATCATCAAAACTGACAACCAGAGTACCATCAAGCTTGCATACAATCCAGTTTTTTCATAAAAATACCAAGCACATCGACACTCAGTTCCATTTTGTTCGAGAGAAACTACAGTCAAAAGAGATACTTGTTGAATATTGTAAAACTAGTGACAATATGGCTGATATATTTACTAAGCCTCTTGGGCGTGTAAAGTTTGAATTGTTTAGAAGGATGCTAGGAGTTCAGGATAATCCTTTCTCCATTAAGGGGGGAGTTGAAAATAATTAATATTATTTTATATTAATGGAGAAATGGTTACACAAGTTGTAACGTATCTCCTTAGTTTAGGATTAGTTCCTACAATTTAGGAGTTTGTTTCCAACTTCCTAATTCCTAGTGTTGTACTTAATGATGTAATTCCTCATTCATGAATGAAGAGTAAACTTTGAGTGTTCTCTCAGTTTGAGTGCAGTCTCCAGGTGCAGTACTCACCTGTGAACTGCAACTCCTTCTTTTCATTTCAGTGTCATTTTTATCTTACAATCTTGCCCTATAAATTAGAACACATTTAAAATGAACAATTGTATTATGTATTATGGTGAAGGCACACCAAATATTTTTCTTTTATTTTATTATTTAAGTGTTGAATTTATTTGGGTTGTGGATTCCATAATATTTTATAATATGATAGATAGGAGTGAAGACAAAACATTATAATATAGGAGACTGTGAATAATGGTTTTAACTAAATAGGACTAAAGATATGCATTAATATAAGACTTTTGGTTAAGTTGAAATTTTATTCTGGAGGAGCGGTGGAGTTTTTGAGCGACGTTAGGGTTTTCTTTTCTAGTTTTCTTTTCTTTTGAGTGTTGTCACCAATCGCAAGCCATGGACTACATATGTTATCCCTTATAGGGATCCAAGGTTTGAGGATGATGAGCTTACTTTCATCCATGGTGTTTGAAGTAGATTGTATTGCATCATATTTGTCACATTTCGGCAACCCTTTCAACACGATACATCTATGTATATGAAGGGAATGTGGGGGCGCATCCCAATGGAAGTTACCGAAGATCATGCTTTTGATGAGAAAAATCCATGCCTCAAAGCCTTTTTAAGGTTTGAATGGAAGCTGAGGTCGTAGAGAAAACTTTCACAATTTTTCTACGATGGAAATGTAGTATTTACGGGATGGATATGCTAGGTGTTCCCTATAAGGATGGTCATAGAGATCATTCTTTTTTCGTGTGCATAGATACCATGTATTCATCTTTCTACAATATCTATATTCATTGAAGGAGCAGGACCTTGTGGTTGATCTAGGTACTATAGATCTAAAGTGGATTGCGTTGTTGAGGGATACGTTTGTCCATGGTAATATTTACCATTTTCCCCTCTATGATCTGGACAGAAGGAAGATAGAGAAGGGGAGATAAAATTTTAATATTTTCTAAAAAATTGTTACTAGGAAGACCTCCATATTCTTGATCAGAACTCATATCTAGTGGAAAACTTGAAGCAAATCACTTAGGGTAGTTTTGGTATATCCGCATCTTCCCAAAGCTTGTTATTTGAAGGGAAACTATTACAAGATTCCTTACACATGCAAGACTATGACAATACATGGAACTCCACCAACATTTTAAACCTGAGGTTATATGGTGGAGCCCAAAGTACCAGAAAACCATATGGATCAGTCTCTTTTAAGGATGTAGTGTAAAGGAGGGCTCATAGCCCATAAAATTAATTCCAAAACCACCCAGGACGATATATTGTAGATCAAATAGAACAAGCTCCAGGCATGGAAGTTAATCTCGCAGAGGTAAATTCTCTCTTTATTTTTCTCCAATCCAAGGCTAATATATGCATATTGAATGGATTTTGGATGGGATCTTATGCTTTACAAAAATGGGCATTCTGCACTTAGATCCCTAACTGTAATATATGTTTATGCTCCAAGGGATTTTTCATTATTCAATTTTATACACAAAAAAATCTTAATTTCATCCTAACTAAGGGACCATGGTTATGGGGTAGAACACAGATCTTCATCACCCCATGATTCCAATATTCTAATGCGACAAATATGGAAGTATTAATAATGCCAGTATGGGTGAGACTACCCAATCTCCCTCATCCTTTTTGTCACCATAAGGTCCTAGAGGATATTGGAAGTACTTTGGGAAAATTGAAATAGATGGACCTTTAGAGAAAATAAAAGGGAGTTTTCTCTTTTGTCAGAGTATTTGTAGAGATTTACCTAAGCAAAGGCCTACCTCACATATCCTATTGAAACATAAAAACTTTCAATGGACTCGGGTATTAAATTAAAAGAATAATGCATTTAGGTGTTCAATTTTCTTTTAAATATGACATTTGCATAACACATTTCCATAGGAGAAAAAGGCTCCAAAAAATAAAAAGTGGCACAACAATAAGCCAAAAGTATGGCAGGTATAGTTGATATTTCCACCACACTCAAGAATATGGTTTTAGTCTAAAATCACGATCATAAACACACTCAAATGCCACAACACTTCTACTTTTCACAATGGAATAACATACATTAGTGATTCAACTAATGCACATGACAATTTAAAAAAATTTAACCCACTACATATTATATTAAGAACTTTAATAAAACACTATTAATGCGCTTGTACCAAAAATCATGGCCCTTGCATACAACATTGATACAAGGAGACAACTAGGGATTCGTTTCAATAACTATGACCACTAATATACCTTGAACAAATTACACTCGACCTACTTTTTGATGGTGTGCACGTTCATCCCTTTGAGTCCATGTACCTTGAACACATATGGTACGTCCTTTTCCTCTTGATCGCTTGATCACTGCATCTACATCTTCAACTCTACAATATGCCACTATCACTGATCACATCTCCTTTCATGTCACTAAAATTTGGCCCACTTATCTTCCCACTAGTAGCCCTCTTAGTCCACTAAGATGTCTACTCATTATGTCTTTTGTATCTGCCCTCTTGTCAATGATTTTCCTCCTTGCATTCATTAAACTAGGGTTCCACAAATATGCCTCCTAAAAGCTGATTGACTCCTTCCATGAACATTGTACTTGAGGTCTTCTAGATATTCCCACTATCCATCTCCTTGCTACTCAAAGGGTGATATAACTTAGGGCTCAACACTCCTCTATCATACCATTAAAGTTTTCTGAATTGCAACTTTGGAAATAGGGCACACAATTTTCCCTCTTGTTGTTTATTGGTTGCTCCAAGAATGACACACCTAGGGCCTACCAAAATATCCCTCGTAACTACTCCTTTTCTCCACTAAATGACCAATAATTAATAAATATAAGACTAATATCTTACCTATCATGGAGCAACTCCTTATTGAAATTACTAGAGCATCCAAACACAATTTTTCATCACCTATGAATAAACCTCTACATCTCCTAGAAAGTCGTCAACTTGGAAGGACAATCAACGTACTTCTATGCAAATTGATTCTTCCCTTAAATACTCCTCCGCATATTCACTATAAACTAAGGATTCGGCCATGTATAGGGCTTCCTGTAACAACTCCAAATGTGGTCTACAAGTTCTAAAATAGCCTCTCCTAATCCTAAACTACAATACCCTTCATCCTACGCTCTCCTTCAAGAAATGTGGCCTTGTTATATTTCCAAAATACTAATCACATGATCTTTATGCAATATCCCAACTATGGCTCAACCCTACCTTAACAACACAAAAATATTTGTGCTCTTATCACAGATAATTGGTACCCAAAGCTTGCACATAAATCTGCCTAGAATTTCCCCTTTACCACTTTTCCTACACTCTGCCTAACTTCACCTATACCAATCAGAAGAAAATATACAAGCCATTTCTTCTCTCCACTTGGCTAGGCCTCTTAGGGTTGCAACTACTTCCAAATTCCTTCTCCAATGGTTTATTTTCACTATGATGTGTTCTCAAATGAGTTCACCTTATCTCTTATCTATATGTCTCATAGGTGCAATGACTAGCCCTTCAAAGGAAACTTCTCAAGCCAAGTTAACTTGAAAAAAATTCAATTATCATAGCACATATAAATAAAAGATATTTTCTCTCATGTAATGAATGCCTCCATGGATTCCTTAGTTTCCCCTTGCTCCATTAAGTTTTCTCCATTTGCAACAATGGTCAAACCATCAAATTCACACTTTGTTTTCCATCCACAACCTTGGGTGCAAAACCTACTGCTTGGGTACTTCACCCACAAAATTACTTTTGTGGTCAACCTCACACAAACCTAATACCTAGGGTTATGGACTACCTCCCAAGCTACACAAATTAAAACTCCCTATTAGCAAGGGAGGTACTTTTACCACTTGGAAGTATCTCATCACCATCATCATTACTAGAGACACTAACCCCTCTGACATCCACCACTGCAACATACCCTATAGAATGGACCACACTATCTTGGTAATATATATACCTCATCTTGTACAAACCTAATGATATATAACTTCCATAGGACTGCTCCCTTTGAAGCTAAACTCCATTTGAGTGTACATAATATCTATTATCTCACATTGTTACTAACTTGTGTTATAAAATATCATTCCAAGTTGCGGTCAAACACAGGACACATCACCACTGCAGTCCAACCCTATAAGAAACCTCATCCTTCTTGGTCAAACATCACGCATGCATGTGCCTCGAATATCAGATGTGCAACATCATTGCCCAAAAAAGAAACTATCCTACCAACATCTTGTCCATCACATGAAGCCAATTCATTCATGCCAAAGAACCTCATGAGTAGTCCGAACAATCCATGACAATTCATATGAATTCCATGATTTACAAGCCAACACACAATAAACTGTTGCTCACCATGTTCTCCACCGATCCACCAAAACTATAAACAAATCTCTCCATGCATCATATCATGGACACATCTCCATGTCCTCAGTTAGACCCTCTAATTCATGATCTAGAGAATCTCAACTCCCTATGAGTTGCTTCGCTGCATACACTCTATTCCACTAGTTCTTCAAAGAAGCTCTAGTGCTAAGTTTATTTTTCCATGACACTCAACAATTTGGTTTGAAATTAAGTTACTAATTAGACAAGAAAATTACGTGGTACTCCTTTTTTTGAGGTAGCAAAAAAAGAACCCGATTTGGAAAAAAGGTGATGGAGAATCACCTTCTTCTTTTTTTAGCAACTTTTGACACTTTAAATTTTCTTATGATTTTTTTATTTTTTTTAATGTCATGATTTTCATGTCAATTTTGAAAAGTGGTGATGTAGAATAAGCTGTTTTTTTTTTTAGCATATTTTTGGAACTTTAAATTTTCTTTGATTTTTTTTCTTAAATTTCATGTTGAATTAGAAAAGTGGTGGTTCTTTTGGCACTTTAAAGTTTTTTTATTTATCAAGTATGAACATTTGTTTTAAAATGTTAGTGATTTTCATGTGAGTTTTGAAAAGTGTTGATGCAACATCAATCCTTTTTGTTTAGAGTGGTGATTTTCATCTTCATAACTTGTAAAAATAACAAAAATAACTTGTAAAAACAAAAAAATACACAAAAAAATTAAAAAAAAAATTAATTAAAAAAAAAAAAACACAATTGAAGGAAAAAAAAAAAACAAAAACAACATTATTAAAAAAATTTAAAAATATTAAAAAAAAAAATAAAAAACATAGAATACAATAATTAAATTTAAAAATTTAAATAAAATAAAAAAATTAAAATACTAAAAAAAAAAAATTGATTTTTTTTTTTTAAAATAATTTAAATTTAAATTTAAAAAAGAAGAAGTATATATCTATATCCATATATGATAAATAATTAAAAATAAAAATAAAAATAATTTATTTTTTAATTAAAAAAATATAAAGCAAAAAAAACATTTAAAAAAAATATATAAAAATTTTATATATAAAAAAAAAAAAAAAATTTAAAAATATAAATTAAATTAAAATAATAAAGCAATTAAAATAAAATAAAATAAAATATTAAAATAAAAACATAAATAAAAATTTATAAATAGTTGGAATTTTATTTTCATAAAGGTTATATTTTATCATTAATGTCATCCTTGGATATTTAAGGCTTTTCAGAGACATGATATTTTATCTTTATTACCATGCCTAAAAATCGTTGCAATTTTAATGCTTTTGATATTTTCTCTTTAATTTCATGCTTATCGTTGAAATTTTAAGGTTTTTCAGAGTCATGATATTTTATCTTTAATGTCATTATTAAAAATTGTTGATAATTTACTACGAAAAGAAAAAGGTGTTATTCCAACATCTACTTTTTTCGTTTTTAAGGTGTTTTTTGAACACAAAAAATTGACGACGTTATTCCAACATCAATACTTTTAATTTTCAAATGGGTTTCTCCATTTTTGACACACACAAAATTGGCAACGTTATTCCAACATCAACACTTTTTCTTTTCGTCTTGTTTTCTTCCAACAAATATTGGCGATGCTATTCTAGCATCAACACTTTTCATTTTCAAGCTGTTTTTTCCAAAAAAAAAAACTTGGCTTTTACTTCCATTTTTAAAAAATGTTGAAAATCTACCCTGAATAAAAAAGGTTATTCCAGAATACAAATTTTTGTTTTCGGGTTGATTTTTCATGGTTTTTTGATGTTTTTTTGGTTTGAGTTCTCTTTTTGAGGTAATAGTTCTCATTTGATCGGTAACTTTGTTTTGAGTCTAAAATCATGATCACAAACACTCTGAAATGCCACAACACTTCTATTGTTCGGAGTGGAATAACATACATCAATGTATCCACTAATTCACATGAAAATTATAAAATTTTTAACCCAGTACAAGTTATATTACAACTTTAATACAATAGTCTTAGGCCTCTCGTACCAGAGATCATGGCCCTTACTTACAACCCTAATAAAAGAAGACAAGTAGGGCTTGTTGTCAACAACTATGACCACCAATATACCCTTAACAAAGTAAACTTGATGTAATTTTTCATGGTGTGCATGCTCATCCCTTTCAGTCCACGTACCTTGAACAAAACTAGCAAGGTGTTTTCCTCCTGATCTGATGATCACGACATCTTCATGTTCAACTCTACAATCTTTCACTCTCAGTGATCATAACTCTTTTTGTGTCACTAAACTTTGGCCCATTGATATTCCCACTAGAAGCCCTCTAAGTCCATGAGTATGTCTGCTTAGTGGGTCTTCTGGATCTTATGTCTTATTAGTGAATTGCCTCCTTGCATTCATTGAACTAGGGATCCACAAATGTGCCTCCTAATAGCCAATTGTCTCCTTCCATGAACATTGTACTTCAGGCCTTCCACATATGCCCACTATACATCTCCTTGTTTCTCTAAGAGTGACAAAATTTAGGTCTCAACACTCTACCCTCGTACCACTAAATTTTTCCCAACTACAACTTTTGAACTAGGGCACACAATATTCCCTCTTATTTTGTCTTGCATTGTCTAGGAATGACACACCTAGGGCTTACCAGACTATCCTTCACAATTTCTCCTTTGCTCCACTAAATGACTTGCACTTAGGGCTTGTAAGATTTCCATGTTAACTATTATAGGCCTACTCCTTGTTAATAGTAATAGGGCATCCAAATATTTTTTTTCATCACCTATGAACATACCTCTACATCTCCTAGAAAATCATCAACTTGAAAGGACATTCAACATTCCTATAAGAATCTGAATTCATCCCTTAAATACTCCACGACCTTGAACTATACCCTAAGGATTTGTCCCTATATTTGGCTTCCTGTAGTAGCTCCAATTGCATCATAGTAAACCTAAAATGCCCTGCATATATCATATCTACAAGACCCTTCCTCC
Source organism: Pinus albicaulis (assembly GCA_034641835.2). Lineage (NCBI taxonomy): Eukaryota > Viridiplantae > Streptophyta > Pinopsida > Pinales > Pinaceae > Pinus > Pinus albicaulis. The sequence goes on from CM076575.1 coordinate 1,450,793,506, forward strand.
TGTATTATCGTTCAAACAATGCAGCCTTACTATATTGCCAAAGCATCGATTAGAGGAGCTCTATCTAGCAACCCAACTAAGGCTAACCCTACCTAAACAAGATAGAAATATTTTTTGAGATTAAACAAGATGATGAGCTTAGTGAAAATCAGTCACCTTCACTAAGTGGCCCCGCGGGCTATTTTTAGGTGTAAGCCTATTTTTAGACTATGTCTATTTTTAGACATGGTGATCATATTTCAGAAGTTGCGGGATGCTATTTGTGGATGGTTGGTCAAGCTGGAAAAATAGATGAAATTATATTTTTATAATATTGGGCGAAGTCTATTTATAGATCGTCAATCTAAAAATAGAAGTGTCGATTATTATTAGCTCTTAATAATAATTCGACAATAAACATCAACTTATTCTCTTGGAGCACTTAATTTCAGTGTACAGATTTGTCAAATCAGTGGGTTGAAGGAATTACACAATTCCTAGGGTTTACTGGTGATTCATGCATGGAGGACTCAGTTAGAACTAAAGTGGCAAAGTTATGACAGAGTTGGAAGAGTAGTTCATGGAGTTGTTATTCAGTTTAACTCAGTTAATGGAGTTAAACTCAGTTGAGCTAGTTGTATCTAGTCTAATTTAATGATACACTAGTGAGAGTGGAGTGAATTAATTAGTTAATTAATTAAAAAATAATAAATCATTAATCAACTGAACAAATATAGCAGTTAACTATAGTACATGTCAGTTCCAGTGGAGATCCAGTGGAGAGATAGGTGAAAGGGCAAGATGGACTATCCGTTGTGACTATAGTGATGCATTGATTGCACCACACTCACATTGGAGTTGCCAATGAGGATTGCGCAGTGCAAGAAAGGAAGATTGAATTCATTCAGGGGTCTTCTTTACTCGGGATTGTGCAGTGGAGGCAGGCTATCAAGTGGCAAGAAATGAGTGCATGGATTTGCAGATTTCTTCTGATTAGTGTGTGGTGATTGATTGTATTGAGAGCTTGATGTACTGAGCTTTGTATGATATTGTTACATGATCTCCATGTTACATAATATATTATAGTTGGGGTTTTCAGCTTCAGGCTTTCCAGTTAAACAACTGTGTTATGTGTGATTGTTTTTATTGCTTCATGTGTTTGCAATTGCGTTTTTAAATTTCCGCAAAAGATTAACAGTGGAAGGATTTTTTATTTAGCAAGAAGATAAAATATTGTTAGATTAGGAGAATATGGATATATACATGCATATTTTATATAATTTATACATGGTATCAGAGCAGTGTTAATTCTTGAAGATTGCAATAGTGAAAAATTGTTGAGTTTGTGCTAGTGGACAATTCGAATTTGCTGCAGAAAATTCTTGTTGCGACAGTTGAGTATACATTGAAATGTATTTCAATGGTTTGCGATTGGAGTATGCCCTTGATGGAAGCTCGAATTACATACCTTGGAAGGACAGGATGGAGGCGATGCTGGAGGATAATGGACTGAAGGAGTTCATCGATAGCGATGTTACTAAGCTGGGATCTAGCAATGTTGCATTACTTGACGCATGGCAAAAGAAGATAGAAAAGACCAGAAGAATTATGTTGGAAGGTGTGAAGGACCATATTGTGTCCAGGCTTCATGGGAAAGCCACTTCATTTTCACTGTGGAAGGATTTGACAGATTTTTTCTAAAGCAGTAGTGACCAAAGGAAGTTGGTGCTGAAAGATAAGCTCGGAAAAATAAAAATGGAGAAGGGCGATAGTATTCCAAAATATCTCACGAAATTTGTCCACTGTAGGGATGAACTGGGAAGTGTGGGGATTAATATTGATGATCAAGACTTGGTTAGCTTGGCTCTCCTTAGGCTTCCGAAGAGTTGGCTTAGCTATGTAGACTCTGTCAATGGAAGGGAGAAACTATTGGGATGGGAGCGAATTTGGTCGAATCTTGTGCAGGAGGAGATAAGGCGAAGTACCAGGGATAGCTCTTCATCGAGGAATGAATATGAATAGAATTTTTCTTTGGCTGCCAAAGAAAGGAAAGGGAAGGGGAAGAAATTTCCTTCAAAATCCGAAGCTAAAGGCAAGAAGCAGGATTTTTCCAAGGTGAAGTGTTTTCACTGTCGCGAACATGGGCATTTCGCCACTAACTACCCACAGAAGAAGAAGAACAAGAAGGTTGCTAGAGCTGCAGCTGAAGAGGCCTTAGCCTCGCAATTTGAACTTGATTTCTCTTTTATTGCATGCTTGGTTTCAAGCTCAATGGGATCACTGTGGTATCTTGATAATGGTGTGTCTTTCCATATGACAGGAGACAAGGATTTGTTTGGTGACTTGGAGGAGAAGGACCTTCAAATGTATATAGAGATGGGTGACGATGGTCGATACAGTGTGACCGAAATTGGGACCATTACCTTTGAGAGGGATTCAGGTAATCCATTTCTGTTGAAATATTTTATGCATGTTCCAGGTTTGAAGAAGAACTTGGTCTCAGTCGCAATGTTGGAAGACAAATGTTATGACGTTGTTTTTAGCGATGGAAAAGATTTCCTGTGACATAAAAAAATGGGTCAAACCAAGAGGATAGGTATTCGAGTTAAGAATCTCTACAATCTGTATGTAGATGGCTACACTACAATGATGGGAAAATCAAAAGAAGTGGTGAGCCAAGATGAGGGCGAATTATGGCACAGGAGATTGGGCCATATTCACCATGGCGCTTTGAAGATTTTTAACAGATTTATACTGGACTTCCCAAGGGTACTCTTGTGCAGTCAGATCAGTGTAAGGGATGTACTATGGGTAAGTTTGTAAAGACCACCTTTCATGAGAAGGAGAAACGTGCTTCGGTGATCCTGGAGAGAATTCACACAGACATGTGTGGACCTTTCTTAGTTGCTTCAACAAAAAAACACAGGTATTATGTTATATTTTTTTATTACTATTCTCATAGATGTTGGATATTCTTCATGTAGAAGAAGAGTGAAACGTTCTCAAAGTTATGTGAGTTTAAAGCATTGGTGGAGAAGGGGTCGGGGAAGAAAGTGAAAGCTCTACAGAGCGATAATGGTGGTGAATACATCTTGGGCGAATTCAAAGACTTTTGTAGAAAAGAAGGAATTAGAAGAGAACACATAGCGCCTCATAACCCACAGCAGAATGGGGTCACAGATAGGAATAACATAACGATCATGGGTGCTGCATGATCTATGTTGCATGACCAGGGCTTATCGATGCACTTGTGGGTGGAATCATGCAACACTACGGCTTATGTGCAAAACCATTGTCCTCGTAGAGTACTTGGCATGAGTACATCTGAAGAAGATTTTACTGGTAAGAAGCCTGATATTTCTCATTTGAAGATTTTTGGCTCATCTGTTTACATTCATGTGACAAAGGACGCCAGGAAGAAGTTAGAGCCGACTGCAGAAGTTGGGATATTTTTGGGGTACGCAGAAACACCCCATAATTATCGTGTGTATTTTCCAGATGGTTGCATGACTATGGTGCGACGGGATATAAAATTCAATGAGGTGAAAGCCATGAAGTTGTCACTTGAGAGGGAGCTACACTTGCACACAGAGGAGGAACTTCTTGTTCCCAAAGATGAGCCTCTAGATGTGGTCAGCCACAGGAGGAGATTCATGGAGTGGAGGAGTCCACTCATGTATAACAAAACATCAGAATAGGCATAAATCGTACCACAGAAGCTGAGAGACTGAATCTTGATGTCGCACAAAAAGTAGGAGTCCCTACATCACAACGCAGACATAGACAGTCACCTGGCCGATTTACTGGATACATGGCTCTCATGAGCAAGTGTATCGTGACAGAGCCATCTTCTTTTGAAGAAGAAATCTAGGAGCTCACATGGGTAGATGCCATGGTGGAGGAGTATGAATCCATTTTCAGAAACAATGCTTGGGAGATTGTTCCAAGGCCAGTGGAAAAATCAATTGTAGGATCAAGACAGATCTACAAGGTAAAGCAAGCTACTGATGGGAGTGTCAAGATGTATAAGGAAAGATTTGTTGCCTGGGGCTTCTCACAGATCGAGGGGATTAAGTATGAAGAAACCTTTGCACCTGTCACATGGTATTCTTCCATAAGGACCATCCTTGCTCTCTCAGCGCAGATGGGTTGGCACATTCATCAGATGGATGTGAAGACTGTGTTCCTTAATGGGATCATTGAGGAAGAAGTGTACATTGAGAAGCCTGAAGGATTTGATATCTTCAGCAATGATTCATATGTGTGTGGGCTCAAAAGAGTGTTGTATGGGTTGAAACAAGCACCTTGTTCTTGGTACACACGGATCAATAGCTATTTCACTGGACTTGACTTGACCAAGAGTGAGGCAGATGCAAACATGTACCAAATTGTGGTGGAGGGTAAGCTTTTAATCATTGTTCTTTATGTTGATGATTTAATACTAATGGGTGATGAGTAGTTGATACACTCATGCAGGGAATATCTTGCAAAGGAGTTTGAGATGAAGGATTTGGGCTTCCTTCATTATTTCCTTAGATTGGAAGTATGGCAACGGGAAGGTGAACGGTTTGTGTCTTAAGGCAAGTATGCTGAGGAGATACTGGAGAAGTTTCACATGCAAGGCTGCAAGCCTATAGACACTCCTCTTCCAAGAAATTGGAGGAAAGAGGATGCTACATTGGAAGAGGTAGTGGATGCCACTTTTTATCGACAGTTGGTGGGTTTGTTCATGTATTTAGTTAATACAAGACCAGACATATGCTATGCGGTGAACTAGCTTTCACAAGCGATGGTTAAGCCTACCAAAATCTTTTGGAAGGCTGGCAAGCATGCCCTCAGGTATCTTAGGGGCACATCTGAGTATGGCTTATGGTACAGATAGATGGATGAGGTGAAGTTGGATGGCTTCACGGATTTAGATTGGGCAGGCAGACCAACGGATAGAAAGAGCACATTAAGAGGGATTTTTAGTATCAGATCTATAGTAGTTTCTTGGTACAGCAGGAAACACAGATCTATGGCACTCAGTTCAACGGAAGCAGAATACATGGCAGCAAGTCAAGCTGCATGTGAGGCTATCTAGATGAGGAAGATCCTGGTTGGTTTGTTCGGTTCACATTTAGATCGTACAATGATACATTTTGATCATCAGAGTTGCATTAAACTCTCGATTAATCCAGTGTTTCATGATAGATCTACAAATATTGATATCTGGTATCATCATATCAGAGATTGTGTGCAGCAGAAGATCATGTTGCTTCAGTACATTCCTACAGAAGATCAGGATGTAGATATTCTGACGAAGGCGCTCACCAGCAGCAAATTCAAATACCATAGAGGCATGATCGGGGTGAAGGATAATCCCTATATTGTTGAGAGGGCATGTTGAGATTCAACAAGATGATGAGCTTAGTGAAAATCATTCACCTTCACTAAGTGGGCCCGCAGGCTATTTTTAGGTGTAAGTCTATTTTTAGACTATGTCTACTTTTAGACATGGTGATCATATTTCAGAAGTTGCAGGATGCCATTTGTGGATGGTTGGTCAAGTTGGAAAAATATATGAAATTATATTTTTAGAATATTGGGAGAAGTCTATTTATAGATCATCGATATAAAAATAGAAGTGTCGATTATTATTAGCTCTTAATAATAATCCGACAATAAACATCAAATTATTCCCTTGGAGAATTTAAATTTCAGTGTACAGATTTGTCAAATCAGTGGGTTGAAGGAATTACACAATTCCTAGGGTTTATTGGTAGTTCATGCATGGAGGACTCAGTTAGAACTGAAGTGGAAAAGTTATGACAGATTTGGAAGAGTAGTTCATGGAGTTGTTATTCAGTTTAACTCAGTTAATGGAGTTAAACTCAGTTGAGCTAGTTGTATCTAGTCTAACTGAATGATACACTAGTGGGAGTGGAGTGAATTAATTAGTTAATTAATTCATAAATAATAACTCATTAAAAAAATGAACAAATATAGCAGTTAACTACAATGCATGTCAGTTTTAGTGGAGACTCACTGGAGAGATAGGTGAAAGGGCAAGATGGACTATCCGTTGTGACTATAGTGATGCATTGATTGCACCACACACACATTGAAGTTGCCAATGAGGATTGCGCAGTGCAAGAAAGGAAGATTCAAATTCATTTAGGGGTCTTCTTCAGCATGGATTGCGCAATGGAGGCAGGCTATGAGGTGGCAAGAAATCAGTGCATGGATTTGCATATTTCTTTTGATTAGTGTGTGACGATTGATTGTACTCAGAGCTTGATGTACTAAGATTTGTATGAGATTTTTACATGATCTCCATGATATATAATATATGATATTTTGGGTTTTTAGCTTCAGGCTTTCCCATTAGACAACTATGTTATGTGCGATTTTTTTTATTGCTTCATGTGTTTGCAATTGAGTTTTTAAATTTCCGTAAAAATATTAACAGTGGAAAGATTCTGTATTTAGCAAGAAGATAAAATATTGTTAGATCAAGAGAATCTGGATATATAAATGCATCTTTTATATAATTTCTACAATATTTTCGGCCCTTTCATAGAGAATTAGGACATAAAACATGCACAAAAATTTTTCGAGAATTCCTCGATTACCACTCGGCTAATACTCTACACAACTCGACCTAGACCAATCAAAAGAAAATATACAAACCAATCCTTCTCTCCACTTTGTCTAGGAATATTAAGGCTATGTATACTTTAGGATTCCTTCTCCAATGATGTATTTTCACTTGGATGTGTTCTCAATTAATTTTACCTCCTCTCTTATTTATATGTCTCGTAGGTGAAACGACTAGTTGTTCAAAGCGAATTTCTCAAGCCAATCTAACTTGAAATACTTGTCAATTAGCCCACAACATTTAAATAAAAATTATTTTCTATCATTTGATCAATGCATACATGGTTTCCTTAGCTTCCCCTTGCTTGATCAAGGGTGATCCACTTGCAACAATGGTCAAACTAGAAAAATCACACTCGGTTTTGTGCCCACAACTTTAGGTGAAAAACCCACTGCCTAGGTACTTTTCCCACAAAATTCCTTTTGTGGCCAACCTCACACAAACCTAGACCCCAAGGTTGTGGATTACATCTGAAGATAAAAAATCAATAGGTATCATACCCTTAACTTTCAGAAGAAGAAGAATAAAATACCATGGTGAATCATCCAAATGTAGATATTCAGACCCAACAAGGTAATTAAGCAGAAGGGGTAGTTGTGACACAATATAAAATCATCGCCCACATGTAGAAGGGTAATGAATTAGTAGTGACCAATATATCAAAGCATAATATATAGGAAATACACAATGAAAAGGTCATGGGGGTATCAAGATAAATCATATCTATGAGGGGTCATATTCAAATAAAGAATCCCCCTCGAAGATAGCTAGAAATATAATGGTAGTGGTACCTATATTTGGCATATTTTATGTAATTTTCATGGTTTTGTTTTTTTTATTGCTCATAAGATGAAATGATTAATTGATCAAATGATTTCAGTATCTATATAATGTAATTTTTTTCCTTGTTCATGTTGAACAAAATTACGATTTTTTTCCGCAAAAAAAAGAACATAATATTTTAACATGAAAATTTTTATCAAGAGATCTTCAGATTATCCACAGTGTTATAAAACAATGGTCAAAGTTTTGAATCCCAACCAGTATCCATCTTCAGGACAAGATATTGAATGAAGGATCAAATAAGGACTAAGGAAAAGGAATAAACCCTATAATAAAAATTTATCTTGTGTGTTTGACCTATTTTGCTTGGAATGACCTCTAGGATGAGAAATTTGACAACAATTGATCTTTAAACTTCATTGGATATTCCAGTGGACAGTTCGTCACAACATATATGAAAATATTATATTAAAATTATGAAAACTCTACATTATTATAGTTTTATTTAATTTCTAGATCTATAGATTTTATTGTAATTAGTGCATGCACGCGAATGGAAATTATGTAGAAAAGTATAGAAAAAAAAAATATAATCACACACAAAAAGAATACACAAAATATTTTCTGGGAAATCCTTTCTAGAGAAAACCCAGCTGGAAGGTGGGGTCACTTCAATCTCTCTCTGTTTGGAATAAGGTTGTAGGTACAAAGAAGTAATGTTTGTGGCTCATGTGCTACTATAGTTCATATATCCTATCTATATGCTCTACCTCCTATCTCTCATAGATATATTTTCTCATCTATTGAGCAAAATTCTCTTGAAATAATGGATAGCCTCTTCCTACTAGTGGCCTAGTTATAACACAGCCCGATAGCCTACTAGTGGTTAAGTTTAACTATATCAACTCTTAACTAGAGTTACAAAATAGAATCCTATAGACTCTTTTACATAAAAAACACATGGTTATCCAATTATCCTTTTATAATAGGGGTTGACGTGACATCCTCCTGAACTATAGGTGTGAATACAAGAAGTTCAAATTGAGTGGCATAAATTTTTCATACTGACTCTAATTGACATGCTTATTGCGATGTTAGAAAGATATTTGTGTTTAGAATAACATGAAAACATCTGGCACTAAGGAGACATATTTTTTCCCCCTAAAAACATCATTTTATGCCTCAAAACATTGCTGGAAGGTTTCAGACTCAATGTTTCCAAACTGGGTCCCATTGGTAAAAAAGGTCACGTGAGCTAATTCCTCCACATTTTCCACTATTAATGCATCGATATGGATGAAAAAAAATATAATGATCCAATCCAGATCACACCTACCCATTTTTTTAGGATTTTTCTCCCCTAACTATTTTACTAAATGAGGTGATAAAAATTTTCCTCCACCTTCTCTTTGGTGTATCATTTAGATTTGCCTGGAAGTTGTCCCTTAAACGCAATACTCCAAAGGACAAGCTTCCCATGTATTTTAGTTCTAGACCTATTTTAAACAATTGTATCTCTTTTCAAGTTTTCCTAAGAGTCAGGTGCCAAATCCTCCACAGAAGGTAGGGCATATTCCTCTTCCTAATATACCATGAAAGGCTCATAGATTTTCAATTCTCTACATTCACAAATAAGTAAATGTGCATATATGGTGGAAGAGTAAACCACCTTTTCCAGTATATCAAAGAGACCATACCTCATAGCCTTTATTTTCTTACCAGGTCCCTGCAAACTCTCCTTATTCAACTGTATCCATACTTTATCTCCTACATTGAATGATTTCTCTATTTTGTGTTGATCACGCCTGTCCTTATACTTCTCTTGTGACTTCTACAGTGTGTCTTGTACATGGAGATGGATCTTCTTGATCTTCTCTATAATTTTTTCAACCCTCAAAACATCTCCTGCAAGATCTTCCCTCACTCTTCATTGTTGCCCATATGCAATATCTAGAGGTGAATGTGGAAAACATTAAAAAAAAAGTCTTAAATGGGTACTTTCTTGTAGAAGTTTGGACTAATCTGTTGTAATGATTTTGTATATATATCATATTTTTATCCCAGATATTTGGATGCTTCTGGTTTTATCCCCTAAGAAGTTACAACAAAGTCATGTTGACTACTTCTGCTTGCCCATATATCTGTGGATGGAATGTTGTAGATATCTTCAAAATTGTGTCTATATTCTCCCACAATGTAGTCTAGTATGTAGTGACGAATCTTGTATCCTTGTCTGAAATGATGCTTCTTGGTATCCCAAAGTACACCCAAACATGTCCAATGAAAAATTTCGATGGCATTTTTATAGGGAATCTAAACAAACATTTTGTTGAACCTATAAAATATCATGAAAAAGTAGTCATGTCCCTTCCTGGTTCTCGGTAAAAACCCAAAAAGTCTTTGGAAATTATTTCCCAAGGATGAGTAGGTACATGTAAGGGATGATATAGACCATGTTTCCTATTGCTATGATTGTTGGTACAAAAAATCATGCATCCTCTTATGAACCTAGCTACCTGCTCTTTCATCTTGGGTAAATACACATACCTCTTCAAGTTAGCCATGGTCTTCCCTACACCAAAGTACCTTGCAACATTGGAGGTGTCAGCCACTCTAATCAGCTACAATCACTCACCTTTAGGAACACATATCTTATCCAACTTATAGAGTAACTAGTCTTGGAGATGGTAGTAAATGGTGTTATTTCAATCATGCACATGACTCTGACTTTGCAACTGCTGATACACCTCCTTGAATTCCTCATCATATGAATATTCCTCTTTGTATGTATCATGGGTGAATGGATGCATGTGAATAAGAGTCTCGAAGGCTATAATATTTGATGTGGGTTCCTTTAAAGCATGTCATACAATTTATTTATGTTATGATTCTTATACTTGATCATCATATGAAAATACTGTAAAAAACCCATCCACTTGTAATGCTTGGTCTATTATAAATTACTATGGGCCTACAAGTATTGCAACAGTTGGTGATCTATGTGGATTACTGTGTCCTTTTCAATCAGATAGTGCTTCCACTTCTTCACAACTTGCACCATGGCATAGATCTCCTTGTCGTAGGTAGGATAGTTGAGAACTTCCTCATGAAATACTCTACAATGGTAGAATACAAGCCTTCCTCACCCCGTTAAGACAAATCCCATAATAGACACACTCGCATTTGTCTCCACTTTGAAGGTTCGCTACAAATTTGGAAATGTCATAACTAGTGCTTGGCTGATCTTCTTCTATAGCTCCTCGAAATCCTTCTGCTGAAATTCCCCCCATTGGAAACTCTTGCCACTCTTTTTTATGGCATGGAGCAATTTTTCTACTATTGAAAATGAGGCAATGAATTTCCTCAAGTATTGTGTTGCCCCAATCAAAATTCTGACCTCGGAAACATTAGTAAGCACCGACCATTTCATGATGACCTCCATCTTGTAAGGATCTATATTCAGCTCTCCTACACCAATCACATACCCCAGATAAACCAAATACTGTTGTGAAAACTCACACTTCTTGAGATTTTCTAGCAGCTGGTGCTTCTTCAATGTTTCCAACACATGCGCCAAATGTGAAATATGATCCTCACATGTAGCACTGTATACCAACATATCATCCAAATAGATAATAAAAAATGAATGTATAAAAGGGAACAATACATCATTCATCAAGCTCATAAACATAGTTGATGCATTACATAGGCCAAGTAGAATAACTATACAGTCATACAAACCTAGCCTGGTTTTGAAGGAATTCATCCATGTATCTTCTTCTTTGACTCGAACCTAGTGATATCCAAACTTGAAGTACATATTGGTGAAGTATTTTTCTTAATCCAACTAATACAACAAATCATTTATCCTATGCAGGGGGTATCTATTCTTAAGCGTGATTTTGTTCAACGCTCTGTAATCTATACAAATCTTCCTAGTCCCATCCTTATTTGGGACAATGATGATGGGTGACCCACATGGTGATGTAATTGGTTGAATGACACTCTGTTCCAATAGCTGATCCAACTACTTCTTCACCTCACTTTCTTCTATAACAGACTTCCTGTACAACCCAATATTCAACAATGGATATTTTGGTAATAGTTAGATCTCGTGCTTCACTTATCTCTTAGGTGGTAACTCTTTAGGCTCTCGGAACACATCCTTGTATTCATGTAAAAACTCCAATTATTTTTTGTGTTTCTTAGTAAAACCCTCCATATATTCCTTTCCTCTTATTGACTCCTCTACAGACCCTCTTTCTCTTAAAATAAATAAAACATGCTTCTTGCTAAAACTAATCAACTTCTTGGCTTGGTTCAAACTTACCAGTGAAATTTTCAATTTTCCTTTGTGCGCGTTGATGATGAATAATTTTTTATCCTTAATGTGTCAGTCCTATTTGGCTCTCCTCATGAATATTGAATCACATATGTACATGTATGGACTCCAAAAAAGAGTCAACATACATTAACGGGAACCACATCTAGATCTACTTCATCAATAAAATCATCACTGGTAGCAAATCTAATTCTACACTATTTTTTAACCTTCAGCTATACATCCTTATATACCCATCCCAATGGATATGGATTTGGATGATCATGAGCTTAAAACCCCAACTTCGTTAACATATATGTTGTAGTGAGATTCACATACAATACTTAGTCAAAAAGAGCATCAATATTTGTCTTCTTGACCTGTATCTTTATATGGAAGAGTTTGGTAATTTCTTTCTCTTCTTATTGCTGAAGGTTACTAGAACTCACCTCCTTCTTCTCATCCACATTCGAGTTGCTTTCAACTTCTTTTTCTCGAATCAGTGGCCATGATATTCTTCTTCTTCTTCCATTTCTTCTTATTCTTTACGTTTAGCTCTAGATGCAACTTGCAACTTTTTTCCTTTGTATGGCCATCGATGTTACACTCGTTGTAGTCGTTTATAGGATATTTTCACCCATTTTTTGTGGTTCTATTATTCTTATCTTTTCCCCCTTTCTTATTCTTTATTCCCTCATTAGAAGAATCATGTTCCTACCTCTGCTTCGCTCCACTTTATTGTGCTCTCTTCAGGCCTACATTATCCATGTACTACGATTGTACACAAGCCTTGTCTACCAATTTGGGATTGAAAAAAATCACTTTCTCACACAGATGGTGGTGCAGACACCCTAAATACTTTAGGAGTACATCTTGGTGATGCCAGGATACTGGGTTAAAACAGATCCTAGCATATAAAAACTCTGTGCTTCCTTCAACATTAAATATCTCACCTAATTCTTCAATAAATAGATGAATTTGATTTAGTTTCAAATAGACATAACAGAAAGAGAGCTATATAAACAAAAATATATCGATATATAAATACACAAGAAATTCCTTGGCCAAATATTACAGTGGATGGCCTTTCGACTCTCGGCCCTTCACAAAAAGCTCTCAACTCATTCCTCACTCTCTATGTATTTCTCACTTCCTCACTTGTTTTTCATCCTCACACAACCCTCCTATTTATACATAAACATGAATTTATTCCACTCCATAAATTCCTCGACACAAATCTCAACTAAAATCTAAATTAGATTTATCTTTTTTGGACTCAGCTAAGTCCCATTTATAGAATTCCAAATCCCTAGATTATCTACCTAATTCAACTCCACTCATATCCTTAATTTATTAAAGGAATATTTACAATAACTCTCACATTTATATTTTATCTCTTAATTTATTAAAATGAGAAAAATAATTAATAAAATAATTAAAACACCTCACCCCCTAAGTTACATAAATGAATAATGAAAATTTATCTTTGATGCTCCTGCATCAGACTCCCCATGTAGAGAAGTTTCCATAGACTCTTGTCTATGAGGTCTGTCACTTTTATGTAATAATGCGACAACCAAAAGTCCTGATGACTTTCTCCCTCCAGGATTCCAAACTGTGTTCCGTCGCTGGTCCTTAAAAGTATCAACTCGATTTGGTAACTCATCACTCACTCGTTCAATCAGATTCCATTAGCTTCTCCAACACTTTCTTTCACCAATTCCTAGGAGCAATTCCTCTTTGTTGAATTCTTTCGTCTCCAACTGAGATGAACACTCAATTTTATGCAATGAAGAATAATGAAGAACTCCTTCTTGATTACAATTATAGTTTTTTATTTCTTTTATAGCAACAAATTTCTGGTCCAATGTTGTACCTACATTCATCAACAAATTGTTAGTTTTAAAAAGATAAGACCTTTCAGTCTCTTTTGATGCTTCGAGCAGCAATCTTCCATCATCGACTTTCTGGACTTCAATAGATCCTGTTTTGAACTGCTGGCTGCTTTCATATTTATCCTGTTGGATCAATATTTTTGTCTCCTTTATGTCTCTACGGACATAATTTTCTTGTTGCTTTTGACCTTCCATCTCAACTCCAAATAATTTCTGCTAAATTTTTCGGATTTCAACATCATATCTATTAATTTCGTTTTCTATATCTACAGTCACATTATTATATAAAAAGTTATAACATTCATTCAACTCAATAAATTTTAAAAACATTTCATCCCTATCATGCACAGTAACTGTGATTTCTTCTAGATCAAGTTCTGAAAGTTTTACTTCTCCATTAGGTTCCTTAAGCCATCGTTCCAAGAACTAGATTTCCTAGTGAAATATTTCCAGTACTTCATCACAACATTCACTCCCAGCTTCATTATTCTTATCGAAATATTTCTAAGCTATCCTGGTTTCTGTTTCATCACACTGCAAAACAATATCAAAAATTTCATTAAACAAACACATTTGTTTACCTCCTTGGAATATCTCTTCGGCATTCCCATTTTTCTTCTACTCCATAACACCTTCAACTGGTTGTCTTATACCAAACAAGAATTTATCGATGATTTCTTCCTGCTGCAAAAAATCAGTACCTTCCTCCTCTAAAAGGAATTCTCCATCAGACTTCACCTCAAGAGTTTCATTCGTCTCTATGACAGTTTCACCAGACCGTCCACCATCTTTCTCACATCCTACAAACATACATAAACTATGAGATTTAAAAATGAAAGGCTTCATAGCCTCATCTGCTTCTCTCGCCAACACATCTTCAGACTCTTCTAAACTATCCCAATAGTTCATGAGATATTCCTCATTGATCTCTTCACCCAGAATTTCACCCTGTTCTGGGCCACAAATGGAAACATCAATTTTTAACTCATCCTCTCTGAGTTCTTCACACCTCATTTGAACACTTATCATCTGCTTGAGCTTCCTCAGCTCTTCTATCAACTGTATTTTTACCTTCTTTTCCCTCTTTGGATGTAGCCTCTGCCACTTTACTTTCTTCCTCATGGTCCAACCATTTGTTTGGTCTTCCATGTTTCTCTGCAATAATTCCATCAATAATTCAAGGTGAACTGTTATCTCAGCCTTCTCTTGCTCATAATCTTCATTAGTGAACTGCTCACATATGCCACTTACCTTGGAATTTTCCTTCTTCTTTCTTCTACTGTGGTCTTTATCAGATCTTCTGAAATGACTATCACCAGTCATCTTCTCCTCCTTTGTGAACTTCATCTGTTCAAGTGTGGATTTCATTCAATCCACTTTTCAGCAAGTCTTCCCACTTTCCATTCAACGATGCAAGCTTTCTTCCAGGGCTTGGTATTTTTCGGTTCTTTGTCTTGAAATCATCTCTCGGAAACTCTCTTGCTTTACTTGCTGCAAACAACGCTTTAGTAACTCATGTGTTACAATGACCAATTCTTTGGGTGTCGGCCTCCGCCGACCATGCACCCAATTAAATTCAGACCTTTGATTTAGCTTATGACTCTTTGACTTTAGAATTTACATCAACTCTTAATTTTGGATAAAAATACTCAATATTAACTCAAGATGTCCAAAATTTTATTTGACCCTAATATGACTTCAAGGCTTGACCCAATAATTTAATAGTGGATATTTTGAATTAATTCAAGTTATACAATCCTCCAACAAACATCCACCCTTAATACATTTTAGGATGTAAAATCTTCACTCTCTTTCATACTCCATTCTTATCAGTTTCCCATTATCATTTCACATGATGCTAAAATCTTTAATCGAAATGCAATCCATGTTTTCCAAGATTTATTTTATGGTGAAAATAAATAAACCATTCAATTTCCAACATTCAAAAATACCTTTCTGAATTATCATATCTTATGCTCCTATTAAGGTTATTAATAAAACTTCCTCTTTGCAATTTCAATCCTCTGGAATTCCACTCTTCTGTGCCATATTTGTCACTGTAAATAATCGCATGCCCTTCATATCATAAGCTGATCATCTTAATGCAAAAAATGTTCGTGCACTTTTATGCACCATACAACATAAATTCACATCTCTTCACCTGTGTACAGATAACAAGTTATTCATATTTCAACCTCTTCGATGAATAATGTACAACTCGTACATCACATCCATCCTGAATGACACCTTCTTAGATGCTGCCACATGATGGTAAAAACAAAGATTCTACAACATCAAGCAATTATGGTTTCAATCTTAAAACAGAAATCAAAATAATTCTCTCATTTCCAACTACAAGATTTGGTCCCACAATTTTACTTAACATACCTTTGCTCGACATTTACCATGCTTTTGTTGCGTAAATTTTTTTGTCTTCTGTTGCTTCCTTTTCTTTAACTGGAAGAATCGCTGCTTGAATTCCTTGATTCAAAGTCTCCATCACTCTCATTCCCATTAACCAGCCACTGCCACATTCCTTCACAGAGCATAATAGTTTTATGCTATAACCTCATTTTATCAATGATTTTTTTTTTCAAAATTTTGGCTCATGCTCTTCACATTTCCATTACAATCAATGATTCAAATTTTGTGCTTCCATCTATCTATTCCTCTAATTACACATCAAAAACGTTTTTCACGGCTCCAACATCACTCTATATAGATTTTCAGTCTCCATAAAACCATCACATGGTTGGATTCCAACATGACCACACATATATTTTCAATCACCATCGATTATTTTATGTCTCCAACAAATATCAATAATGCAGACTAGTAAATCTACCCCGCATAGAAATGATTTATATATTACTCACCATCCCTCCTTTTCAATAAACTCGAGGAGAAGTTTCTTAAGAATGAGAAGACTGAAATAATTTTTGCTATGTAAATAGAAATGTTGACAAAAATGGGACGTCGTTCAAAACCACAGGTTTGTTCTTCCCTTTCGCCATCACCTCGACCTCACGGGAAACGATCTTTTAACACCTCTGCAATCCAACACAGCTTCATGGTGATTGGAAAATTCAATACAGTATTTAATAATGGTCGCACACCACGCTTCCACTGCGACTGCACCCAACTGTTCAAGTGGTCTCCGTAGAAAAGGAGGACTGCACATACCAACTCCAACATCTGGCAAAGTTTCGTTCTGATAAACGGTGCCATGAGAGTATCAATATTGACCTCACAGTCACCTTAGACATGAGAAGGTGACCATTCTCTTTGTAGTCTATGTTGGTCGATGCTCCAGTAACCATAAATCATGTCACCAAATCTTTTGGTGTCGATGTCGTGGTCGCTACCGCTGGTTCTGCAATGGGTCACAGTATTTGTTGCCTCCAAGTTTTGACGTAACATTGCTTTAATATATTCATTAAAAGGTTCTATGCTAGACTTGGGTTTTATGAGTTTTTATTGGAGGTGAAGACGAGGAGGGACAGCGACAACACCAGAGCTGTCAATTGGTCAACAACTCATCGAACTTCCGCTTTGGTCCAAATAAAATGCGCTTCCACTTTCTGCCTTGTCAACAGATCTGAACAATGACTTGTGGCCTTCTATAGACCAGAAAACTCCTCACGCAGGATCCACAATTCATATCCATCCAGTGCCACTCTTAAACAAATGATGTTTCCCATTCAAAAGATTCAGCTCGTCGTGCTTTTCTTAACTTACGCAGGGACGGATTCACTGATGCCACAAACTCACATTTGTGATATCATACCTATGGCATTCAAACAATGTCGTGGAAATATGTTAATGTTGTAGCTATCTCACGATTTCCCACATACATCAACTACCCCACGCCGCAGCTCACATATACACCTGATATGCAACAATTCTATGCCAGCGAAATAAATTTCGAGGCATTTTACTGTCAGATTCCGGCTTGGTGGCTCACCCTTCGGCTACCATAAAAATCCTCATGCATACAGGGACTATGTTACTGTCGTCTCCTTCACATTATTCATTAGAGTCCAGACTCGAGTCTACTCCCGCATCCACCAGCACTCAGTTACAGGAACACCAATGTTTCTGACGCAGATCATTATTGGTCAATTTCCATTCTACTTTCTAATTCATGCACCAGCAAGCCAACGTCAGGTTCACCATATCACCTCTCCACTGCTCAGCATGCAAGTGATCTTCCCTGATCAGATCCAATCTCACCGTATTATGTACTCAACGATGTATAATATTTCGGCACCAAAATAGCGAAGTAGTAGAGTTTTCACGCAAAATGCAATACTTGTAATGTTTCTTAAGTGCCACACTCTGAATTTTAAAGTTATGCAAATCGAAGCACACCCCTAATCGCATCACAACAAGAAATCAAACACAATAGCCTCAACGTAGGAGAGACTCATCCCCCAACTCATCTCCTTTGCTCTGATACCAAATGATGCCAGGATACTGGGTTAAAACAGATCCTAGCATATAAAAACTTGTGTGCTTCCTTGAGAATTAAATATCTCACCTAGTTCTTCAATAAATAAAAAAACCATTTGATTTAGCTTCAAATAGACATAATAGAAAGAGAGCTATACAAAAAAAAATATACTAATATATAAATACACAAGAAATTCCTTGGCCAAATATTACAGTGGATGGCCTTTTGGCTCTCGGCCCTTTACAAAAAGCTCTCAACCCATTCCTCACCCTCTATGTATTTCTCACTTCCTCACTTGTTTTTCATCCTCACACAACCCTCCTATTTATACATAAATATAAATTTATTCCACTCCATAAATTCCTCCACACAAATCTCAACTAAAATCTAAATTAGATTTATCTTTTTTTGGACTCAACTAAGTACTGTTTATGGAATTTCTAATCCCTAGATTATCTACCTAATTCAACTCCACTCATATCCTTAATTTATTAAAGGAATATTTACAATAATCCTCACATTTATGTTTTCTCTCTTAATTTATTAAAATGAATAAAATAATTAATAAAATAATTAAAACACGTCACCCCCTAAATTACATAAATGAATAATGAAAATTTAGCTTTGATGATCTTGCATCACTTGGTTCTTTAGAGAGATACCCAACATTATAGCCATATTTTGGAATTACGTGGTGTACTCCTAGCACACTTTAGCTGAATTTTTACTGAAGTAATGCAAAAAAATACATTGATCCTCAAATTATCCAATGGGATAAAACTATGACTTAATCATGGTTTTGAAATATTCCCACTTAGTCACTAGAGGGTCTCCCTCGAACCTCAAGGTTTCTATGTCGATCTCTCACCAAGTCAGTGCATTTCGCTCTAATTTCAGCCAGGTCAATGAGATCTTTTTCCCTTCGTCGATCTGATGGACACTAAAATAAACTTCTAGTTTTTTCAACTAGTGGTTCCACTTCTAAGTTTCAATCTCATCGTGGTATGGCTTTATAACTACTTTTAATTCCATTTTAACTAGGGACTGATTCACGACACTTGAATCGGGTTGATATTTTTTGGATTCTTTCCTCGACTGGTTCTTCATTTCTCACTGATATTCTGATACCCATTTCTATTTGTCCTCTGTAGTTGAACCCCCATATTCTCTAAATATCCCTAGATTATTTCTCAAGGCCTCCACGAGGAGGTTAAAATCCTAATTTATAGCTGTGAATTGTTGTTCCAACTAATACAACCTCACCTTTGTAGGATCACAATGGTCATTTAAAGATTCATCGGCCATGATTAGGATTTTACGATTTTTGACCCCGCTGATCTAGATCCTTGCAATCTCCACAAATTACCCAAAGAAATATGATATGATACCAAATGATCTGTAAAATACCATTTATTTTCCATTGGATTCTTTTTCATGAAAAATATGATAATATTATATTAAATGTCCAAAAATTATACACTATTGTAGTTTTATTTAATTTCTAGATCTATATATTTTATTGAATTAGTGCATCCATGTGAATGGAAGTTATGTAGAAAATTAGAGAATGAAAAAATAATCTTACACACACACACATAAGACGAAAAATATTCTCTAGGAAACCCTTTCGGGAGAAAACCCATCTAGAAGGTCAGGTCACTTCACTCTTTTTCTCTGTCTAGAAAATCAGCCTACATGCACAAAGAAGTAATGCCTGTGGCCCGTGGGCTACTATAGTGTATAGATCCTCTCTGTGTGCTCTACCTCCTATCTCTCCTGGAGGTATTTTCTCATCTATGGAACAAAATTCTCTTGAAATAATGGAATGCCTCTTCCTCCTAGTGGCTCAGTTATAATAGAACCCAATAACCTACTAGTCGTTAAGTTTGACTACATAAAATATTAATTAGAGTTCAAAAAATAGACATTTATAGAGTATTTTACATCAAAAACATGTTTCTATCCCCTTTTCCTTCAATAATGGGATCTAACATGACATCCTCCCAAACTATAGGTGTGAAAACAGGAAGGTCAACTTCTAAGTGTCATAGCTTTTGCATACAGACTCTCAATGACGCGCTTCTTGCACCATTGGAAATATATCTATGTGTATAATAGAATGAAAAGGTTCGACACTGAAGCATAAAAGTTTAACCCAAAAAAATGTTGTTTCACACCTGAAAATGCTCCAGGAAGGTTTCAAACCAAGTTTTTCCAAACTAGAGCATTAGGGAATTTTGAGGTCTAAAATGGGCCTCCTAAGAAAAATGTACAACCAAAATAAAATTTATAAGAACCAATACAACCAAAATTTTCAACCATGGAGGATTATTCACCATTTTTAAGTAAAAGGGTAAAAACATTAAAATAAAATAAAATAATAAAACTACTTTTTTCAACTCCTATTTTCAATTTATATCCAAAACTTTTTACTTAAATTTCAAGCAAGAGTACTTGATGGATGAAAAATTTAATTCCTCATCCAAATAGTACCCATGTTGCATACTTTTGATGAACCCTGCTACATGAAAAATGAGAAATACATTAAAAAACGTGATTGCAATCACATTTTTCATGTATTCCTCATTTTTCATGTAGTAGGGTCCATCGAAAGTATGCAGCATGAGTACTCATTTGATGAGGAATTAAATTTTGCATCCAACGAGTACTCCCACTCAAGATTTGATTAAAAACATTGGGATATAAAGTGAAAATATGAGTTGAAAAGTAGTTTTACCTTTTTTTCACTCTAAAATTTGATGATGTAACCAAATATTATTTTATTATTTCCGTTATTATTTTATAATTTCCTTAGGAGGCCCATTTTCTACCTCAAAATTCCCCTAATGGGTCCAGTCGGTAAAAATGGTCCCGTGAGATGATTCCTCCATGTTTTCCACTCTAAATACATTGATATGGATTTCAAGAAATATAGTTATCCAATCCATATCAATAATTACAATTTCCCTCTCTGTCATTCACCACTAAATATTTTTTCCCAATCATTTCAAACCGATTTGCCGCAGTGATTTCAAATGGAGTCACTTGTAAGAACTTTTGGAGTGATTTATTGAAGGGAAAGACTATCAGGTGATGAGAATTGTTTGTCTTCCAAAACCCATTAATTGACAAACTGCTCAAAAATAAAACAAAATATTGTCCCCTTCCACTGTGTTCTGAGAAAGTGTCCATGTAATATTATTACAATTTTTTTAACATAAATAGAAAAACACATAGTGCATCACCACTTCGATCATGTCCAATCATTAAAAAAAAAACTCATGATTTACAAAGATTTTTAAATATCCTCATACAAGAATCCCAAAGGAAAAATAGGGACCACTATGCATATTTTCACACTTAAATATCCTTCTCCCGACACAAACAATGTCACTTATTAATTCAAACCTTCAATAAAATACATCATATAGTCACTCCAGGTCCATGAGATTAGGATCAAATGACCAAACTTGGCATATAATTAAAAATTTTCAACAAACTAGTATATTAATAAAATTACATGGTCATAAAACCAATTCTATCTTAACAATCCCACACATTGAGAAACCAACTACTTAGGTAAAATGTTTTGACCTTCTCTCTCAATCGAGGTTCTACATATTCCCCTACATCATACCCCCAAGAATACAATAATTCATGGACTCCCACGCATGAGGTCTTCAAAAAAAATTCCATTTTTCTATAGTAATGTGGCAATAATCCAAGTAGCATCAAATATAATATGGTCATCCTACTTGACTAAATATTTGTAATACTCCCTTCCCATTGTCTTCTTGTTTAGTCTCATGTCCAAAATTTGATCTCCATACAAAGGATTTGTTGTCAGTAACTATTTCATGTTGTTGTTCATTATCATATTCTATCTACACTACTTCATTTGGCTAATACGTGTACATGTATGCAACATTAAGAATGGGAGAGATGCCAATCCATAGTGGCAACATAATTTCATATGCATTTTCTAATTTTCTTCAATTTTAATTTATTGTATTCTCCTTTGGGAAATCTCTCCTTCCTCACATTTTCTTTAACTAAATCTCCCACTTCAACACTTTGTTTGATCCTCTTCAGGTCTATTCTCATTTTGTATATGAGGTTTTTTCTTATAGATTTTATTTCACTCATTCATGAATATCGTGCATAGTTGTAACAAAATATTCACCTGTTGCAGTCCTTTTTTAATCTCTTCCCATATTTCTAAGCTCAAAAATTCCTCTCAGGTGAATTCTATACATAATTTGGATAGAATCTAGTCAATACTTATGTTTCATAAATCATTGTAGGAAAACTCAACCTAGGAAATCACCTGATCCCATTTTTGGGATGGTCACCAACTAAGGCTCTTAAATTAT
This sequence comes from Pinus albicaulis, assembly GCA_034641835.2. Lineage (NCBI taxonomy): Eukaryota > Viridiplantae > Streptophyta > Pinopsida > Pinales > Pinaceae > Pinus > Pinus albicaulis. The sequence goes on from CM076575.1 coordinate 1,450,815,950, forward strand.
TTTCCAAAGTGCTATTGAATTCTTTAGTCTGCCATCCATCTGAGGGTGATAGGATAAACTGAAACTCAAATCTCTTACAATATTTTTCCATAAATTCCACCAAAAACGCCCAATAATTGAGTGTCTTTTTTCTGAAACAATACTCTGGGGTAATCCATGCAGTATTACCACTTCTTTGAAGAAAATATTAGCAATATGGGTGGCACCACTAGTTTTAAAACCACAAATGAAAAGAGACATATTTAAAAATCTATCCACTACTACAAATATTGAATCATTACCCTCTTGTGTCTTTGGAAACCATAATACAAATTCCATACTCATTGAATCCCAAGGTTTTTATGGAAATGGTAATGGTATATACATCCCTTTGTTTTGACTATTTCATATTGCATAATGAAAAATTTCATAATTTTTCACATACTTTTGCACATTAGTCCTTGTTTTTGGCTAGTAATAAAAACTATTCAGCAACTAATATGTGATTTCATGTCCAAAGTATCCACAAATACCTCTTGTACACTTAGCTTTAATTATGTTCTCCTCCATTGATCACTTTGGAATGGAAAGCTAATAATTTTTAAATATAAGTCTCTCTTGTAGGATATAATCAAGCCATTGACTTATGTCTTAGGTTGCTAGAATTTTACAGGTTTCATAGGCTTTCTTGAAATTTGCATCAACATCATATAACTGCTTCATGAATTCAAACCCCATAACCTCTACTTGACTCTCCTACATTATTGTTTTTTTCTAGATTAAATCATGTACAATTATGTTAGTTTGGCCACTATGCTTTAAAACAAAAGTGAAACTTGGCAAATACTCTATCCATTTAACATGCTTTAGGCTTAATTTTGGTTGCATACTATATGCGAGGCATGATTATCCATATATAAAACAAATTCCTTGGACATCAAATAATGTATCCACTTCTTTAAGGCTTGAACCATAATATAAAAATCTTTGTCATAGGAAAAGTACTTTATTCTTGATTTATTCAACTTATTGCTAAAATATGCTATGAGCTTATTTATCTAAACTTGATTTAAAATTGATTTGGATATTTTTAAAGTGACTTGCAAAGTAAAAAATTTCAAGCATGAATAATAAAAATTAAACTAATGATTAACATACACCAAGAATTAAATAATTTAATGAATTTATAATTAAAAATGAAAAGTAAAAGATCGAGACAAGAAGAAAATAAAGACAAAAACATTTGATAAAGGAGATCATCAGTGTGGACTATGTCTCCATGTCCTAACTATAAGGGAGTGGACTCTTTTACTATTCTCCAAAAAATCTCAATTATAATAAGACAAATTTCATTCAAATATACTACTACAAATGAGCTCTTTGTTATGAATAACTGACCTCCAAAATGGCACCACAAAAATCCTTTGGTTGCTACAAAATCAAGCTCAAAAACCCACTAACTTAAAAAAATGTAGAAGCCAAAATATGTCTCAAAATCCCTTGGCAACACAAACTTTTCAACCGCAAATACTTGTGGCTTGATGGAAAATGTTTTGGTTTATATAACATTCAAGGGAACAACAGTCCCGAGGTCAATCTTGTAGGTTGTTGGCATTATCACATACTACTCTCATCATTATGAACTTTTGTTTGTTTCACAAACGAATCTACCCAATAACCAATAACATAGTTACATGACGTATAACAATACATATATATATATATAGCATATCGTATGTTAAACTTGACAGAATTTATTATTATAATAACCATATAAATTGGCATACATTATAACCACCTTGGCCAACATGCATATATATTCAAAGAAATCGTTTTAATCATATTACATCAATGGCATGTATTAAAAATTTACTATAACGATAAAACAATATACTTAAAACTCAATAGCTCTATATATATATATATATATCCACGTGGTCGTAGTTTTTCAAATTCAATACGGTGGTATAATTAATATACTCTAGCTTTGGCATCTCGTTCCAATTCATATGGTGAACATACTATCTTTGGTGGGGCAACCATAATTGGCAGTTCTTCCCACCCCTTTTCTTGCATAAATTTAAATATAGTTTATGCCACCAATGATTCAAAATAACGTCATTTGAACTATTGGTAAATAGTTTCACTATTGAGCCATAGGTCACATGTTCCAATCTTGCTGGTGCTTGTCCATTTGTCCAATTTTTTAATATTGGCCCATGATCACGTGGGACCTTCTCATAGGACCATGTGGCACCCATTCATTAAGCCACTTATCGCTATGTAAACTACCCATATTCCTGGTCATCCAAGCCACATCAGCTGCGAGATGTTGAGCTTTGATTCTCCCACACCATCATTCCATATAGGCACCCATTCATTAAGCCACTTATCACTATGTAAACTACCCATATTCCTGGTCATCCAAGCCACATCAGCTGCCAGATGTTGAGCTTTAATTCTCCCACATCATCATTCCATATAGGCCATTTGTCACCTTTTGACTTTTGAATTTTTTCCTATTTATCGAGAACTTCAAACTATGGTGTATTTTGCGTATGGACTCAGATTAGAACAATTCAAGTTGTCTTGGAATATTCTCATCGATATATTCAAAGTGCTGCTATTCCCATCAAATTTTCTAGACTTTGAATTTTAGGCCTTATTGGATCCTCCTAGATCAATACTCCTCACTGAGATCCTTTTTGACCTCCAAATGTTTCTTAATCAGATAATAAGTGTGGGATCTACCTCCCCACTTTTCCAATAACCATCCAGCATGTTCTATGTATATGGATGATCACATAATGTTGCATAATAACTATGAAAACTGAAACCATACTATTAGCCATTTTCACTTTCCTACATCCGTTTGCATGAGTTACTTCATCTAATGTCCATGTACAAAACATTAAAAAAATTATAACATATAAATGTTCCAATAAAAATTAACTAACATGTTTAATCCTCTTTACAGGTTCCCACGACAAATTCCCAATCTCTAGGACACCTACTTTGTCCACCTTTGCAGATATGAGTGAAAATGTATTTATCATCTTGACGATCCTCTTCAACTACTTTTTGGTTACCAACAAATAATAATGCTTTATTTCATGATCTCAGATGATATACTCTATGTCGTCCTTAAAATGGCGATATCTATTTTCCTTCCTATAGTAGATATCCTTCTTGTAAAATAAGTAAGTACTTCCAAGAATAACTACATAAATATCCAATGGTACCACATATATTTCAACTTCATCCACAAATGTTGATGCAATAGAAAATCTAAGATTGCAATTTTTAGTCACCTAGAAGTTACCATTATTACATACCCATACAAGTGTATAAGGATTAGGATGTAGTGTTGTTACAAAATTTAGCTTCTTAAAAACTACCTCAAATATCAAATGGGCTTGACAACTAGTGTGAAACAAAGTATCTAATTCAAAATTGTTGGTTACCACACTTATATGAAACAGTTCAATCATATTTGTTAGAGAAATAGAATACAAAATAGAATAAATATAACTACCGTGTGAAGATGATATACCCTTAAAACCATAATAGTGATTTGTGCCTCATCACTAGAGTGTGCTCCTAGACCCTCTTGTACTATCATTTCCAACTTCTGATTTCCCTTCCTATCTCGGAACCACTTAGGCCTTAGCTCTGAATGTGGCTTCCAAAAATGATTATCATCATGTCCCTCTTTTTGAAAATGGGTACATGACATTTTCTCTTCGCTCTTCTTCAAAAAAAAAAGTCTTTCCGACTTCTCATTTCCATTGCCTTTGTATTATTTTGACTAAATGTCTTACATGGAGAGTCGACCACCTTGTTTTCCTACTTCAATATTGGTTGCTTGTACACAAACCTCATGAATGTGAGATGAATTAAACATAAAAATAATATTTCATATGTACCCATTGTTGAATCCTTAGTTAAACTGAGGGGGGGGGGGGTGAATCAGTTTAACACAGACATAAGATTTTAAAAATTTTCATCAACTTATTTATAGCTTAATTTTATAACCAACTTTAATATGTGAATAGTCCTAATATGTTGCAGCAAGTATTAAATTAATGAGACACCAAACTTATTATGAGAGCAGCATTAAGCAGATTGGGTAGATCATATCAACACATAGGCAACACACATAGAGACAGCAGATATAAGTGGAAACCCATAAAGGGAGAAAACCACATCTTATTATTGTTGTGATGCAAAGGAAAGCTCCAACTCCCTCTCACCACTGATTTTCTGCAGGCACCAACCTATAGGAGGTTCCAACCTCAGTCAGCTACAACTGACAACTATCAAGCTTCAACTTGATAGGGAAGCTCCAACTTCCTCAATTTATCAAAAGAAATGTTTGTTGATTTACCTCAGATATCAGCTTTGTTCTGTAGCATCTCTTTCTGCTCCTCTCTTCCTTATCTTCTCAGCCTCAATTTTCCATACTCTACATTCTCTATACTCACTCTCTCTCTCTCTCTGACCTCTCTATGCATATCAAGATGATATTATTTATAGAGATTTTCTTATAACTGTCTGTATTCCTTAGGGAATTTGAAATGAATAGCCATACCTCTTAGCTCTCTGCCTTCTCATTTCTTTTCCAGCTCACTCAGAAAAATATAATTGTATATACTAATTTTAACATTACAGTGGGATATTTGTTCTCTTCCGGAGACATACCAATGCATCACAAACAATATAAATCAATTGAACCATTTACATTTAATTACAATGTGAATTCCAGCTCACCCATTCAATCTCTTAGTTCACTACGCTTGTCTTTTCTGTGACTGTGTTTTGTCCCTTTCGGCTCTGCTAGCTCTCTTGTTCTCTGTCATGGTGTAACTGCTATGTATCTATAACAGTTTTTTTTATATGTAATGCAATTTCAACTCTCGGCATAATTATACAGAGTTTTAACATACGAACGTCCATGTTATTTAACTCCGATACCTCTTGGAAATATAACAATAATGAATCATTTTAATACATAAAATTCCCTTCCGGGCCCACTTTCCGAGCTTTCATTATTCTCGGATGCGATGCGATCACTCCGATTCGATGCGATGCGATCACTATTTCCGATTGCGATTAATCGCAATTGCAACTTCCAGTTGCATGTTCTAATATTCCTATGCTCCGATGCTCCAATGCGATCACTCTGATCCGATGTTTCACTGTTCACTGCACTTTATTGTGCCGATGCGATTAATTGTAACCGAATACTTCTGATTGTGATTGATGCATTTGCGAAGGACCCGATGCGATCATCGCAATCACAGCTTTCAATATAGTGCTCCGATGTTTTGTTTCTTTCCGATGAGATGGCCTACTCTGATGTCAAAACTTAAGCATGTATGAATCACAATTTATAAGCCCATCGGGTCCAAAACTTCATTGAAATCGCAATATTTTGTTAACATTTTCCGCTGTCAACTTTTCTCCAATGCAATTGATGAGGGTCCCACCATGTGGTACTTTGTTTGTGATAGAACCTTTGGTTCTTTAGATCTCGCGCTCAATAATATAATACATATGCTTTGTATTATACCTTTGGTCCCTTGTTCGTAAAGTGCTACATATAGATATATATATGCTTTGGACCTTTGTATATAAAGTGCAACATAAATAAAGCGCTGCATATATATATATAGGCTTTAAGCTTCAGCTTTAATTTATCCTCCAGCTTGGGTTATGATTCTCAGAATTTTATGTAAGGGGGTTCCCACCCTACACACACACAATATCTTCCGTCAACATTATATTAAGTCTTGGACTTAGAGATAAGCCCAGCACTAATATATATATATATATATATATAACCTCTCGAGTTCCATAGTTTGATTAATACTTTTGATTCGCATTATAACCTTAGCCATGTATCATATTTATATTGTAATAGGTAACAAACTCTGACTTCGTGTAAGAAGTGCTCGGGCCCACAGCGTACAACTATATGTTGACCATCATATGTAGCACTCCTTTGGTGACTTGCATATCAATTATATATATGGACATATATAACTCCCCCGTTCAATTCATTATGTACCTTATAATAAATCCATGCACTTAACATATATGTGAACTCTTTACCATCTAATTCAACCTGCATTCGGCCCATCATATATATCAACATATATTAATATAGGTAATAATCTCCGCCTATTTATTAACTTGCATAACACTGAATACACAGTGATTCACATAGTACTCTGGGTCCATAGCTCTGAATATAGGACCCACAACCTTGGATCTCTTCCCCGCACTTTCACCTTTGATCGGATGGTCAATCTGCTCTCGTGCACCAACTGGGCTTTAGACCCCCATCCAACGGTTGACGCACAATATCGCGCAACTTAAACGCTCGCTGCATATTCCTCCAAAATCACGCGAAAAAAAAAGTTTTTTTACAAAACCGCCTGAGGTCACGTGTCCTTCAATGACATATATCGTGTTCATTTTGGTAATACAGCTTACCACTTCAATCGACGTGTGAACCCACTGGTTTTGTGGCCCTCCGGTTTTACTATTCATGGTCGAGGTTCCACTTAAAGTCATGGTTCCATTCCAACAAAAGCTTCGTGCCTTCGTTATTTTCATGTGCATATAATCTATGTTCAACTTATTTCTTCAGCGTTTAATATATAAGTTTATACATATAAAGTTATTTCTTCAACGCTTTTTAGTATGTAAACCCTGTTTCTTTAATATGTTAATTCAACAATACCTCAAGGTTTAATACCTGACTTCATTAGGTTTTTACTGCTAAACGCTTGGTTCCATTTCCTTTTTTGTTAATGGCTCTACCTCTGCCTCCGCTGCTCGACTGTTTCTCTGCCTTTGTATTCTCTGCCTCTGCCTTCGTTGCTCGACTGTTTCTCTGCCTCTCTATTCTCTGCCTCTATCTCTGCTGCTCAACTGTTTCTCTACCTCTATATTCTCTACCTCTGTCTCTGCTTCTCTACTGTTTCTTCTGGTTCTGCCTCCTTTTTCTATCTCCGCCTCTATTTTTGTTGCCCTGTCTCTGTAAATAAACTCTCCCTCTATTCTTCTCATGCTCCCTATAAATGTTACATGCTATCTTCTCCTTTGCTTCTGCTATTGTCCTTTATCTGTCTCTACCTCTGCTGCCTCCCTTGCCATCAATGACAACATTTCCAACAGTCTCCCCCTTTTGCATTGATGGAAATACACTACCTCTGTTTGCCTTTTAGAACCCTTTCTTTTATTGCTTGCTCTTCCTCCCCCTTTGACATCAATGGTAACAGGTTGCTCATTTTTCAATGTGCTTTTAACTCTCGCCCATGTTGCACTGATATTGAGGTCCTATTTCATGATTTCCTTGCTAACTGATCTCCCCCTGGAATGATATTTTCATTTATGTTCTCCCCCTGAAACTATGCTTTCTCTTCATATTAGATAGTAGCATCTACAGATACTACCCCTAGTCTATCTCTCAGATACTCAAATGGTTCTCTTGCAAGAGTTTTGGTAAATATATCTGATGTTTGTTCTTTTGTTGGTACATGCTCCAGCTTGACTACCTTCTGAGCTACTTGTTCTCAGAGAAAATGATATTTGATTGGGATATGTTTAGTTTTTGAATGAAGCACAAGATTTTTTGATATGCTTATAGCACTTGTATTATCACATTTGATAGAGATAGGTTCATCAATGCTTACCTTCATTTCTTGGAGGGTTTTCTTCATCCACATGACTTGTGTACAACATGTTGTTGCTACTATGTATTATGCTTCTGTTGTAGATAGAGAAATAGATGTTTGTTTCTTACTTAGCCATGCCACCAGACTTTCTCCTAGATATAATGCACCTCCACTTCTGCTTTTCCTTTCATCCACACAGCTGGCCCAATCTGCATCTGTGTATACTGTCAAAGTGAAGCTTTTTCCTTTTGGATACCATAGCCCAAACTGTATTGTTCCTTGTAGATATCTCAATATTCTTTTGACTGCTAGAAGATGATTTTGCTTTGGTGCCGCTTGATATCTAGCCACAAGTCCTACTGCTAGCATGATGTCTGGTCTTGATGCTGTCAGGTACAACAGACTTCCTATCATGGATCTGTAGAGTTTTTGATCTATATCAGCAGATCCATCATCAGCACATAGCTTGCATCCAATGATCATGGGAGTTGACACAGGTTTGCAGTCTTCCATTTTGAACTTTTTCAACATTTATTTTAAGTATTTTTCCTGTGAGATGAATGTACCTGTGTTCTTTTGTTGAATTTGAAGTCCTAAATAGAAATTGAGCTCTCTAATCATAGACATCTCAAACTTAGATTTCATCTCCTCAGCAAACCCTTTAGTTAGCTCAGCTTGGTTGCTTCCAAACATAATGTCATCAACATATACTACAACAATCAGGAGTTCATTTTCATGGGCTTTTATGTATAGATTCTTGTCTACTCCTCCTCTCTTAAAGCCTTGTTTTTGCAAATAATTATCCAGTCTTGAGTACCAAGCATGAGGAGCCTGTTTCAGTCCATATAGAGCCTTCTTTAGTCTGCATACATAGTCCTTTTTGTCTGTTAATGAGAAGCCTTCTGGTTGTTCCATGTAGACTTCTTCTTCAAGATCTCCATTCAGAAATGAAAATTTCACATCCATTTGATATACCTTGAAGTCTTGGTAGCATGCAAAGGCCAAAAACATTCTGATAGCTTCCATTCTGCCTACAGGGGCAAATGTTTCATCGGAATCAAGTCCTTCGATTTTTTAATATCCTTTACAGACAAGTCTGGCTTTATTCCTGATTACCTGTCCTTTCTCATTAATTTTATTTTTGAATATCCATTTTGAGCCTATAACATTTTTCTCAGTGGGTCTAGGAACTAGTTCCCAGGTATTGTTCTTCTCAATTTGGTCCAATTCTTCATTCATAGCATTCACCCAATACTTGTCCTTGCTTCCTTCTTCAAACTTCTTTGGCTCTATTTGTGATAGCATGGCTATGTATACCTCTTCTGTCTGTTCAGTTAGATGCCTTCTTGTCTGGACCCCTACTCTCTTGTCTTCAATGATCTGATCTTTAGGATGGTTCTTCTGAGTGTATCTTGAGGGGGCTTTAAAGCTCAGTTCAACATCTTTTTTTGTCTTGCTTGTTTCATCATCATCTTAGTTTTCTTCTTCATGGTTGTCTAAAGGACTGCTGCAGTCTGTACCTCTTGTATTGTTTGGAAGTTCTTCATCAAATCTTACGTCAATGCTTTCTACAATTTTTCGAAGAGTCTTGTTGTAGCACCTGCACCCTTTACTTTTGGATGCATATCCTATAAATATCCCTTCATCTACTCTTGCATCAAATTTCCCAAGGTTTTCATCAATATTCTTTATGTAGCACTTGCTTCCAAAGATTTTGAAGCGCTTCATTGAAGCTGGTTTACCATGCCATAGTTCATAGGGAGTCTTGTCACTGCTTGGCCTTAGATGAGCTTTGTTAAGGATATGCACGGTTGTTTGTACTGCTTCTGCCCATAAGGTTTGAGGAATATTACTCTCTTGCATCATGCCTCTGGCAATTTGTTGTACAGACCTGTTTTGTCTCTCTGCTACCCCATTTTGCTGAGGTGTCCCTGCAATAGTAAATTGTTGCCTTATCTGATGTTCATTACATAGGTCTACAAAGTCATAATCTGTGAACTCACCTCCTCTATCTGATATGATGCATTTTAGCTTGCATCTTGTTTGATTTTCTACTAAAGCTTTAAATATTTTGAATTTCTCCAGAGCTTCCGATTTATTCTTAAGAAATGCAACCCATGTCATTCTGGAGAAATCATCTATTATCAGCATGAAGTAGGATTCTCCACTTGGTGTTTTAGTTCTTGCAGGTCCACACAGGTCCATGTGCACAAGCTGGAGTAGTCTTCTTATTGATAACTCATCTTTGGCCTTAAATGATGTGCAGGTCTGTTTTCCCAATTAACAAGATTTGCATATGGTATTAGAAGGCCTTTTTATTTCTGGCATGTATTTGACAGCTTTCTTCTTGCTCAGTCTGATGATATGATCGAAGCTGAGATTTCCCAACCTCTTATACCATAACCATTACTCCTCAATTTTGCTAAGATGGCATGCTTCATATTCCTCTTTCACTATGTAAACATTACTCTCTGTTCGAACTCCTTTGAGCAGAGTCTTACCTGTGGTGCTTGATCCGACTTCACAGTCTTGAGATCTAAAAAGAAATTCACAACCCTTATCACACATTTTACTGACACTCAGCAAGTTTGCTTTCAGCCCATCTACAAATAGTACATCTTGTGCCTTTCCTCTGCCATTATCTAGGCTAATTGAGCCTTTTCCTTTGATTTTTCCTGACTTATCATTGCCAAAAGTAACATTGCCAGATTTTTTTTCATCAAAAGTTATAAACTTGCTTCTGTCTCCAGTCATATGTTTTGAGCAGCCACTGTCCAAATACCACTAGCTTTTCAGGTCTTAAGTAGTTAGATCCAGGTCACATTTATTCACCTTCTTTTTCCACTGGAAGCATCTTTTTGTTTGGTTTCTTTTGTGAGATGATGAACTACATCTTCTAAGAGGACATTTGGAAGGCATATGTCCAATTTTATTGCATACACAACATTTGATTATGATTTTTGCAGAATTGTGAGTATGAGTAAAATTTCCTTGATTCATAAACCTCCTTGAGGTGTTGAGCATCAATCTTTGTCCATATTTTCTGCACTCAATGATTTTATGGCCAAATTCCTTACAATAAAAACAGTAACCATAGAAACAATTTTCATACCTAATGTGAGGTTGTCTTCTCCATTTGTTTTCTTGAGGCAGTCTCTTCATTCTTTGCATCTTTTTCTGGTTTGAATTACTCCTCCTTGTATGACAGTATGCAGCAATGTGTCCCAGCTTGTGGCAGACATAACAGGTAGCATTTTTCATAGTAGGGAAGAATCTCCTTTGATGGCTTCCAAATTTGACATACTCAGGGGTATATGTTCCTTTTTCTGTTGTCTTGGTATTTATTGCATTCTTTGTTATTAGAGGTTTCTTCTAATCTTTGTCTCCCTCATTATATGTTTCTTCTTTTGTAGGAATTATTTAAGTTGCTTCATCAGCCTTCTTTGCTTTTACAAAAATAATATTTTTGTTTTCCTTTTCTTTGCTTTTACTTGATTCTCCCTCATAGCCTAGTCCATTTTTTATAAGAGGAGATCTTTGAGCATCCAGAATTTCGTTCAACTTACCAGAGCTTGTTGTTTGGGAAGAATTTGTAGACACTTTCCTTTGAGCATTTTCTAATTTCTTTCTCAGACATACTACTTCTTCTTCCAGCTTCTCTTGTTCCCGAGTTTTATCCTTGATTTGTTGAAGTAACATGTCTTCTATCTTCTTGGCTTCTTCAAGCTCTACCTTTAGCTGCATGAGGTCTTCTGAATTTTTCTTTTCTCTTACATACTTGAGGAGAATATCCTTTTGTTTTTTGCACTTCAGTTTGAGTCTATCAATCTCCTCCAGGGCACTTCTTAGCTCCCCCTCAAGGTCAACTTCACCTTCTTTTTCATATTCTAGCAGGATTCCTTCAAGTTCTTCTATGGCCATCAGTAAAAATTCAGAGGTTCCTTCTTCACTTGAGGATTCATCTGAGCCTTCAGATGCACTGCTGTCTTGTTGAGCATAGAAGGATTTTCTACTGAATTTCTTTCCTTTTTTCCAGTTCTTTGATGTATTTTTCTTTGATTCTTGAGCCTGATTCCTAACTTTCTTGTGAGGACACTTAGCTGCATAGTGTCCAAATCTTCCATAGTTAAAGCATTTGAAAGGAAGTTTACCTTTGTATTTACCTGAGCCTCTATCCAATTTCTTGACAAATTTAGCCTCTTTTTCATCAGAGCGAGAGCATATGTCTTCCTTTTCTTCTTTCTTCTTTTCTATTTTAAAAGTTACCTCCCTCGTACTTGGCTTCTTCTGTGGGAGCCTCATCTCATAGGCTATTAGATTTCCAAGTAGCTGGTTCATGGTCAAGGTTTCCCAATCAACTGTTTCTTCTATGGCAGAAATCTTGGGGTTAAAGCTGGGTGGAAGAGATCTTAGATTATTTTGTACAATTACACATTCTGATATAGTTTCTCCAAGAGCTTTCATATTGTTAACAATTTCTGCAACTCTTAGGAAGAAGCTGCCAACATCTTCATCATCATTCATTTTTAAATTTTCAAACTGAGCTCTATATACTTGAAGTTTGGCGGTCTTTACCTTTTTATTTCCCTCATGGATGTTCTCAAGAGTATCCCACATATCTTTGGTAGTCTTACTGTGCATTATTTTGATAAATTCAGCCTCACAAAGTCCACTTAAGATTGCATTCATGGCCTTTGCATTTGCTACAAATTCTTGTTTAGCTTCTCTCTCTGGGTCAGTTGCCTTTGGGGCATATCCAAATTCTACAGCAGCCCAAACCTCTATTCCTAGAGACATTATGTATGCTCTCATTCTGATTTTCCAGAAGGCAAAATTAGCACCGATGAAAAAAGGGGCTTTATTGGTTGAGCTTCCTTCTTGACTAGCCATCCTGGGGACCTAGGATCTCCTTTCAGTGGTTAAAATGGTACAAAGGAACTTGGCTCTGATACCAATTGTTGAATCCTTAGTTAAACTGAGAGGGGGGGGGGGTGAATCAGTTTAACACATACATAAGCTTTTTAAATTTTTCATCAACTTATTTACAACTTAATTTAATATGTGAACAGTCTTAATATGTTGCAGCAAGTATTAAATTAATGAGACACCAAACTTATTATGAGAGCAGCAAACATTAAGCAGATTGGGTAGATCATATCAACACATAGGCAACACACATAGAGATAGCAGATATAAGTGGAAACCCATAAAGGGAGAAAACCACATCTTATTATTGTTGTGATGCAAAGGCAAGCTCCAACTCCCTCTCACCACTGTTTTTCTGCAGGCACCAACCTACAGGAGGCTCCAACCTCAGTCAGCTACCATTGACAACTATCAAGCTTCAACTTGATAGGGAAGCTCCAACTTCCTCAATTTATCAAAAGAAGTGTTTGCTGATTTACCTCAGATATCAGCTCTGTTCTGTAGCATCTCTTTCTGCTCCTCTCTTCCTTATCTTCTCAGCCTCAATTTTCCATACTCTGCATTCTCTATACTCATTCTTTCTAACCTCTATATGCATATCAAGGTGATATTACTTATAGAGATTTCCTGATGAATATATTTGTATTCCTGGGGAATTTAAGTGAATAGTATACCTCTTAACTCTGCCTTCTTCTTTTCTAGCTCACTCAGAAAAATATAACTGTATGTACTAATTCTAACATTACAGTGGGATATTTGTTCTCTTCTGGAGACTTGCCTATGCATCACAAACAATATAAATCAGTTAAACCATTTACATTTAATTACAATGTGAATTCCAGCTCACCCATTCAGCCTCTTAGTTCACTGCGCTTGTCTTTTCTGTGACTGTGTTTTGTCCCTTTCGGCTCTGCTAGCTCTCATGTTCTTTGTCGTGGTGTAACTGCTATGTATCTGTAACAGTGCTTTTTATATATAACGCAATTTCAAGTCTCGGCATAATTATGCAGAGTTTTAACATACAAACTGTCGCGTTATATAACTCAGATACCTCTTGGCAATATAACAATAATGAATCATTTTAATACATAAAATGCCCTTTTGGGCCCACTTGCCGAGCTTGCATTATTCTCCGATGCGATGTGATCACTATTTTCGATTGCGATTAATTGCAATTTCCAGTTGCATGTTTGGATATTCCAATGCTCCAATGCGATCACTCCGATCCAATGTTTCACTGTTCACTGCACTTTATTGTGTCGATGCGATTAATTGTAACCGAATACTTCCGATTGCGATTGATGCATTTGCGAAGGACTCGATGTGATCATCGCAATCGCAGCTTTCAATATAGTGCTCCGATGTTCTGCGTCTTTCCGATGTGATGGCCTACTCTGATGTCGGAACTTAAGCATGTATGAATCACAGTTTATAAGCCCATCAGGTCCGGAACTTCATCGCAATTGCAATCTTTTGTTAACATGTTCCGCTGCCAACTTTTCTCCGATGCGATTGATGAGGGTCCCACCATGTGGTACTTCGTTTGTGATAGAACCTTTGGTTCTTTAGATCTCGCACTCAATAATATAATACATATGCTTTGTATTAAACTGTTGGTCCCTTCTCCACAAAGCGCTACATATAGATATATATATGCTTTGGACCTTTGTATATAAAGCGCAATATATGTAACACGCTGCATATATATAAGCTTCCGCTTCAACTTTAATGTATCCTCCAGCGTCGGTTATGGTTCTCGGAATTTTATGTAGGGAGGGTCCCACCCTACACACACAATATCTTACATCAACATTATATTAAGTCTTGGACTTAGACATAAGCCCAGCACTAATATATATATATATATAACCTCTCGGGTTCTATAGTTTGATTAATGCTTCCGCTTCACGGTATAACCTTAGCCATGTATCATATTTATATTGTAATAGGTAACAAACTCCGTCTTCGTGTACAAAACGCTCGGGCCCACAGCGTACAACTATATGCTGACCATCATATGTAGCACTCCTTTAGTGACTTGCACTCTTTACCATCTAATTCAACCTGCATTCGGCCCATCATATATATCAACATATATTAATATAGGTAATAACCTCCACCTGTTTATTAACTTGCATAACATGGAACACATAGTCATTCACATAGTACTCTCGCTCCGCAGCTCTGAATGTAGGACCCACAATCTTGGATCTCTTTCTCGCACTTTCACCTTTGATTGGACGGTCAATCTGCTCTCGCTCACCAACTGGGCTTTGGACCCCCATCCAACGGTCGACGTGCAATATCGCGCAACTTAAACGCTCGCTGCATAATCCTCCAAACTCACGCAAAAAAAGTTGTTTTACAAAACTACCTGAGGACACGTTTCCTTCAATGACATATATCGCGTTCATTTTGGTAATACATCTTACCACTTCAATTCTCGCGTGAACCCACTGGTTTTGTGCCCCTCCGGTTTTACTGTTTATGTTCGGGGTTCCGCCTATAGTCAAGGTTCCGTTCCATAAAGAATGTCGTGTCTTCATTATACACATATTCGTATAAGCTTTGTTCAACCTATAATATATAAAAACCCTTCTTGATGTCGTTATATACCTTTCTTCAGCACTTTGACATATATGAACCCTGTTTCATTGATATTTTAATATAACGCTATCATATGAACCCCGTTTCATTGAAAATATCTTGGTTCCATTACCCTCAGCTTGGTTAACTGCTCTGCCTTCGCTGCTCGACCATTTCATCTTTGCCTCTGTATTCTCTGTCTCTGCCTCTGCTGCTCTGCCTCCTCTGGTTCTGCCTCCTTTCTCTGTCTCTACGTCCTCTGCTGCTCGACCGTTTCATTTAAACAGTCTTCTTCTGCCTGTCTCCTTTGCCATCTATGCTGTCTCCTTTTCTCTGCTGTGCTTGTCTGTCTGTCTCTGTAAATAAACTCTCCCTCTGTTCTTCGCATGCTCTCTGCCTTTGCTGCCTCCTTTGCCATCAATGACAACATTTCCAATAAGATCCTCCTAACCTTTTCCAGGACTTATTTCTAGATCCATGACAAAGAGGACCAATACAAAATAATGGCCCCCAGCACAAAGTTGATCAACACCAATCTATCTGCACAAGGCAACCATCTAAAATACCATCCTTTTATCCTGTTTTCAATTTTGGCCATCAACCAAAACCAATCCGCATTTTTATAGCTATTGGGTTGCATATCGAATCTAAGGTATTTTAGGCCTTCATCCAAGTCCTATATTTCATAAGTGAACATTGAGCCTCCTCCACTCCCTGCCTCCTATATTATTAATCACACAAAAAGATTTTTTGGGATTGATTAGCACCCTGTTTCCTTGCCAAATAAATTAAGTAGATTTTTTAGGCTTGTTAGATCCTATAGTCCGTCATTGGAGAAAATAACAATATCATAAAAAAAAAACAAGTGAGTCAGGTAGAAAGCCCTGAAAACCAGATATCCCTAGAATTCCCCCCTTATCTTAGCGTTTGAAATAAGGAAACTAGGAGCTTAGGTTACAATTAAGAAGAGTAAGGGAGAGAGTGGGAATCCTTGATAAATCCCTCTGTAGGCATGAAAGAAAGGGGACAATGACCCATTAATAAGGACTACAAATGAGGAAAACTAAATACATTTCATTACCCAAATGAAAAACTCAATGCCAAACCCCAAGTGATTCAATAATCGCCTCATATAAATCTAGCTAACCCTATTGAATGCTTTGGATAGATAAATTTTCATAATAACACCCTTTTGATCTTGAATCTTGAGGTTGTGCAAACTTCTTGAGCTTCCCCCACTACCCAATGGATATGTCTATCCCCCAAAAAACTAAATTTCTCCTCTTTTATTGACGTTCAAAGGATTTGCTTTAACCTACTAACAATTATATTTGCTATAATTTTGTATATAATGTTACATAGAGAAATTAGTCGGAAATATTTGAAAGAGTCTGGGGGATCCTTGGGAATTAACGTTATGAAGGTCGAATTGAAAGCATGGAGCATCATACCTTCTCTACGAGATTCTTCAACTACCTTTAATAGGCCATCTCCCAGAATCTCATAAATCCCAAAGAAAAATTCCACCCCCGACTTGTCCAAACCCAGACTCTTTTCCCTCTGAAATTTAAACAACACACCTTTCAGCTCATATTCAGTGATTGGGGCCATAAACCCTATATTTCCTTCTTCGTCAATAAAACTTGGAAACAACATTGTTGTTTGAAATACTTCCCATATATTTTCTTCCTCGGGATCCTTGTAAAGATTTTCTATCAAGGCATTACCAAGAACAACCAAACCATCAAAATATGACACCCCTCAACCCTCCTCATTCTTTATGCTCCATATGGTGTTGGTCAATTTCCTTCCTCTAGCAAAATCTTGGAAGAAATTCGTGTTTTCATCACCACTTGATAGCCAAGTTTCCCTACTTTTAACCTCCATTCCTCCTCTTGCAATTTTAAAATTTCTTGCTTCCTTTTCTCCAACCCCAAGAACATTTCTTTTTCCACTGCAGACCCAAAACACTCCTCAGGCCTCTTAGCCCACTCCCTAAGTGACAACTCAATTTTTTGAATATCCTTAACTCTTGATTCCTTCTGGGCCGAGGCCCAACACTTGGTTTATTTTTTTAATTTTTTCAAGTTCTCCTCAAATTGTTGAGTCATTGACTGTTGAAATATCGAGTCAAAAGGGAGCCAAGAATTTCTTACCAATTTAAATAAAGACTCCTCTTTGAGCCCAGAGGGGTTAAAATTAAATGGCCCTAGTGGCTTCCTGGTACCACCAATCACTTCTAGAAGAATATGGGACTGGTATGACAACCCACCATCAAAGATCCATTATATGATCGTAAAGTTACCATCCTTGAGTCCATTTTCCACTACGAAGCAATCCAACCTCTTGGTTATCCTTTCATCCCCATATCTCATATTCCTCCATGTTGGCTTGAGTTTGATCAGGTTCACATCCACTAGATTGCTAGCTTATAATATATTGATGAATAAATCTGTCAGTTGATCAGGGATTTCTCTGGTCCCCAGGACTCTGTTGCACCTAGCGAAAAATTATGATGTCCCCCATAATCAATCATATGGATCACATAAAATATTTGTTCAATAGGGAGTCCCAAAACTCATGTCTGTTCTTGTTTGGCCCATACACATTAAGGAGAGTAAAAGACCAACGTAGGCCGTCAAAAACCACCTTTGTCCCAAGCCTCGAAGCAAAGAACCATTTGTTTTTCATCTGGATTTACCTAGACCTCCATCCTATTACCGTACCTCCTGCTCTTCCAACAATATCAGACCACATAAACCTCTATCCCAGAAGAAAAGCCTCTAATTCCCTTACAATTGCTTCTTCAAGGTCGAGAATTTATTGAAGAAAAATCACCTATGACTTCTTTACTTCTACTAGCCTGTTGAGAGCATTTTTTTTATGAGGGAAATATACCCCTCTACATTTGAATGATAGTACTTTCATTGTGTCACCATCGTTGAGGTTGGCACTACTCCAAGTTTCCCTTTGATTGAATTTTGTCTACCCACCACCAACTCGACCTTGACTTTTTATTTTACCTTGATCATAAGAGATTTACACCCTCTCCCCCTCCCTTTCGAGGAAGCACACTTAAAATTTCCAAGCCTTGATCCCAGACCATATGGAGGCACCAGAATTTTCCTCGAACAAAGGGTGTAGGTGAAAGCTCCATCCTCCGAGCTCTCAAAAAATGACAAGAAAAAGTTAAATGACAAGGTTGCTAGAACATTTTCTCTAGACAGCCTTATAAGAAACACCTGGGCTAAATACTCAGCATCTTATCCAACCTCCATCCCTAACCCCATTAAGAATCTACTTTATTCTTGGTCAAATTAAGATTATGCATGCTAGAGGAACCAGTAAGAAATGAAGAAGGGACAGCGGTAGATCTTTAGAGCATTACTCTACGAGGGGAGGATTTCCATTGAATGAGGACCAATAAAAATTCTTGGGTCCAGAGATTCTCAGCTTGCCCCCTCCCTCCTAATCTTAATAACATGAACTAACTGTGATTGGTTTGCCTCCTCCCTTCCCTCATCCATGGCCAAATCCAGCTTCACCGCTTGCTGCTTCAAGATACAACCCTCCTTACGACTAAAATTCAACTTGTACTCATTGATCAGGTGGCCATGATCATGGAATATTAAAAATCAGAATTGTGCCCCTTCATAATCTAGTTGTTTAGATTCCAAATCCCTCTCCTCCATATTGATCTTGAATTCCACCGACAAACACGCCAAAATATCCATATTGAACAGAATTTTGGCCATTATAAACTCCCCAAAGTCTTCAAAAGTCTGATCATGGTTGAGATATCTCCCAAAAATATTTCTAATCCTTTGAAATGATTAGTCATTCCACAAGTTCGAGGAAATCCCAGGAAGCCTAACCCATAGAGGAGATACCTCTTGCTTCTCTTTTGCCGCATTGAACAAAGGTGTCTAATGACGAAAGACCACTGGAGACTTTGCAATATGTCAACCTCACTTGGAAAATTTCATTGCATCCTCCACCACCTCGAAGGATGGTTGAATCCACTCATTTTCTAGCATTCCAACCTTTGGATCTTTTGCCACAACCTATCGAAGCTTCGTCTCCACCCATTTAGATACCCTAGCCATATTGATCTTGATTTCCACCGACAAACACGCCAAAATATCCATATTGAACAAAATTTTGGCCATTATCAACTCCCAAAAGTCTTCAAAAGCCTGATCATGGTCGAGATATCTCCCAAAAATATTTATAATCCTTTGAAAAAATTAGTCATTCCACAAGTTCGAGGAAATCCCAGGAAGCCTAACCCATAGAGCAGCTACCTCTTGCTTCTCCTTCACCGAATTGAACAAAGGTGTCCAATGACGAAAGACCACTGGAGCCTTTGTGATATGTCAGCCTCACTTGGAAAATTTCATTGCATCCTCCACCACCTTGAAGGATGGTTGAATCCACTCATTGTCCAGCATTCCAACCTTTAGATCTTTGGCCACAACCTATCGAAGCTTCGTCTCCACCCATTTATAGACCCTTGCCTTGGATAAGAAGCGACTGCTCGCCCCCCTAACTGGAGAAAGCTACACCGTATTCTGAGCCTCCTTAACCCCCAAATATTTCCTTAGCAGAAGCAATGAAGGGGAATGATTTTTTTGATGCACTTTGACCTCTTCCTTTTACCTCATGTTTGCAACCCTTCCGTCTCAGGGGCCTGATTACCACTTGTATACACCTTAGTCGTTTTTTTCTGATGCTCCACACTTCCATCTTCCCCCATTGTAGACGCTCAAACCCTTTCTGCAAAGACCTGATGGGTTACAATTCAAGCATGAGGTTTATCACCCCGACCTTCCACCAAATCCAGAATGTCACTGGAACCCACTGCTTCAGCCAATACCCATTGCTGAGAGTCTGGAGCTACAAACTTATTTCTCTTTTGCTCATCTGACAGATTATGAAAGACCTCGGCTAAGGAATACTAAATAATGACCACTGATACACTTCCAAAAGTCCGCTCCCCAACAAAATAGGGCCCCAAGAAAACTCGTTCCCCCTAATTCATATCCAGTTCACAGTATACAACATCCTCTTGCTCCATCGACTCATCTATAGAAAAATTGTCATATGTCGAAAAAAATAATAATAACAACTTATGTTAAACAAAAAATAAATAGTAAGAGTAATGATAACTTATATTGAAGAAAAAAATATATTTTAAAAGTTAGTAATAGAAATAAAGTATTGAATAACCAATAAAAACTATAACAAATAAAAGAGATAAAATAAAATTATAAATAGTATATTATTAATAACTAAAATATCACCCCATGGCAAGTGATTTCCTATTTTTCGTTGACCACTGATTATCATTAAGCATCATTAGGATGATGGGGGGTGTTGGATCCCTCCATATGGAAAAAGTAAAGAGTTAGGATGCATTCAAATCCCAAAGCAAAGTTAATGGTGCAAGGTGTGGTAATGATCTTGATATGGTTCAATGATACGATGCTTCTCCACTCAAGGGGTTATCAACATGCTTAAGGGAGATATATTTGTAGAGTGTTCATTGTGGTAATAGGGTATGTCATGTGGCCAATTGATTCTTAGTGGTGCGAGATTATAAAATAAAATTCCTCACTTGCATTGGGTACATATGATCTTATTGCCTTCCATGGCTAGGTATTCTCTTATATAGTAAGATGTTTTTCAACTCTATGCTATTAAGTCTAACAATAAGCTTGGTTTTTTTTTTGTCCAAATGGAGTGATGGCTCAACAACATTAGTTAAGGAGATTTTAACTCTTGTGGTAGTATAGTTTTTATGTTAATTAGTCATATTTTTGTTAAAATTGTTGATCGAGAAGGTTATAATGTCTTTAGAATATGATGCAGTTTGTTTAGTAGACAATATTTGATATGATTTGTAATTAGTTTTGAACCTTTTACTTGGACAAAAGCAGTAATGCTATATTACTAGTTTGGTTACCCTTGTGGAAAAACAATATGAATGGGTGCATTATGTAATATTTTTATGTAATATAATATAAATCATCTACCCAACTTATATATACAAAAAAAACTATTTTTTCACCAATTTCCATTATAACAACATTTTATGTAGAAGACAAAGCTAGAAAACAATAGGCAGAAGCTTACCAACTTATAGATTGGCGCTCAAAACTCTATATTGGAATACACATAAGGGTGTATATGCAAAATGTAATTTTGTATTATTTTTCAAATGAATGAAAATTATGGTTTTTTTTTTTGTGGGAAAAAATATATACCAAAAAAAAAAAGCCTTAATGTCATTCCACAACAAAAGAGATATTTAAAAACATTAAAAATCTAAAAACTTAAGTAACAAAAATTGAATGAAAATAAAACTAAATATAAAATTATAAATATAAATATTATATCATAATAACTAACAAAATAACAACATGAGTTATTATAGTAATAAATAAAGAATAATAATGTCATGAAATAATTATACTATAATAAAAAACTAATAATAAGCTATGAGGGTTAGCTCAGTTGGTCGAGTACTCATCGTTAAAGCACCTATGTTATTGAGAAGTCATGGGTTCAATTCTCTAGAAAATCTTGGGGTTAGGCTTCGTGGTTAAGCTAATAGGAAATGATCCTTTTGGGCATATCTTCCTGGTACTAATATTTTGTGAATGTAGTGGTCATCAATCTATAGGGAATGTTAACCACGTAGAAATAAATAAATAAATAAGAAAATAAAAGAATAAACAAAATTATTAATTATAAAAAGTATAAAAGGAATCTAGTAAAGAAAAACAATAATGTAATTATTCATTATTTTAAAGTGAGTTGTCTGTTTTAATAGTGAGAAATTAGAGATACATATATACAAAAGCAAGAAAGATTTAGGTTAGTCAAAAAGAAATTATAGTAGCCATACATAGTTTTTAAATGCGACAAAAATAAAAAGAATCACGAAGCCTTCACCGAGGAAAATCAAACATCACTAATAAAATCTGGAAAGAGGTTTTCAAGATTAGTTTGTCATATTGGAAACCATATTGGCCTTGACCAAGTTTTAAACTATTACAAGCTAAGCATTCTGAACAAAAAAACCCTAAGACCTAAGTAAGGAACAAAGTAAGATCACCTAATTCAACGGGCCTATTAAGACATCAATGGGGTTGTCCTTGGAGCATCTTGTTGCTTCAGAGATGAGGAGACCACAATGTTTATTTTCCAACCAAGTGTAGAGAGTAACTAAGAGGTACCCTTTCTTCTCCAAATTTTCAAGACATTGTTTGAGTTTCAATCATTTTGCATCTTGAGTGAGGAGGGCATGGGCTACAAAATTCTAAGTGTACTAATAGAGCTCTAAGGTATGGTGGGATTTAGTGTCGATCACTGGGATTAGGTCTTGAACAATATGCAAAATCATGAAATCAATTTCCTCAGAATTATATGATCTCACCCTCTTGACCTCATCATTCAAATCTTGGAGATGATGTTTTATTGAAGGAGGAAAGTACCCATGAAGGGATTTTGCACATCATGGCCCACCAACTCCACCTTAGTCTAATGCATTAGATCCAACCCACAATGGTAGGATAGTGGATCCAGGATGACTAAAAGGAGCCAAAAGTAGAGGACAAATAAAGGGCAAGGAGGATTGTTGCAATGATTTGAAAAGGAGCAATAGATCATAGAACAAGAAAAGCACAACTCAAATAATCCATTGGAGTGTGATGGAAAGAGAGCCACATACCA
Organism: Pinus albicaulis; assembly: GCA_034641835.2. NCBI lineage: Eukaryota > Viridiplantae > Streptophyta > Pinopsida > Pinales > Pinaceae > Pinus > Pinus albicaulis. The sequence continues at coordinate 1,450,838,863 of CM076575.1, forward strand.
TCCATTTTCAATGAATTGATGGCGTTACATGCCATCATAATTTTTCTTGTGTCCTGAGCTATCATTCCACAAACTTCCCATGATGCTAACCAAAACACAAACTTACTGTCAACCATTATGTTTGAGGATGATGTCATGTATTGCATGTGGTGATATGGGTTTGTTGTAGTGCATGTCCTCTTGTAGAGGTGTCTTGTGCCCATTTCATGCAAGTTGGATAATCACATCATCAAAAACCCAACACAGGGGATCCTATAACTATTCAATTATTAAAAACTAAAATATTAATAATTTAATATCTATATAATAATAGAAACAATAAATAAACCTTATTAACCAACGAAAACAAAATAGAATCTTACAAAAAACCTGAAAATCACAAAGACATAATAATGAAAATTAAAATCTAATAAGAACAAAACCTATTTTTTAAGCCCTAGATAAATCCACATGTTAAGCATCAATCCCTATGTAAAGCCCTAGATGGTGAATTATATTTCTACTATTTTATTAGTGTTGTTGGCTAGACCATTTAATTGTAATTGTACTCTTCATCTCCTATATATACACAATCATCTCATCCCATTATAACACATATGTTTTATTGTAAAAGGAGGTTGCCTCATTAAATAGGCTTATCTTTTATTCTTGTATTTATTTATCAAGGAGTGTATCAATGGAGTTGTATCTCTCTCTATTCATGCTATTTGGTATTTTTTGCCTATATATATATATATATAATGAACAATACAGAATAAGAGTCAAAGTAAATAAAATATAAAGCAATTTTTAACTTGTATATAACAAAAGATGATAAATGATAGAATATTGGTTAAAAAAATATTAATATTAAAATATAAGTTAAATTAATAGCCACTTATAGACATAAATATAAGAATCATAGAAAACAAAAATTAAACTTGCACCTTAGGATTCAAACTTGATCCTCTTGAGTCCTCTATTGCTTGATCAAACGGAGCCAACTCCCACTGACCTCCAGATCCCTATCCCTATTCAAATTATTCGAGTGCTTGATTATATTAGGAGCCTCCCTAAATTTCCACTTGTAATAGTGGTCTTCTTCCATGAGGATTTTGGTGTCTTATAAGCATACACACTGCTTGGTTTTAATAGAATGTTTTTCTAGAGTTGAAGTGTGAATACATTCATTCTTAATGTTTGCCTCATTCTCTCTTGTTTTCACCTAAAAGGATTGCATAATTTTTCCAATATAACACTTTACATAGGAGTGAGATACCTTTTAGACACACTTGTGATAGTGATGGTCAATGTTGTCTTCAACATATCTCATTTTCTATTTGATAGTTTTCAATGGCTTGAACGATATTGAAATTTATTTATTTTAATACCTTTTCAATCTTATCATTAACCCCTCACATGTAAAGGAGGTATTTCTTTCCTGCTGGAAGGTTGAATGATGTGAGAAAGAGACCCTCTTTCTGTTCTCTTGATTACCTTCTCGATGTCTTTATTATTGTAGTCTATGCTCTTGAAGACCTTAATTAGGTAGTCTTTTTCTTACTCAAGATGCTCATCATATGAGATTTTCATGGCCCTCACAACCAATATGTTCAACACCCCATTCTTCTGTGAGGTATGATGGTGAGAGTTAGCATGAAGTCTTAATATGAGTTTTCTTCCTAAAGAATTGATGCCCTAGACTCTCATCATCTTTCCTAGTGATCGACACATCCAAGAAGGGGATGCTCCAATTTTATTCTAGTTCCATGGAAAACTTGATGTCCTCAAATATTCCATTGAGGTGCCTAAAAAATTTATTAGTTCATCACTCGATTGGGTCCACTTCACATTGGTGTCACTGACATAGGTTTTCCATCCTATTGGTTTTATGGGGTTAAGAGTCTATAGCTCTTTTCTCAAACATATCCATGGAAAAATTGACAACTACGGACAAGCGATGAGACCCTATTGTAACACCAATTGTTTGTTCACAGTACTATCCTTGAAAAATAAATAAGGTAAATTAGAGGCATACCTTAGGTGTTAGTCTTGTTTGTTGGACATAATCCTTTGGGATTTTTATCCTTGTAAATAAAATTGTAAATAATTAGGATAATAGGAAGGTGAATAGACTATTAGATAATGAAACAAGAAATCACTTAATTTTATAAATATGATTGCATATTTATAGAAATGATCTCATGGAGTTACTCATCTTGGTCTAACATGGTGTCAAATCTAGTTCATTGAACTCTATTATTCTCTCTCTGGCATGAAATATCTCACCTTGTTTGGTGTCATATCTAAGATCTGTGATTTCTTGGAGTATCTCCTACTTGAAAGTAGTAATGTATCTCTAGGTATTACTGTTCTCCCACACCACCATTTCCTTTAATTAGTCAAATTATACTAGTTTCTCAACCCCAAATCCTAAATTCATGTTCAACATTGAGGCCATTTCTCTTTGGCTTCTAATATTATCTCTAGTCATTTTTACCTCCAAGATATATATATTTCCTACTTCTCATTGCTCATATCCATACTCATATTCCAATTTTTTCCCTCACTAGCCAACTTCTCATGTTCTTTTCCTCTCCTCCTCATGTAGCCATGTTGAAGAAACCCTGTGTGACATCATTTTGGTCTTTTTATCACTGATTCCATATAAATTCACTAATATGAGTTGAAACTATGCATGCATGTAATTCACTCAGTAAACCCATGTTCGAACCCCATCCTATGCTTGGTGTGAGTTGAGGTATTCCCATGCATTAATTAACTATGTTATGGGTTCTTTTTAGCTATTGCACACATTACTAGGGGACATTCCAAGACAATGGAGCAATCTGTGTAAGTTGTCTCAAAAGTGTGACAACCCTTTTTGGTTTCCCCCTCTTGTAAATATTTTCATGTGTAATTGTAATTAAATGTGATAATATGAAATGAATAGATTGAGAGAGAGGACAATGATTTAGAGCTATGGGAGGAAGCTGCTTGGGAATGACTTGGGGAAGTAGACAAACGATTGAATGTTGCAATTAATCATTACCCACATCTCTGTCACATTGTACAAAGAATTTAGGATGGAATATGGGAAAATGAGAAAGAATGGACTAGTTAGTTATGTAGGATGACGAACGTCAATCAGCACATAAAGGAAATTTAAGGATGAATTTGGGAGAAGAGAAGAGACACTATTATGAGAGGATACATTGGATCATTCAGAAATTCAAGCATACTATCTCTTAGGTTCCTATAATTTTTATAGGGTCACTTGATTATAAATGATGATTATTATATTTGAGATGATGTGAAATAATATTTCATCCTAAGAATTATTTCCAAAAAGGGTTCAAAGGGTAAAAAAGGGTTGATTTTACATGAAAGGCTCAATAGTGCATTTTACCCTAAGTTTGAGAAATATTATGAGATATGCGCCATTAGCCTAAGTTTGGGATCAAAATACTTTTATCCTAAGTTTGAGAAATATTATGAGATATGCGCCATTAGCCTAAGTTTGGGATCAAAATATTTTTATCCTAAGTATGGGCTATACTGTTTTTTATACAAAGTTTCTACATATGTAATAAATGTTCGAATATGAAAAAGGGGTCTATCTCTTTTGGTTAATTCTCTCATTTTTTCCAACTGCCTAATCACTAAGCCACCAGATCAATGGTCTATAAAACTCCCCCCCTCCCCCCCCCTCTCCATCCTACCTTTACTGATAGGGCGAGGGGTTTAAAAGGTGGTTTCATTCCTGCCGGACCCACCTAACATGTCAATCCCATGACACTTCGTACACCCCCCCCCCCCACAAACCATAAACCACCTCGACCCCCCTCCGAAATCCGCCAAACCCCCTCATTTCGCACCATTTTTCCCGCATACCTCCCTCCACTTCCCTACTACCACGTATCTCCTCCCACCCGATCCAACTCCTACTTACCGTTCCATTCCCCATGCCTCCCTCCATTCATCACCTAACACCTGGCATAAATCATAATCCAATTAAATGCATTCTTTGGATAACCATTCGAAATCTCAACGGACCTGCACCTGTAACAGAAACTACTCTGTAACCATGAAAAAAAACCTTTCGCCATCATTTTAATTCCTTTTTCTTGTAGATCACTCACCCTTACTTCATTTCCAAAGCTTTGTCATTGCAGTCAATGCAAAAAGAAAAGTGGTTGAGTCAGTTAATGATATTAGGGATATCATTGGGCCATCCATTTTAGGGTCAGCTCAACAATCCATTCCAAATCGCTGACATGGTTAAAACAACTCACCAATTTTTCCACCTTACCAACACATAGATCATCCTCAAATTTAGAATATTAGAGCCTAAATTTTAGCATGTCAGTTTCCGCCTGATCATGCTTGATGCCACCTTAGAAAAAAATGTTTGGTTTGATAGGCATCATTAGTATGGGTTATTTAAAGTTTGTGTAATATTCCTAAATTAGCTTACAGCTAATTGGAATATTGAAGTTTTGTTTTGTCAATTAGATAGGTGAATAAGTGGGTAGGGAGACCCATAACTCTCTTTATGAAGAATAAAACCACTTCTCATGTGAAAGTGGGTCATCTTTCCAGCTCAATAAAGCACCCTAAGGTGTGAACAGGGGCTAGAACATGTGGATTGGGTAAACTTTGACCAAATCAACAACGCTGTCATGGAGGAGTGGACATTAATGGAATGACATCACAGTTTTAGATGGAGACACATTGCATGGAAGTAGTGTCATTAATGGATGGGGCTTAGGGTTTGGAAGATCAAATCTTATAAAAGGAAGAGGATGGCAGCCATATTATGGATCTTGATGCTTTGATATTTTGATATGTGGTATGTTTAGACATATAACTTTCTTCAGTTGTTTAGCTAAGATTTCATGTGCTGTTTAGCACAGGGTGTTCTTGATCGAGAATCCCAACTCTTCCATTGAGAAGCTCTTGGAGGAGTTTTCACTATACTTCCACATTCAAGCATTTGGCCAAGCTTCAGTCTCATGTACAACTCAGTTCTATTTAGAGTTGGGTTGTGTTGGAGGGGTGTAGTAGTGGAGGAGAGAGATCTCCATTTTCTGAGCTAGTTTTCCCTTGGAGGGATCATCCTTTCATCTGGAGGATTGTGAGGAAGAATTAAAGGCTTCATTACAAATTTTGGCATCAGGCCAAATAGAAATCATCAGCTACAACGCAGTTTCCCTCAAGGACTGCGTTATTTTGGAGAGCAGCTGCAGCAGTGGGTTTATTGCCCTATTTGTAGTGTTTGGGTTTCCTGTGTGGGGATCATCCCTTAATTTAGGAGATCTGTTGGAGGAGGATAAACCATATTGTATATCATATTAGCCATCTCCCATTAGTGATTCAGTTGTAGAGATTATTCAGCCCTAGGGTCAAATCTGCTATATTTTGTATAGTGTGTATTTCCAGAAACCTTTTCTGGGTTGTCCTGGAAATGTGTTTTGGAGCATGGATATCTAGCCTTAGCATTTTTGGAGAATCATATTAGCAAAAATATATTTTTATATCTTTCATCTGCTATTCTCTCTTCGACAATGCGATTTTCTGCATTCCTGTCTTTCATGTATTAACATTCTAGACCTAGGTGTATGCTTTCATGGGAGGCTTGTTTGCCCAACTTGAGTGACCTTTTCCTCAAGATATTGTACCTATTTTTCTATTATATTCATAATGGAATGGATCTACTATTGTCTCATGCTTTGATCTATTTATATTTTTTCATATTTCTAGTTTTATGCACTCTATTCATGCTTTCCCCATTTGGAAATATTACAGTGGTATCAGAGCATAATCTTGGCTCAACCTGTGTACTTTATCCATTATGTCATCTAAGGAGGCTTCTCAGAGGAAGGAGAAGATATGCAGAATAGATGAAGGCAAAGATTCACTATCAGGAGAGAAGGAGTTCTCAAAAATTCTTCTTCAAACTATGCAGTGAATTAGCAGAGACATCAAAGAGATGAGAATGGAGAGATATAGAGATTATCCAAGAGGGATTGTACACGAAGAAAGCTCCAGATTTTCACATTATGGGTGTGAGAATTCAGCTACACCATCAGATCTACAACTTGGTACCATGCCTAGGGTCATAGCAAGAGAGATGGAGGAAGGTGTACCAAAGGAGGAGACTCTTGGTGACTATCTTCAAGAGTATGAACTCAAACTCAGAGATTTAGATATCATCTAAGCTTCCAAGCGTTTTGCAAGATCAAGGAGGATAGAAGACCTAGCAACCATGATAGAAGCTTAAGGTGCAAACAACACGAGGTGGGTAGATTCTTTCTATCTACTTTTGATGGGTCACCTCAATGTTCAGTTAGGGCCTGGGTGGAGGAGCTAGACACCTATTTGCAGCGACACCAAGTTTCAAAAGATGAAGCCATTAGAGTAGCAGCGCTACACCTTGAAGGTAAGGCTTATGCCTGGTGGTTTTATGAATCTTCTTCATTCAAAGATGCAAATATATCTGCTTATGAAAGGTTCACTAGGAGGTTAGTTAAAATATTTAATGAAAAACATTTTGAAACTTCTTTGGTTGAGCTAGCCAAGCATAAACAAACAAAACCTTTGCATGAGTTGAAGGGATCTATAAATCCAACTCCATTTTAGAAAACTATTGAGGGGATTAAAAGCTTGCTGAAAACCTTGCTAGAGGCAAGATCCCCACTTCAGAAAGAGCTCTCTTCTCAAAGGGAAGACATGGAGATCTCCTTTTCAAAAGAAGAACTAAACAAAGAACCTCTTAATGATGATGAGGCAACCTCCATTCATTATAAGAGAAGATAAGAGGTAACAACACCATCACAACAGTAGCAGATCTAGTACCTCATGAAGAGGAAGATGAAGCATTTTATCCAAAGAGGGAAATTCTTGCACCCTTGTAGGGAGTTCCAAATAATCTCACATATCGAGATCAGGGCACAGTCCATGTGCAACATGTGCCATCATTGACAAATTGTGAGATCTTGAAGACAGAAAAAAATAAGGGGGAGGACCAACATCATATGATTAGGAGCACACACCCCTCTCTATTTCAAAGTGTTGATGCATGGAAGAGGCAGGAGGATTTTCACAGTGAGGAAAAGAGCGAATAAGTCCACTCACATATACAACCTGCTCTAGGCCTTGATGTGTCACTACATGGAGGCATTCCACCAGGGAGACCCCCTGATTTGAAGATGAATAAAGATTTCTCTCAACATGGTGCAACATTGATATATTTGGCTAAGGAAGGAGCCTTGGGAGGAGCTAGCATAGCGCATAGAACCTTTGATGGGTTAAAATGAGAGGTGAGAAATTTTCTGATATGGAAATTGCTATCTCCCACTTAGCTATTTGCACTGAAAATGATGATTCAGAAATATATGATGGCATGAGCATGGTGTCAAAGGGATACTCCATAGCCTTGGAGCAGAAATTGATACTTCCACACATGAGGAAGATTTCTGAATATGACAAGAGGCTATTGGCACTCTTGTATGCATTGTCCAAACTATGGAAGTTTTGGATGGGAAATGCCTTCCAAGAGGAGGTTGACCTCCATGTACTTCAATCTTGTCTTGGGCAATATCAGCTGCAAGGGAGGCAAAAAAAGTGGAGTAACAGTACTTCAACATGTGGCTTTGGCATTGAGCATGTTAAAGAGGAGAGTTGTGATGTGACAAGTGCTTCATTTCAGATTTCAACAACGCTGTCATTATTGGGAAGCCTAGATCCATATTGGGAGTTCCAACTATTGGTGGAATATTACAAGAACCTCTTCACATGTAAGGTTCTTGATGGGCAAGTGATAGATGGGAGGTATAGAGTGGTTGATGGAGTCATTTATTTCCTTGATCAGATCTACATGACTAAAGACTCCAAGCTCAAGAAGGGGATTCTACATGCAACATATGAGGCACTCTCTTCAGGACATGTAGACTTCATTAAGTCTTATCACACCATCATGGAGGGATTCTATTGGGAGGATCTCAAAGAACATGTGCACCAACATATCATGAGATATGTAGCTTGTTTGATGTATGAGGAGGAGAACAACCACCCTGCAAAGTTGTTTCAATCACTTTTCCTTTTGATGGAAATATGGGAAGGCTCATCTATGGAACTCTTCACCAATTTGTCTACAATATATGGTAAAGATTGTGTTTTGATGCTTATTTATCAACTAAAAATGTATGTGGATTACTTTACCATGCATTTGCAGCACATTGATCCACAAGAGAGCAAACCTCTCTTTGGATTTCATGGGCCTATTGGGACTACATTCAGTGATGGGAATGACCAGTTTATGGAGGACTTTGAGAATATATGTTTTTCTTGGCTCATATTCAGCTGAAACCTAATATCCTTTACTATTTTCAAGCTTTTGAGAAGCTTATGGAAGCAAGAAAGTGGTTGGATGGCCACTCATCACATCATGTTTGGAGACAAGAAGAAGAAGAACAACGTTGGTCTCACTTAAAGGGCTATTTTCACCATCCAATATGTCATATGACATTTAGTCCATGTTTATTTTGGAGCCCATATGGTGATGACACTCTATTCACTATATGCATGAAGGGTTGGGCAAGAAGGCTCCCTAGAACCAATGAGTGGAATCATGAGATTCCATGTATCTTTTGGATTCATGAGGAATACATTATTGCAGCCCAAGATCAACAGCTCCAAATTTATCATAAATGGAGAGAGAGACGGTGTAAGTTGAACAATCTTATCTCTCATTTTCAACCTTGCAGCCCCTACACATTGCATAAGCAGGAGATTGATGATCGTTTCTATGAGCTACTAAGGATGGCTCACTTTTTTTTGGATGATAGCATGGAGATTGGAGTTTCTCATTGGGGTTGAGGCACCCAAAATTTATCATCTCTCATGCATTAAGGAGGCCAATGGAAAACATATAACTCTTTCCATATATCTACCACCTTTTCATGATGAGATCTATTTGGTTTATCCACCAAAGGAAAATTTGTATTCTTGGGAGGGGGAATATTCATTGGATATTTTGCAGTATCCTTGCAGTTGCTTGAGGACAAGCAACATTTTGGAGGGGAGGACTATAATATTCCTAAATTAGCTTACAACTAATTGGAATATTGAAGTTTTGTTTTGTCACTTAGATAGGTGAATAAGTGGGTAGGGAGACCCATAAATCTCTTTATGAAGAATAAAACCACTTCTCATGTGAAAGTGGGTCATCTTTCCATCTCAATAAAGCGCCCTAAAGTGTGAACAGGGGCTAGAACATGTGGACTGGGTCAACTTTGACCAAATCAATAGCGCTGTCATGGAGGAGTGGACATTAATGAAAGGACATCGCAGTTTTAGATGGAGACACATTGCATGGAAGTAGTGTCATTGATAGATGGGGCTTAGGGTTTGGAATCTAATAGCTTATAAAAGTAAGAGGATGGCAGCCATATTATGGATCTTGATGCTTTGATATTTTGATATATGGTCTGTTTAGACATATAGCTTTCTTAAGCTATTTAGCTAAGATTGCACGTGTTGTTTAGCACAAGGTGTTCTTGATCGGGAATCCCACCTCTTCCATTGAGAATATCTTGGAGGAGTTTTCACTATACTTCCACATTCAGGCATTTAGCCAAGCTTCAGTCTCATGTACAACACAATTCTGTTTAGATTTGGGTTGTGTTGCAAGGGTGTAGTAGTGTAGGATAGAGATATCCATTTTCTGAGCTATTTTTCCGTTGGAGGGATCATCCTTTCATGTGGAGGCTTGTGAGGAAGAATTCAGGGCTTCATTACAAATTTTGGCATCATTCCAAATAGAAATCATCAGCTACAACAAATTTTCCCTCAAGGACTACGTTATTTTGGAGAGCAACTGCAACAATGGGTTTATTGCCCTATTTGGAGTATTTTGGTTTCCTGTGTGGGGATCAGACCTTAATTTAGGAGATGTGTTGGAGGAAGATCAGCCATCTTGTATATCAGACCAGCCATCTCCCATCAATGATTCAGTTACAGAGATTATTCAACCCTAGGGCCAAATCTGCTATATTTTGTATAGTGTGTATTTCCAGAAACCTTTTCTGGGTTGTCCTAGAAATCTGTTTTGGAGCATGGATCTATAGCCTTAGCATTTTTGGAGCATTATATTAGCAGAAATATTATTTTATATCTTTCAGTTTCTATTCTCTCTTATACAACATAGTTTTCCGCATTCCTGTATTTCATGTATTAACAACATTCTAGATCTAGGTGTATGCTTTCGTGGGAGGCTTGTTTTCCCAACTTGAGTGACCTTTTCCTCAAGATCTTGTACCTATTTTGATGTTATATTCATAATGGAATGGATCTACTGTTGTCTCATGCTTTGATCTATTTATATTTCTTCATATTTCCAGTTTTATGCACTCTATTCTTGCTTTCCCCATTTGGGAATATTATAGTTTGTTGATGAAACTAATAGTGATAGAGTCCTTTTAGGTTACAAAATATTTCCAATAGAATTATCTCTAATTTATCTCAATGTAATGAATTCCTTTTGGGATTAGAAATCTACATCAGTTTCGATTGTTTGGCCCAGGTGGTAGATATATGTAAAAGGGTTTTCACTCTATAAATAGAGAAGTTTTAGAGTTAGAGAGGGTTGATGGATGTAAAGTCTTAAGCTACTATTGTAATATTTTTTCTCAGATAATAGGCAGTTGCAAAAGACTTTTGTTTCAGACCTGAGATTATATTCAAGTTCTTATGCATTTGTGTCCTTTGTCTTTTTAATGTTATGTCAGGTTACTCTTAGATAATTACTTGGAATTCATAGATTATTATGCTCCAACTTCCTTTATGTATCTTGTTTGCTGTCATAATTGTTTTATAAGAACTCATGTACCTTAGCTTCCATGAATGAAAATTTTGTGTAATTGAATTCCCATTCTGACTCCATGCCCAATGGTAGTCGTTACACATATTTCACCTGCAAAAATTCATCCAAAAAAAATCTGAGAGTTATTCATCTTTGTTTTAAAGATTTTTTATTGAATATCATATATTTTCTTGAGAGAAATCTCTCTGGTTGGAAGGGCTAACTTCCAACCCTAAGTGGTTTAAAATAGTTACACTGGTTTGACTGTTGAGCAGCCCAATTAGTCTCAGTTTGGTGATAATATTTTGGTGCGTTTTCCGGTAGCTTGAAGCTACATTTTCTTGAAAATTTGTGCTCAAACAAAGGTACTTAAATCTTGAAGGTAGTAGGAGGTTAGAAAAATTTGAGGCTGCACAATACCATGGTGTCTCCTCTGAGATTCTCAGCTTAAAGGTGGATTCTAAGAAGATTCATACAAGGAGAAATCCATGCCCTAATCCACCTAAGATAGATGATAATCCAGAAATAATTCTCAAAGGTATTGTAATCTCATCAAAATAAGGAAATTTATATCTTTCAAGAGTTTCATCTTTTCCATCTGAGGCTATTAGAAGTTTTGAAGACAAGAAGTTTGATGAAAAGATAGAAGAATTTATTTTTAGATCTAAATCTGAGAATGAATTGACTGAAATTATATTATATCTACAATGGTTAGGAATTGATACATCATCTCTTGTGTCGAAATAAGAAAAAGAAGGATTTTGGGAAACTGTTACATCAGAATTGTCACTAGAACAAGAGTCGTTTGAAAATTAAAAGAGATTGATCCTTTTGATTTCTTGTTAAGAAGGAGGTCTAGTGTCCCTATGCCTGAGTGGAGTTATTTTGTCTCTAAACTGAAAATTCCCACCTCAAAATCTCCTAGCATCGCATCCTCATTCAATATTGTTTCTCCTAATCAAAATATTACTCCTTCCACTGCCTTTTCAAGTAGCACAGTCACTGCTATTATGGCTGGAGTTCCTCCTCTTGCAAGTCCAACTAGGTATGTTCCTCTTGTCCTACCAGCCATACTCCATGACCTTTTAGATGGGTATTCCACTAGAATTAAAAATTTTGAGGGTGAATAGGATATTAATGATGAGCATCATGTTGATCAGTTTAATGATTTTGTTGACCTAGAAGAGGTGGATGATGAAGATGTAAAAATGAGGCTGTTTATGCAGATTTTCATAGTTGAGGTGAGAAAATGGTTCAAAGATTTAGCCCCTAGAAATTTACATAATTGGGACCAATTATAAGACAAGATTTTGACAAAATGTGAAAGTAAAGTGAACCTTGTTCAAGCCTTGACCGAATATAATAATATGAAAAAATCCACAGATGAGTCAGTTCATGACTTTTATAAAAGGTTCAATAAGGTTTACAATTCTATTCCTACTCACATTAAACCTCCCCCAAGAGCCACCCAGTTGGATTATGTTGAAGCCTTTGACTGTAATTTCTCAATTTCACTAAGAGAGAGAGAATATACCTCTTTAGCTGACATGAAAAATGATGTTGTAAAAGTTGAAGCAAATATGGCTACAACAAAGAGGTCCAAAATGGGAAAAGCCAGATTAAAATAAGAAGAAAAACCTTCCTCATCTTCGGATGTAAAATTCGATACCATGATGAAAACTATGGAAAGGCTTATGGATAAGCTTGCTTTTGGTAATAATCCCATACCTAATGGACAACAAGAAACACATATTAGGAATCCTCAGTTTAGAAGGCCTCAAAATCAACAAATACCAAGGGGAAATAGAAACCAACATGATCAACAAGTTAGGCCTCCCGTTGAACAAAATCTAGTGGATGAGGAAGAAGCACAACTTGAATTTCAAGAAGACATCATTCATTGTTTATCAGACGAACCAAAATGTTATCACCAAACTGAGACTAATTGGACTGCTCAACAGTCAATCCAGTGTAAATATTTCAAACCACTTAGGTTGGAAGTTAGCCCTTCCAACCAGAGAGGGCTCTCTCAAGAAAAGATATGATATTCAATAAAAAATCTTAAAAAAAAAGATGGCTAACTCTCATATGTTTTTTGGATGATTTTTTGCAAGTGAAATATGTGTAAGGGCCTTCTTCTTGGGCTCAAAATTGATGATAATATCACCTTTATTTGCAAACAAAATAATAGAGAATGGAATATATACACCGAGGGATGTTCTTAACCAAAGAAGAATGTGATGAATCTAGCCATGACATAGGGAACCATGAAGATGAGAAGCAATATGAATATTTGAAAGACTACAAGCATGCTATCTTTGAGATGCAAAAACAATATAACTTGAGGAATAGAAATGTTCCTATTACAACTAATAAAAGTCAGCCAAATAAATATGCTCCAAAGCCAGTTGAACAGAAGAAAGACACACCACCCCATGGTAAAGAGATTGAAAAAACACCATCGATTTTCAATATAGAAAATGAGATTTCTAAGATTAAAATTGTTGTCCTTTTGGTGAGATCATTAAGGTCATTGAGCATAGGAGTCAAATTGTGAATATGCTTGACACTCAGCCTGGACATTCTGACATTCTAAATATGTAATAAGTCCATCCTACTATCTTCCTAGGATCAAGAGTGGAAGATGAAAAAAATGAAGAAGTTCCACCCTTCTATGTGAGTCTAAACATCCATGACATGAATTTACATAATGCTATGTTAGATTCAGAGGCCTTTCGTAACTTAATGTTTAAGGTGATCATGGAGAGAATGGGTTTAGACATAACCATACCTTACAAATATTTGTTTTCCTTTGATTCCAAAAGGGTTCAGTGTATTTGTCTCATTAAGGATGTGATTGTTGGTTTAGCTCAAGTGATTGTGAAGATAGTGTTAATGGGATATAGTTTTTGCTGACATTCCTCCAAAATTTGGTATGCTTTTATCTAGATCATCGGTTACTAAAATTAAAGGAACTATGCAGATGGACATGAATTATGATACTATTCTAGTATTTGGTGAGAAAATAAGTTTGTAAAGAGAATATAGGATGGCCTATATGGTTAGTAGAAAATATAAACCACAAAATTTTTCAATTTATGCAGTAGAGACTGAGTTGGGGTCTTCCATTTTGTTCAATGAGGTCACTATTGAGACAAAAAATCAGAAAATTGAAAAAAAGCAGCAAGCTGAAATTCAACAGTTTGAGGAGGTAAATGAATAAGGTTGGTGGCATGTGCACTTTGATGGCTCTGCTGGAAAATAAGGAGTTGGCACACATATGTGGATCATCAGCCCTAACAATGAGATCAAGTTTTATTCTTACAAATTGAACTTTGATTATACAAACAACATGGTTGAATAGAAGGCTTTGTTTTTGGGTCTACAAGCATTGAAAGGTTTAGGCACCAAGAAAATTTCAATTTTTGGTGATTCTGAACTAGTAATCAAGCAAGCAGAATGAAGTTATGAAACTAAATATTTCAGAATGAGGCTTATAGGAATTTGATCCTTGATTTTCTTGAAAATTTCAAAGAACATAGTTTCACCATCAAAGCTAGAAACCATAATTATGTGGCTGAAGCCTTGGCTGCCTTATCCAGCTTGTTTATCATCCGAACTTATCCTAGAAACAACTATGAATTTGAGGTCAGGCATAGCCCAACTATCCCTTATTATATTATCAATTGGAAAGTGTTTGATAGTGATCAAAAGGTCATAAAATTTCTTAAGCTGAAAGAAGAATTTGAAAACATTCAAGTAGAACAATAGAACATGTTTGTTGAAACCAAAGCCAATCCGAAAGTCCTGTAGCTGAAGAATAACTACGTTCCTAAAGGCTTGATCCCCCTTGAGAAGTTTTTTGACCATAATGATGTGTTTAAGAATCTAAAAATGAAAGTTGATGATGAAGAGGTTGAAATTTGTAACCTTGGTACTACAAAAAATACCAAGTTGATGAAGTTGTCCAAGATTATTTCTTGAGAGGTGAGAGAAAGGTATGTTGCTTTTATGAAAAGGTACATTGATGTTTTTGCATGGAGTTATGCATACCTAAATAGGTATGATCCTAGCATAATTCAACACACAATACCAATCAAATAAAATGAAAATCCCTTTAAACAGAAATTGAGGAGAATCAATCCATTGCTCATGCCATTGATTAAAAAATAAATTAAGAAGTTTTTTGATGCAAAAATAATTGTTCCATTGAGGTTTTCTAAGTGTCTTACCAATTTGGTACCTGTGAGAAAGAAGAATGGCGAGATTAGGATATGCATTGATTTCAGAAATTTAAATAAGGCATCTCTTAAAGACAATTATCCTCTTCCAAAAATGGATCAAATTTTGAAAACATTGTTGGATACCCAAGGATGTTTATGCTTGATGTTTTCTCATGCTATAATCAGATACTAGTGCATTTGGAAGGCCAAGAGAAAACTTCCTTCACTACGCCATGGGGGACATTTATGTATGCCAAAATGCCTTTTAGTCTCATGAATGCAGGAGAAAATTTTCAAAAGGCAATGGAAATTGAATTTTCTGAAGAAAAGGACAAGACAGTGGTGGTTTACTTGGATGATATCACTGTGTTTTCAAATAAGGAAGAAGAGCATCTCAAACACTTGGAGAAAATTATGCAAAAATGTAGAAAAATTAGTATTTCCCTCAATCCTAGTAAAAGTGTTTTTGATTTGAATACTAGAAAATTATTGGGACACATAATATCAAAAGAGGGAATAAGGATCAATCGAAGTAGGTTCCTTGCCATACAAAAGATATATTTACCAAGAAACAAAAAAGTGATTCAATCCTTTTTGGGAAAGGTAATTTTTTTAAAGATATTCATTCCTAATTTTGCAGAAATTTTCAAGAATATTACTAAGATGCTTTGGAAGGATTCTGATATTTAATGGAAAATAGAGGGAAAACAATATTTTGAAGAGATCAAGAAGGCCCTTGCCTAAGCCCCATTTCTCATTAGTGTTTATTTTTCTAAGGATTTTCTGGTTTTACTTTTGCATTTGAACATACAATTACTGGAGTTTTATTGCAGAAGAGGTAGCAAGGTAATGAGAAACCTGTTTCTTTCTTCGGTGGGACACTTGAAAATTCTAAACTGAAGTACAATATTATGGAGAAACAAGGCAATGCTTTAGTGAAGGTGCTTAAATATTTCATAATTTATATTGTACATTCTCACATTGTGTCTTTTGTGCCTAATGCTGTGGTGAAAGACGTACTAACTCAAGTTGATTCAGATGGGATAATAGGTAAGTGGATTGGCACTTTGTTGGAGTATGATATGGAGAATAGGCCTACTAAGTTGGTAAAATGACAGGGGCTGGAAAAATTGATGGCACAATCAAATTTTGATGGCCTGGATATGAATTTCATTGTAGAATTTTCAGAAGTGGTTGAGGAAGAAGAATTGATTCCTATAGAGGAAAAATTCCTTATGTATGAATGGTAACGGGATGTAATTTTTGTTTTGCAGCATCACAAAGATCCTCTTGAATTAACCAATTCCAAATCTAGATTTGTAAATTTTAATTCTCTAAGGTATTGCATTCTGAGCAAGAATTTATAATGGAGAGATATCAGTGGGATACTTTTGAACTGCTTGTTAGAAGATGAAGTTGAGGGGGTAATTGATGAGTTTCATAACGGTGATTGTGGAGTTCATCATCATTGGAAGGATACAAAAAATAATATACTTAGATCATGGTACTATTGGCCTTCTATGTTCAAATACATCTACAAAAATATTGCTGCTGTCATGAGTGCCAAATTTTTGATGAAAAAAATAAGCTAATGCCTTTACCTCTGAAGCCCATATATGTAGAAGCTCCTTTCCAGCAATGGGGATTAGATTTTATTGGCGAGATACACCTTGAATCCTCAGGCCAACATCGGTGGATCTTGACAAGCACTGATTACTTCACCAAGTGGATTGAATTTGTCCCTACAAGGCAAGCCACAACTCGGTCGTCATTTATTTTCTGGAAAACAATATTTTATCAAGGTTTGGTTGTCCCATGAAAATTATTACTGACAATGCTCAAGATTTCAAGTCTAAGAAATTGATTAGTTTATGTAATCAATATCATATTACTCTTGGTCACTCCAAAACATATTACCTTGAAGGTAATGGCTTGGTTGATTCATCAAATAAAAGAATACTCAGAATCATTAAGAAGGTTTTGCAAGAAAATAAAAGGTCATGGCATTTGAAGTTAAATTTGCGTTATGGGCAGACATAATTTGTACTAAGAGGTCTATAGGTACATCTCCTTATGAGCTGGTATATGGAACCGAAAATATTTCCAACCTCCCTTGGAGTTCCAGTTGTTAGCATTGCAACTGTTAATGGTACGATCGCCATTGTATCACTGTTTTCAATTTTTTTATGTCCTAGTCCATGTCAAAGTTTGAGTCATTTTCATAAAGGTAAAAAAAGAGTCTCAAAATCAAATTAATTTTAAGTGTATAGGTGTTATTAGTTTCTTAGGTTCATAAAATAAGTTAAAATCATTGTTTTAACTTAAGTTAGTGTCGAAGGCTATTTTTCGTTTGGGTAATAAAGTTACAGCCATCGTGTTCGGGATAATAGCTACCTCTGTTTTAATTTCATTGTAAACATAGTGATGTAATGGAAGGCAGCTATTTCTCTAAATTGAAGGTCATATTACTCACACAGTGAAAATAGCTGATATTTCTTCAGGGACCTGTTCATAATGGAAACTCAGTGAAAAGTGTAGCTATTTCACTAATATTTGGTTTGTTGCAATTCAGAGGTAAAGAAAACTATTTCTCAAGTATATAGGAGCAACAAAGAATATTTTTAAAGCATGGAAAATTCATGTTTGAAGATCATTGAAGACCTCCTATGCTATAAACATGATTATTCTTTTAAATAAGATTAATTATTGTTTGACCTAAGAGGATTATTATTAGTGAGTGGTTACATATCTATGCAGCTAACCTATAGCTACCCCACTTAAGTGAAGCAGAGATCATAGTACGAGGTATTAGTCATTTAATAATACAATGGAGTGTTAAGCATAATGGGATGACTTGGCGTTTGTTTTCAAATTATTTCAAAGCATACCATTACTCCATACCATGATTACAGGCACGAAATTAGAGGAGTGAATTTGGTGTTCACTTGACCAAAGTTCTCTGCGCAGGCTACAACTAACATAAGTCATTTATCCAGCAAGAAATTTTAGTATTTCAAGGCAGGAAAACCAGGGTTTTGTGTAGGGTTTTGCAACCAGAATCAAATAATTGTGTTTGTAAGAAGTCTAGTTGTTGGAAGATATGGGAAAAGGTGGTAATTTCAACAGTTTCAAGCCAGCAAACACTATGTTCATTGATGCTAGGGCCAAACCTGAGTTTAAATCTGCTAGCTAGTATAGAATTCTACAAATTTTTTCTAGGGATAATGTGGGTTTAGCTCAGGATTTTTCCAAGAGATTTGATGGTGAAAAGGTCAAGCTGGGAAGTAAGACATTCAACATCTCTGAGGCCATCACAGTTCGTGCTACTCAAACCTCTTCAACCGGTGAACGCTGGTTCAAAAAAAAAAAAAACGCTACCCACAAAAGTAAGTCTCTACCTTAAGCCTGAACATGTCAATGTTAAGTGGAATCCAACAACACATATTTCCTGCTTTAAGGTGGAATGGCAACATGTGATCACCACAGTGAAAAAATACATTATATGTGAGGGTAGGTTCTCCTCTTTCCACCATTATCAGTTAAGATTTCTTGCTCATATCTTAGGAGATAGACCTATGAACTTTCCCTATATTCTATATAAATCCTTGCTCAAAATGTCCCTAAAATTGCAGAAGATACCTAATTACTCTTTGCACAATTTATATAATAGGGGTCGAATTAAAATTCTGATTGTCTACCATCTTAGAAAGAAGAAGACCACTTGGGATAAGTTCCTGAGAGAGGAAGGGTGTTGGGCAGTTTAATTGTCGGATTAAACCTCTCAATATTAATTATCAATCTGGGAGTCGTAAACACAAGTTGTACTGCGTATTGGCTCAACTTAATGGTCAGAGTATAATTATATTCCTTTGTAATGATGAACTAGGTACTTGAATGAAACACACCTTTACTGGCAAATAAACAATCTTGAAAAGGGAACCTACTTAACTAATTTTATCAAGCAAACTCCATACTACAATTAAACTGTAAGACTATACAAAGAAATTCTAAATCATTCTCGCACTTGAATTCTACTTTTTAAATCTCCTTTGATATCTTGAAAACCTTGATCTATTTTCTCCTCTAATTAACTTGAAACTAACACTTAAAACTAATCTTGAGATAAGAAAAAAAAGACACACATTATAATTTCACACCTTAAACTAAATAGAACTATTCCTGAAAAAAAACTCAGTGTTCAAATTAACAAAAGACAGTTCAAACTATTTCTGGAAGAAAACCATTTTACTTCATGTAAAATAACACTTAAAAATCCTATTAAAAATAACATTAAAAATAATCTATGATAAACCTTCTATTTAAATATTTTAATCTAGATGAAAAGGAACTATTAAAAGCAAGCCTACTTCAAAATCTAATCATGTAACTCAATAAATACAACTAAATCATGCTGCATTTAAACTTGATATCTCTACCTAATCAAATCCACACTCAAACTTGCTCTTATAAGGAAATGATTACACTACGAAAACAGTAACGAAACTAATTAAAAAGAGATCTAAAACAATACAAATTCTAATTAAAATAGAACTAATTATTGATTGAAGTCATGCGTAAACAAATCAAATGCGCATTTAAATATTCCAAATATTCAAAGAAATTATGTAGTGCAAACCAAACTCAAACTCAAAGCATTAAATTCTGTTCTAATTCCGATCCAACTAAAAAAAAATCATTATATTCCTATATCTTATATTCTCCAATTTTAAATATAAATACATGCGATCCAAATCGATAAGAGAGCATGGCTCCATGTTAAAATGTGAACCGGGTTATAAAACGAATCAGAGATCTTGAACATAGGAGAGCAATCCTTAAATTATATAATCTAGCTACCTCACTGTTTGATGAAGCTTATCTCCAGAGGTGGTGGGCCCTCCCACGCCTGGAGTAAGCCTACTTATTGCAATAAAAAAAAGAGATTCAAAAAATCAAAGACAAAATTCGAAATAGATCATGGCGAAAATGCTTCTGCTTACGGCTTTTATATTCAAAACAACATTTGGAAATCGATTTCTACAAATAATAGGCTAAACGATAATTCCACTTCATTACACAGCAGTCCCTATCTCTAGTAAATTTCTCCTGCAAACTCGATGCCCATTCTACACCTAAGAAATTTGACTTTAAATCTGAGAAATTCAACTTTTACATCTGAGAAATTCCCTCTGTCTATTGACGGAATAACCTCATTTGTGCCCTCTCTGATTGATGAACGAACTCCCCTAATTACATCTCTGCATATGAATGGTGGATTAAATTTCTGCTTCTGAGAAATATATATCTGTCTAATTGATGGATGAACCCCTTTTTCCTCCCCTGCGCACAACGCTCTCCTTTATATATATAGCAGCAATGCTACTTCTAATTTAAAAATTGATAGTTACAAAAAAACAAAAATTTAAGCTTTTTAGTTAATACGATTTGGGAAAAACCAGAATGAGAATATTTTCTTCCCAATTCAAGTTTGATTTGGGTTGATCCGACATCTAGAAGACTTTGATCATCATGCCTTGCTGGGAGAGGCAATGCACGTTCAACAAAATTCAATCTAAGATTACAATTTTTGTTTCAACAAGCTGGTAACCCACACATTATCTGTCACCAAGCATACATCAGATGAGGCCGGCATCTACAAACTATCATTCACGTGTGTTCTTGGCTCCCAGAGCTACGTAGGCGAATGCCAAGTAAAAGACTATAGTCCATAATTCTCTCAGATTCCAAAAATTTGCAGTCATGTTCCATTTGCGTTATAAGTGCTTGATGACGAGATGGCTTAAGGTAAAAGACAAAGTCTGAATCCAGATTTAGTGTTAAGTGGCGTGTGAGGTTGAAGCTTACTGTCAACCATCTACCTACAGGAAAAAATAGCAGGGAATTGCCTTTGTCAGCAAAGGATCAGAGGTAGAAGATGGCATTTTCAAAGGCATTTTTATTAAGAGTGACTCCACCTTCGACTGCCCCGAATTCAGTAATTGATGCACTGTGAGGCCGAGGTGAAAGAACTTTATTAAATCCACAAGCTCCCTGTTGTTGCAAATATGAATCAGAAGTGATGAGATCAATGTATTTTTCATGTCCGTAATTTCTAATTTCCCATATGACTTCGCTGATGAAGCAGAGGACCAAAAGTGCATAAATGCCTCATGTTCAGTAGTACGCTTTAAGTTAGCTTTAAGTTATCAACAAGAGCATCGTAAACTTCCTATGGACAGTGAGCTGGGTATTCAAGAATTACAGAAGATATGCACTATATAAGAATCATTCTCAGAGTTCAAGACTGAGAATGAGACTTCTTAGCCTCGGTAACAACCATTCTAAAGAGCTGAGCGAGGTCATAGTGTATGTACAGGGAATCTGCTGCCAAACCTCTCACTGTTGCTCTTATGCTCTCTATGTCATTGGTGAATTCCTTCTGGCACCATGTTGTAGAGTGACCCTACGTTGCAAAGGAAAATCTATGATGTTTTACCACTGCCTGTTCGACCACAAGAAAAGAACGCCCTTTTTTGTATTGTGAAATATAGATATAATGATGGGTTTCCCCATAAAATTCTTCAAAAATAAATGTTGGTGTGATCCTTGTCGAGTGTTCCTTCAAAGCTAGTGATTTGCAAGAGAAAAAAATTCTTGTGACAATGGAGGTGCGATGAATCGAACTCATGACATATTTAAACATTCTCAAAACATTTTGAACAAAATAGCATTCATCATTTGCTCAACATTTTCAAAGTTGAAGCACGATCCACCTTCCATGAATCATAAGTCCAGATTTTCCAAGGATAGAGAATCTGCCACCACCTGCCATCAAGAAGGCATTTATTAACGAGTCTATTACACAAAACACTTATTCAATTTAATTAATAACGAGAATTTATAATTTAATTATAAATGCCTCTAATCATCAACTTAATAAGATAAAACAGATTAAAATACTAGGTACAATCGTAAAATTATCTGAAAAAAAATCGTAAGAATATAGACAAAAAGGTAGCTCAACATCCCCCCCACGCTGAAATTCTTGCACGTCCTCGTGCAAGCTGAAACTATAATATGATGAAATAAGGTAGGGAAAATGTCAACAAAGATTCTAGCAAGTAAGGATGAAGATTCCCAATGTATTATAATGCATTCATTCACCCGCAACATTGTTATTACTATTACTTTACCAGCTAAAATCATGTGAAATAATAAAACAAGATCAGGTACCGAAAGTAGACATTATGGGGAAAAGTGTGTTGCACATACCTATTACCTTGTCCCAAATGAATTCCCTGTTTTGTTTCTGCCGAAAGTCTTATAATGAAAATCAAATTTTGTTGAAAAAGTGCAGTTTCAAAAGGAATAACACAAGATTCATGCACCTATTATAACAATCTTGTACCTAGGTCATTTAACACATATTTAGAGGCAACTACAATCAATACGCATTGTTGGCAACCAACGCCTTGCGAATAGTCATCATTGAGAATTTCATCACTTCAAATACCATAGAAATAAAAGTGTGTTATGGTACCAATCAACAATCTCTTTATTGAACACTCTAAATTTTGTTGTCATTCGGATTCAAAACTGAATTTCCTCTTAATCTAGTACAATGAATAACCTTCCCAAAGGGTACCACATCTTTAAATATTCTTGGTTTTTGAAAAATAGAACTCAAAGAATCACGTTCAAATCATCTTAAAACCATTGTCCAAGAAAACTTATGAGTCTTAGGGAAAGAGAAGGATGACCAAGAAAATCATAGTATGCAGTTAACTTTAATACCACAGACATGGCCCTGCTGCCTGCAGGTGTCCATTACCTCGACAGGGATGTCTTTTGACCCATCAAAATGTCCGTGTCCCACTTACTAGGCATATATTCAGAGTTAGCTTATTTGACTCTTTACTTGAAGGCCACTGTCCTGGCTTGGTAACTAGCTGATGGCAGTGCCACTCATAATAAGTAATATGAATGAACAGGTCGGCTCGTGATGAGACCTCTTGTCTTCCAGATTTCTGGCTGAAAGCCATTACTTTGGCTTGGTGACTAGTATTAGTAATGTCATGCATGTTAGGTCTCATGATCGTGGTAGGTTGGCTCATCACGAGACCTCCTATCCTTCCCTAAATCTTTGTAAGCTCTGATTATGATTAACTTTAAAGGATACTTAATAAGTGGGGAGACAGATCTACTCATTAAGGGTATAGGATGGCATGAAAATTTTTTAATGACTAATCATTGCTGGCTAATTCCTCTACCCTAAGGACTTATTAAAGATATCCCAGACAATGACTATGTTGGAAATATTGTCATTGATGGCAAAGGAGGCAGCAAAGGCAGAGACAGACAAAGGTCAGCAATAAGGCAAAGTAGAAGATAGGGAACAGAGCCAGGAGAGAACTAGCAGAGGTAGAAAAAGGACAAGAATTAGTCAAGGAGTCAAGAGGAACAACAGAAGAAAGGAAAAGGAGTTGAAAGGAACAACAGAAGAAAGGAACAGCAAAGGAAAGGAACAACAAAGGCAAAGAACCAGCAATAAGGTAAACGAAGTATTGTTTGTCAAGCCTACGGGCAGTTGTGTGAGCAGTGAGTGATAAACTCTGTGTCTAAAGTTGTTCATCACATTAGAACAGCAACAACGGATCGAAGGAACAACAATGATACAGGGAATCGAAATCATGAGAGATGAATAGCAAAGGCTGTTCTATTAAATGAAACCATTGAATTCACACTACTTTTAAAGGGAATTTAATTATTCAAGCAATGGAAGAGTAATTAGCACACGAATATTAGACCATTGGAACCGTGAGATAGATGTACAATGGAAGGGAACCAAGGGCTCATTAAATCATAGAGATTAAGATGAAGGAACTGTGAATTTAGAACAGTAATGGTGCGGCGATGGCTTATTGTTGAAGGCAGAATATGGAGCAGAAATTTGAATTAATGATGTTGTGAAGTAAATGAAAAAGGTGGAGCCGTGAAGATGGGATTCGGAGGAAATGGAACTGCGATTGTGTGGAACAGGGAACAATTAATATAGTGGCAGAAGCATCAGAATTAGAACTGTGCGACGGAGCGGTTGCTTGTTCGTCGAAATCATTGCATTTAAAAGAGCTTCATGAACCACAGGGGGAAAAGGAGCGGAACACGAGCGCGTGAACATTGACGGTGGGTTTTGGAACACACAGCGATCTTCCTTGCTGCTTTTATACATAAACTGTGTTTACAATTCGAACGCGATATATGCTAGGAGCTGACACGTGTTCTTAAGTGGGTTGGAGAAACCGCTCTCATTGCATGGCTATCGCGCGTTAACTATCGATGGTGAAATCAATGCGATATCGACGTACACCGTCCGATCTGGAGGTGGGTTCATCGAACGACAATCACACTCAAAATAGCACTGAAGTTAACTCAAGGGACGACGTGATAAGCAGCTGGGCCCCAGTTCATCACATGGCTTCTGAGAGTTAAAATTCATATTTTTTAATCGTGCGATTACCGTAGGATTGGAGGGTTAGAGCGCGATAAGACATGTGCCGTTGGATGTGAATGGGAAATGAACTGCTGTGATTGACCACATATATGTGTTAAGCTGTGGCCCCGAGGCAATTACATAGATTATTGTTTGGGGTTTAAACCTTTGTCGAGGCATATATTAATGTTATAACAATTGATGCGATGATATGAAGTTTTAATAAGCCGTGGCTCGAATCAAAACCATAATATATTATGGATATTGATATTATAAAAAATCGGATATCGGTTCAAAGGCTTTGATATATGTTGTGGGCCAGACTTTTATGTGTAAAAATTTATATGGTTATCTGGGGATTAAGATAAATGTTTAAGCCTTGAAACTATTATAGTTCACACATAATTTAATAGAGTGGGGATGTAGTAATAAGGCACCAACGATATAACTTAAACATATGCACTGTATATGACTGCTTTGCGTGGGTTAAAGGTTTGAATCCAATAAGTAGAACCTCCACAATGAACAGAGATTGCCCAGATTAGACAGATTTTGGACCCTTTTTGAATGATTAATTGATGCATGAGACTTTGAGATTTATTGGTGAGCTAAACTTATAAAACAGGCATATATATATAGTAGATATACAACTACAGTGAGCTTGGAGAATATGTACAGAGGTAAACAGAGACTGCAGAATTGAAGAGGTATGCAGCGAAGGGATTTAAAATTTTAGTGAACAGGTATACATGCACAGGTGCTCAGAGTTGCAGTAAACAGAGGTATGCAGGATCGTTGCATGACAGAAACAGAAAGGACAAAACCAACAAGCCAAGGGCTGAGTGAAGTTTATATATTGAAACTGAAAATGTAAATGTTTAATTGTTTTATATTGTTTGTGATGCAAAGGCAAGTATCCAAAGGAAAAGAAAAATCCCACTGTAACATTGAAATTTGTACATATTGTTATATTTTTTAAATGAGTTGGACAAAGGAATGAGAAGGCAGAAGCCAAAGAGTCATGGCTGTTCACTCCAAATTCCTTGTGGAATACAAACAGTCATGTGATGAACTCTATATATAATATCAACTTGATATGCATAGAGAGGTTAGAGAGAGTAAGGATAGAGAATGCAGAGTATAGAAGATTGAGGCAGAGAAGATAAGGAAGAGAGGAGCAGAAAGAGATGCTACAGAACAGAGCTGATACCTGAATTAAATCAGCAAACATTTATTTAGATAAATTGAGGAAGTTGGAGCTTCCCTATCAAGTTGAAGCTTGATAGCTGTCAGTTGTAGCTAACTGAGGTTGGAGCCTCCTGTAGGTTGGTGCCTGTAGAAAAATAGTGGTGAGAGGGAGTTGGAGCTTGCCTTTGCATCACAACAATAATAAGATGTGGTTTTCTCCCTTTATGGGTTTCCACTTACATCTGCTGTCTCTATGTGTGTTGCTTATATGTTGATATGATCCACTCAATCTGTTTATTTTTTTGCTGCTCTCACAATAAGGTTGATGTCACATTAATTTAATACTTGTTGCAACATTTTAAGACTGTTCACATATTAAGCTATAAATAAGTTTAATGAAAATTAAGAAAAAGCTAATTCATGTGTTAAACTGATTCACCCCCCCCCCCTCCTCTCATTTTAACCAAAGATTCAACAATTGGTATCAGAGCAGGTTCCTTTTGTATTAGTTTAACAACTGAAAGGAGATATTAGGTTCACAGGATGGCTAGTAAAGAAGGATGCTCAACCAATAAAGCCCCTTTTTTCACTAGTGCAAATTACGCCTTCTGGAAAATCAGAATGAGGACATACATAATGTCTCTAGGAATAGAAGTTTGGGCTGCTGTGGAATTAGGATATGCCACAAAGGCAACTGACTCAGAGAAAGAAACCAAACAAGATTTTGTAGCTAACAAAAAAGCCATGAATTCCATCTTAAATGGATTGTGTGAGGTAGAGTTTATCAAATTAATGCACAAAGACACTGCCAAAGAGATGTGGGATACCCTAGAGAACATCCATGAAGGAGACAAGAAGGTAAAGATTGCCAAACTTCAAGTCTATAGAGCCCAGTTTGAGAACCTAAAAATGAATGATGATGAAGACATTGCTAGCTTCTTTCTTAGGGTTGCAAAAATAGTAAATAACATGAAGGCTCTAGGAGAAACCATAAAAGAATTTGTAGTTGTACAAAATATTCTAAGATATCTTCCACCTAGTTTTAACCCCAAGGTGTCTGCAATAGAAGAAACAACTGATTGGGAAACCTTGACCATGAACCAGCTACTTGGAAATATAACAACATATGAGATGAGGCTCCCACAGAAGAAGCCAAGTATGAGGGAGGAAGCCTTTAAAACAGAAAAGAAGAAATAAGAAAAGGAAGACATATGCTCTTGCTTGGATGAAGAAGAGGCTAAATTTGTCAAGAAACTGGATAGAGGCTCAGGTAAATACAAAGGTAAACTTCCCTTCAAATGTTTTAAATGTGGAAGAGTTGGACACTATGCTGCTAAGTGTCCTCACAAGAAAGTAAGGAATCAGGCTCAAGAATCAGAGAAAAATACATCAAAAAACTGGCAGAAAGGAAAGAAGTTCAGGAGAAATCCTTCTATGCTCAACAAGACAGCAGTGCATTTGAAGACTCAGATGAACCTTCAAGTGAAGAAGGAACCTCTGAATTTTTATTGATGGCCATAGAAGAACTTGAAGGACTCCTGCTAGAAGATGAAGAAGAAGAAGGTGAAGTCGACCTTGAGGGGGAGCTAAGAAGTTCCCTGGAGGATATTGATAGACTCAAACTGAAGTGCAGAAAACAAAAGGACATTCTCCTCAAGTATGTACGAGAAGAATAGAATTCAGAAGTCCTCATGCAGCTAAAGATAGAGCTTGAAGAAGCCAAGAAGACAGAAGACATGTTACTTAAGCAAATCAAGGAGAAAACTCAGGAACAAGAGAAGTTGGAAGAAGAAGTAGTATGTCTCAAGAAGAAATTAGAAAATGCTCAAAGGAAAGTGGCTATAAATTCTTCTCAAAGAACAAGCTCTGTTAAGTTGAACGAAATTCTGGATGCTCAAAGATCTCCTATGATAAAAAAATGGAATATGCTATGAAGGAGAATCAAGTAAAAGCAAAGAAAAAGAAAACAAAGAGATTATTTTTATAAAAGCAAAGAAGGATGATGAAGCAGCTCAAATAATTCCTACAAAAGAAGAAACATGTAAGGAGGGAGATAGAACCCAGAAGAATCCTCTAATAACAAAGAATGAAAGAAATACTCAGACAACAGAAAAAGATTCATATACCCCTGAGTATGTCAAATTTGGAAGCCATCAAAGGAGATTCTTCCCTCCTTTGAAAAATGCCACCTGTTATGTCTGCCACAAGCTGGGACACATTGCTGCATACTGTCATGCAAAGAAGAGTAATTCAAACTAGCAAAAGATGCAAACAATGAAGAGACTGTCTCAAGAAAACAAATGGAGAAGACAACCTTACATTAGGTATGCAAATAGTTTCTATGGTTACTGTTTTTATTGTAAGGACTTTGGCCATAAAATCATTGAGTGTAGAAAATATGGACAAAGATTGATGTTCAACACCTCAAGGGGGTTTATGAATCAAAGAAATTTTGTTCATACTCACAATTCTGAAAAAATTATGATCAAATGCTGTGTATGCAATAAAATTGGACATATGCGTTCCAAATGTCCTTTGAGAGGATGTGATTCATCATCTCACAAAAGATACCAAACAAAAGGATGCTTCCAGTGGAAAAAGAAGCTGAATAAGTGTGACCTGGCTCTAACTGCTAAAGACCTGAAAAGCCAATGGTATCTGGGCAGTGGCTGCTTAAAACATATGACTGGAGACAAAAGCAAATTTATAACTTTTGACGAAAAGAAAACTGGTAATGTTACTTTTGGCAATGAAAAATCAGGAAAAATCAAGGGAAAGGGCTCAGTCAGCTTAGATAATGGCAGAGGTAAGGCCCAAGATGTACTATTTGTAGATGGGCTGAAAGAAAATTTGCTGAGTGTCATTCAAATATGTGATAAAGGCTGCGAAGTTATTTTCAGAGCACAAGACTGTGAAGTCAGATCAAGCACCACAGGTAAGACTCTACTCAAAGGTGTCCGAACAGAGAGTAATGTTTACATAGTGAAAGAGGAAGATGAAGCATGCCATCTTAGCAAACTTGAGGAGTCATGGTTATGGCATAGGAGATTGGGACATCTCAACTTCGATCATATCATCAGACTGAGCAAGAAGAAAGCTATCATAGACATGCCAGAAATAAAAAGGCCTTCTAATACCATATGCAAATCATGTCAATTGGGAAAACAGACCCGCACATCCTTTAAGGCCAAAGATGAGTTTTCAACTAGAAGACCACTCTAGCTTGTGCACATGGACTTGTGTGGACCTACAAGAACTAAAACACCAAGTGGAGAATCCTACTTCATGCTGATAATAGATGATTTCTCCAGAATGACATGGGTTGCATTTCTCAAGAATAAATCGAAAGCTTTGGAAAAATTAAAAATATTCAAAGCTTTAGCAGAAAATTAGACAGGATGCAAGATAAAATGCATCAGATCAGACAGAGGAGGTGAATTCACAAATTATGACTTTGCAGACCTATGCAATGAACATGGCATAAAGCAACAATTTACTATTGCAGGGACACCTCAGCAGAATGGAGTAGCAGAGAGACAAAACAGATCTGTACAACAAATTTCCAGAGCTATGATGCAAGAGAGTAATATTCCTTAAACCTTCTAGGTAGAATTAGTACACACAGCCGTGCATATCCTAAACAAAGATCATTTAAGGCCAAGCAGTGAAAAGACTCCCTATGAACTATGGAATGGTAAACCAACTTCAATCAAGCACTTTAGAATCTTTGGAAGCAAGTGTTACATAAAGAATAATGATGAAAATCATGGGAAATTTGATGCAAGAGAAGATGAAGGGATATTTCTAGGATATGCATCCAAAAGTAAAGGGTACAGGTGCTACAACAAGACTCTTTGAAAAATTGTAGAAAGCATTGATGTGAGATTTGATGAAGAACTTCCAAAAAATACAAGGGGTACAGACTGCAGCAGTCCTTCGGACAACCATGAGGAAGAAAACCAAGATGATGATGCAACAAGCAAGACAACAGAAGATGCTGAACTGAGCTCGAAAGCCCCCTCAAGATATACTCAGAAGAACCATCCTAAAGATTAGATCATTGGAGGCAAGAGAGTAGGGGTCCAGACAAGAAGGCAGCTAACTGAATAGACAGAAGAGGTATACATAGCCATGTTATCACAAATAGAGCCAAAGAAATTTGAAGAAGCCAGCAAGGAAAAGTCTTGGGTGAATGCTATGAATGAAGAATTGGACCAAATTGAGAAGAACAATACCTGGGAACTAGTTCCTAGAACCACTGAGAAAAATGTCATAGGCTCAAAATGGGTATTCAAAAATAAAATGAATGAGCAAGGATAGGTAATCAGGAATAAAGCCAGACTTGTCTACAAAGGATATTAAAAAATCGAAGGACTTGATTACGATGAAACATTTGCCCTTGTAGCCAGAATGGAAGCTATTTGAATGTTTCTGGCCTTTGCATGCTACCAAGACTTCAAGGTATATCAAATGGATGTAAAGTCTGCATTTATGAATGGAGATCTAGAATAAGAAGTCTACATGGAACAACCAGAAGGTTTCTCTTTAACAGACAAAGAAGACTATGTGTGCAGACTAAAGAAGGCTCTATATGGACTGAAACAAGCTCCTCGTGCTTGGTACTCAAGACTGGATAAGTATTTGCAAAAACAAGGCTTTAAGAGAGGAGGAGTAGACAACAATCTATACATAAAAGCCCATGAAAATGAACTCCTGATTGTTGTAGTATATGTTGATGACATTATGTTTGGAAGCAATAGAGATGAGCTAGAAAAAGGGTTTTCTTAGGAGATGAAATCAGAGTTTGACATGTCTATAATTGGAGAGCTCAGTTTCTATTTAGGAATTCAAATTCAGCAAAATAACATAGGTACATTCATATCACAGGAAAAATACTTAAAAGAAATGTTGAAAAATTTCAAAATGGAAGACTGCAAACCTGTGTCAACTCCCATGATCACGGGATGCAAGCTGTGTGATGATGATGGATCTGTTGATATAGATCAAAGACTCTACAGATCCATGATAGGAAGTCTGCTATACCTGATAGCATCAAGACCAGACATCATGCTAGCAGTAGGACTTGTGGCTAGATACCAAGTAGCACCTAAACAAAATCACCTTCTAGCAGTCAAAAGAATATTCAGATATCTATAAGGAACTGCACAGTATGGAATTTGGTATCCAAAAGGAAAAAGCTTCACTTTGACAACATACATAGATGCGTATTGGGCCAGCTGTGTGGATGACAAGAAAAACACAAGTGGAGGTGCATTCTATCTATGAGAAAGTCTGGTGGCATAGCTAAGCAAGAAACAAACATCTATTTCTCTATCTACAACAGAAGCAGAATACATAACAGCAACAACATGTTGTACACAAGTCATGTGGATGAAGCAAACCCTACAAGACATGAAGGTAAGCATTGATGAACCTATCTCTATCAAATGTGATAATACAAGTGCTATAAACATATCAAAAAATCCTGTGCTTCATTCAAAAACTAAACATATCCCAATCAAGTATCATTTTCTCCGAGAACAAGTAGCTCAGAAGGTAGTAAAGCTGGAGTATGTACCAACAAAAGAAAAAATAGCAGATATATTTACCAAACCTCTTGCTAGAGAAACATTTGAGTATTTGAGAGATAGACTAGGGGTAGTATCTGTAGATGCTACTCTTTGATATGAAGAGGAAGCATAGTTTCAGGGGGAGAACAAAAACGAAAATATCATTCCAGGGGAGGAACAACTAGCAAAGAAAGCATGAAATAGGTCCTCAAGATCAATAAAATATGGGAAAGAGTTCAAAGAACACTGAAAAAAATAGGGCAACCCCTTGCCATTGATGTCAAAGGGGGAGGAAGAGCAAGCAACAGAAGGAAGGGTCCAACCCGCAAGCAGAGGAAGTGTATTGCCATCAATGCCAAAGGGGGAGACTGTTGGAAATATTGTCATTGATGGCAAAGGAGGCAGCAGAGGTAGAGACAGACAAAGGTCAACAATAAGGCAAAGTAGAAGACAGGGATCAGAGGCAATAGAGAGCTAGCAGAGTCAGCAAAAGGACAAGAATTAGTCAAGGAGTCAAGAGGAGCAACATAAGAAAGGCAAAGGAGTTGAAAGGAACAACAGAATAAAGGAACAACAAAGGCAAAGAACTAGCAATAAGGTAAACGAAGTATTGTTTGTCAAGCCTACGGGCAGTTGTGTGAGCAGTGAGTTATAAACTCTGTGTTTAAAGTTGTTCATCACATTATAACAACAACAACGGATCGAAGGAACAACAATGATACTGGAATCGAAATCATGAGAGATGAATAGCAAAGGCGGTTCTATTAAACGAAACCATTGAATTCGCACTGCTTTTAAAAGGAATTTAATTATTCAAGTAGTGGAAGAGTAATTAGCATATGAATATTAGACCATTGGAACCGTGAGATAGATGTACGATGGAAGGGAACCAAGGGCTCATTAAATCACAGAGATTAAGATGAAATAACTGTGCATTTAGAACAGTAATGGTGCGGCTATGGCTTACTGTTGAAGGCAGAATATGGAGCAGAACTTTGAATTAATGATGTGGTGAAGTAAATGAAAAAGTTGGAGCCGTGAAGATGGGATTCAGAGGAAATGGAACTGCGATTTTGTGGAACAGGGAACAATTAATATAGTGGCAGAAGCATCAGAATTAGAACTGTGCGATGGAGCGGTTTGACGACAAATGAAATGTTGTTAAAGAGCACGACGGAACCCTGAGGGAAAAGGAGAGGAACCACAAGCGCTGTGAACAGTGACAATGGGTTTGGAACATCGGATGGTTTTCATCGCACCGCTTTTGTACGGTAAGCTGTATTTACAATTGGAACGCGATATATGCTAGGAGCTGACACGTGGTCTTAAGCGGGTTGGAGAAACCGCTCTCATCGCATGACTATCACGCGTTAACTATCGATGGTGAAATCAACGCGATATCGACGTACGTCGTTTGATCTGGAGGTGGGTTCATCGAACGACAATCGCACTCAAAATAGCCCAGAAGATAACTCAAGGGATGGCGCGATAAGCAGTTGGGCCCTAGTTCATCACATGGCTTCTGAGAGTTAAAATTCATATTGTTTAATCGTGCGATTACCGTAGGATCAAAGGGTTGGAGCACAATAAGACATGCGCTGTTGGATGTGAATGGGAAATGAACTGCTGTGATTGACCACATATATGTGTTAAGCTGTGGGCCCGAGGAAATTAAATAGATTATTGTTTGGGGTTTAAACCTTAGTCGAGGCATATACTAATGTTATAACAACTAATGCAATGATATGAAATTTTAATAAGCCGTGGCTCGAATCAAAACCATAGTATATTATGGATATTGATATGATAAAACGTAGGATATCGATTCAAAGGCTTTGATATATGTTGTGGGCCAGAATTTTATGTGTAACAAGTTATATGGTTATTTGGGGATTAAAATAAATGTTTAAGCCTTGAAAATATTATAGTTCACACATAATTTAATAGAGCGGGGATGTGGTAATAAGGTGCCAACCATATAACTTAAACATATGCATTGTATATGAATTCTATGCGCGGGTTAAAGGTTTGAAGCCAAGAAGTAGAACCTCTACAATGAACAGAGATTGCCCAGATTAGACAGATTGTGGAACCTTTTTGAATGATTAATTGATGCATGAGACTTTGAGATTTATTGGTGAGCTAAACTTATAAAACATGAATATATATATAGCAGATATACAACTACAATGAGCTTGGAGAATATGTACAGAGGTAAACAGAGACTGCAGAATTGAAGAGGTATGCAGCGAAGGGATTTAAAATTGCAGTGAACAGGTATACATGCACAGGTGCTCAGAGTTGCAGTAAACAAAGGTATGCAGAATCATTGCATGATAGCAACAGAAAGGACAAAACCAACAAGCCAAGGGTTGAGTGAAGTTTATATATTGAAACTGAAAATGTAAATGTTTAATTGTTTTATATTGTTTGTGATGCAAAGGAAAGTATCCAAAGGAAAAGAAAAATCCCACTATAACATTGAAATTTGTACATATTGTTATATTTTTTAAATGAGTTGGAAAAAGGAATGAGAAGGCAGAAGCCAAAGAGTCATGGCTGTTCACTTCAAATTCCTTGTGGAATACAAACAGTCATGTGATGAACTTTATATATAATATCAACTTGATATGCATAGAGAGGTTAGAGAGAGTAAGGATAGAGAATGCAGAGTATAAAAGATTGAGGCAGAGAAGATAAGGAAGAGAGGAGCAGAAAGAGATGCTATAGAACAGAGCTGATATTTGAGGTAAATCAACGAACATTTCTTTATATAAATTGAGGAAGTTGGAGCTTCCCTATCAAGTTGAAGCTTGATAGCTGTCAGTTGTAGCTGAATGAGGTTGGAGCCTCCTGTAGGTTGGTGCCTGCAGGAAAACAATGGTGAGAGGGAGTTGGAGCTTGCCTTTGCATCACAAAAATAATAAGATGTGGTTTTCTCCCTTTATGGGTTTCCACTTACATCTGCTATCTCTATGTGTGTTGCTTATATGTTGATATGTTCCACTCAATCTGTTTATTTGTTTGCTGCTCTCACAATAAGGTTGATGTCACATTAATTTAATACTTGCTACAACATTTTAAGACTGTTCACATATTAAGCTATAAATAAGTTTGATGAAAATTAAGAAAAAGTGAATGCATGTGTTAAACTGATTCACCCCCCCTCTCAGTTTAACCAGAGATTCAACAGACTGAAAGATTCCTTGAGTTAAAAATGCTAGTGTTCTCATGAATAGCTCATTATGATCTTTACAAGAGTGGTCCACCATAGGGGTTTTCCAATAGTAGCTTCTAAGGGAAACTGAAAATATATATCCGAGATGAAAGCTTATTAGAGTGATTAATCATGGTTACTTTTGCAAAATCATGAGGTATTAGAGTGAATTGTACTCAACAAGATTTGACACAAATGTGTGTGTTAACAACTGATGTGGATCAAAAGTAGTTTTAACAGGCATGATTTAAAATTTAAAACCCTAATATCATTATAAAAACTTTATTTATTTATTCTCCTACCCTAATTTACCCTAAGAGGCGAAAGACTCCCATTTAAGTATAGGAGTACTTCCAATGAAGCCATGTGCGTAACAAAATTATGATTATACTCGCACTTAGTTTTAAAGAATAGAATTCAAGACATACAAAGGCATGAGAAATCAGTTGCTTTAATTGATATGGTACCAAGAGTTTCCAAATGCTGAGGAAATATTATGGCTTTATGACTGCTCGAAACCAGGATTCAATGGAATCCACATATTTATTATTTTCCAACTGATGCAAATCTTCCACAATTTGATAGTCACTCTCCTGGAGGCACAAATAATATGGTGAAAGAGAAAAGAAAAATCCCTCAAGTTCGGGCTCAAATATTTGATTTCAAATTGACAAGAATGGTTGAAAGAGATTATAGGGTTTTGAGTTTCAATAACATGTTTAGAACAAGTTCCAATGAAAGATTTATCCTCTTGTGGTCTTTCAATTACATCTTCCCGAGGTGAATGTTCTATGGTAATGGGGGAAGTTTCCAAATTCATTCCCTTTCCTAACATGGAAGGTGTGACATTTTGTTCAATAGGGGAATCAATGGAAAGAACAGATGGTTCAAACTGCTGTGCAACCTGATGGTTTAGATTAGGGTTTAAATGATGGTTTGGGGTAGGGTTTTGGTTAATGCTTGGACTAAGGTTTGGATTTGGATTGGGATTAGGCTTTGGACTAGGGTTAGTTCTAGGTTTTAAATTAGAGTTAGGGTTAGTTCTAGGGTGTGGATTAGGGTATGGATTTAGGTTTGGATTAAGACTAGGGTATGGATTAGGGTTTGGACTAGGACTAGGGTATGAACTAGGGTTAGGGTAAGGTTGCACATACGGCTAGGACTATGGAGGAGGATAAATTAATGGTGCATTGGAAATAAATTGTGGTTGTTTTTGGTGCTCATATGATTGAATTTGCATGGGATATTGCCCTAGAGATAAAGATCCAAACGATTCTTGAGGCCATGGAGATATATGGCTTGAGGATGAGGGCCAAGGAGAGGGCCACTGTGGCCATGAAGTAGGGTATTCAACTAGAGGAGGATTGAAATTTTTCCATGGAACTGCAGGATTATAAAAATGTTGAGAAACTTACTCAGGAAAATAATCATTATTCCTAGTATCAAATGGTGTTGGGTTTTGAGTTATACTTGGTGGTTGATTTTATTCCTTACTTGATTCCCTGAGTACCTTTCGTAATCGTGGCAGTGATGGGAAATGTTCGGTTGCGTGACCATCCTCACAAATTTTACAAACTTTTAGATTGCTAAGTGGACACTTTCCAAGGCAATGTTTCTTTCGACAATTGGCGCAAAGGATAAGCAGTGGTTCTTCATCCTTCTCTTGCTCCTGCAAATCATCCAATTTTGAAATCAAAGATTTAATAATATTGAATTTATGTTCAAGCAAGGTGTTAAATTCTACACTTGTGAATTATTCATCAGATGAGTTGTTCGTCTCTGTAGTAGCATGAAAACTCCTCATTGAATGATTCCTCAAAATACCATTTTCTTGTTTTCAACAATCCAACTGGTACATTCTGTCATCACATGGATTAGTACGCAAGGGTTCTTACAGTACCCCAAAAATGATATAACGTTGAGGATTTTAAAGATAAATGAATTTTAAAAGCTATTGGCTAAAATAAATCTCACCACACTTGCATGAAAGGAAAATGCTGAATCAAAGTACTATTTAATCTATGAAAATAAAAGCAATTTGAAAATTAAATGTATAAAGCCTGCTTCTACTTCTACACATAAGCAAGATAAGGAGATAAAAGTTCAAGAGATAAGCAAGATGGCTAGACTTTGGAGCAACCCCACAATAGTGGATGTGTGGCTCTTCACTCATGTCTTACTGTACACTCTCCGCCCTCTGACGTCCTGCAATATCCTTGAAACTCTGTTAGAAATTTTACCTGAGCCAAAATACAACTCCCCAACAATGGTGCCAAAAATGTTGGGTGGTTTAATTGTCGGATTAAACCTCTCAATATTAATTATCAATCCGGGAGTCGTAAACGTGAGTTGTACTGCTTATTGGCTCAGCTTAATGGTCAGAGTATAAATATATTCCTTTGTAACGATGAACTAGGTACTTGAATGAAGCACACCTTTGCTGGCAAATAAAAAATCTTGAAAAGGGAACCTGCTTAACTAATTTTATCAAGCAAAATCCATACTGCAATTAAATTGTAAGACTATACAAAGAAATTCTAAATCATTCTCACACTTGAATTCTACTTTTAAAATCTCCTATGATATCTTGAAAACCCTGATCTATTTGTTCCTCTCATTAACTTGAAACTAACACTTAAAACTAATCTTGAGATAAGCAAAAAAATACACACATTATAAATTCACACCTTAAACTAACTAGAACTATTCCTAAAAACAAACTCAGTATTCAAATTAACAAAAGACAGTTCTAACTATTGTTAGAAGAAAACCATTTTACTTCATGTAAAATAACACATAAAAATCCTATTAAAAATCACATTACAAATAATCTATGATAAACCTTCTATTTAAATATTTTAATCTAAATGAAAAGGAACTATTAAAAGCCAGCCTACTTCAAAATCTAATCATGTAACTCAATAAATAAAACTAAATCATGTTGCATTTAAACTTGATATCTCTACCTAATCAAATCCACACTCAAACTTGCTCCTATAAGGAAATTATTACACTACGAAAACAATAACCAAACTAATTAAAAAGAGATCTAAAACAAGACAAATTCTAATTAAAAGAGATCTAATTATTGAGTGAAGTCACGCGTAAACAAATCAAATGCGCATTTAAATCCTGCAAATATTCAAAGAAATTATGTAATGCAAACCAAACTCAAACTCAAAGCATTAAATTTTGTTCTAATTATGATCCAACTAAAAAAAAATCATTATATTCCTATATCTTAGATTCTCCAATTGTAAATATAAATAAATGCGATCCAAATCGATAAGAGAGCATGGCTCCGTGTTAAAATGTGAACCGGGTTATAAAACGAATCAGAGATCTTGAACATAGAAGAGCAATCGCTAAATTATATAATCTAGCTACCTCACTGTTTGATGAAGCTTATCTCCAGAGGAGGTGGGTCCTCCCACACCTGGAGTAAGCCTACTTACTGCAATAAAGAAAAAAGATTCAAAACATCAAAGACATAATTCGAAATAGATCATGGCGACAACGCTGTTGCTTACGACTTGTATATTCAAAACAACATCTGAAAATCGATTTCTACAAATCACAGGCTAAATGATAATTCCACTTCATTACACAACAGTCCCTATCTCTATTACATTGCTCCTGAAAACTCGATGCTCTTTCTACACCTGAGAAATTCGAATTTACATATGAGAAAGTCGACTTTTACATTTGAGAAATTCCCTCTATCTATTGACGGACTAACCTCATCTACGCCCTCTCTAATTGATGGATGAACTCCCATAATTACATCTCTGCATCTGAATGGTGGATTAAATTTCTGCTTATGAGAAATATATATCTGTCTAATTGATGGACGAATGCCTTATTCCTCCCATGCGCACAACACTCTCCTTCATATATATAGCAGCAACGCTGCTTCTAATTTAAAAATCGATAGTTACAAAAAAACATAAATTTAAGATTTTTAGTTAATACGATTTGGGCAAAATCAGAATGAGAATATTTTCTTCCCAATTCAAGTTTGATTTGGGTCAATCCGGCATCTAGAAGAATTTGATCATCACGCCTTGCTGGCAGAGGCAACGCATGTCCTACAAACTTCAATCCAAGATTACGATTTTTGTTTCAACAAGAAGGTAAGCCGCACATTATCTGTCACCACGCATACAACGGATGAGGCTGACATCTACAAACCATCATTCACGTGCATTCTTGGATCCAAGAGCTATGTAGGTGAACGCCAAGTAAAAGACTATAGTCCATAATTCTCTCAGATTCCAAAAATTTGCAGTCACGTTCCATTTGCGTTATAAGTGCTTGATGACGAGACGGCTGAAGGTAAAAGACAAAGTCTGAATCCAGATTTAATGTCAAGTGGCATGTGAGGTTGAAGCTTACTGTCAACCATCTACCTACAGGAACAAATAGCCGGGCACTGCCTTTGTCAGCAAAGGATAGGAGGTAGAAGATGGCATTTTCAAAGGCATTTTTATGAAGAGTGACTCCACCTCCGACTGCCCCGAATTCAGTAATCGATGCACTGTGAGGCCGAGGTGAAAGAAATTTATTAAATCCACAAGCTCCCTGTTGTCGCAAATATGAATCAGAAGTGATGAGATCAATGTCTTTTTCTTTTCCGTCATTTCTAATTGCCCATCCGACTTCGCTGATGCAACAAAGGACCAGAAGTGCATAAATTCCCTCATGTTCAGTAGTATGCTTTAAGTTTTCAACAAGATCATTGTAAACTTCATGTGGACAGTGAGCTGGGTATTCAAGAATTATAGAAGATCTTCATTATATAAGAATCACTTTGAGAGTTCAAGACTGAGAACAAGACTTCTTAACCTCGGTGGCAACCATTCTAAAGAATTGAGCGAGGTCATAGTGTATGTATAGGGAATCTTCTGCCAAATCTCTCACTGTTGCTCTTATGCTCTCTATGTCGTTGGTAAATTCCTTCTGGCACCATGTTGCAGAGTGACCCTACGTTGCAAAGGAAAATATGTGATGTTTTACCACTGTCTGTTTGACCATAAGAAAAGAACGCCCCTTTTTGTATAGCGAAATATAGACAGAATGATGGGTTTCACCATAAAATTCTTCAAAAATGAATTTTGGTGTGATCCTTGTCGAATGTTCCTTCAAAGCTAGTGATTTGCAAGAGAAAAAAATTCTTGTGACAATGGAGGTGAAATGAATCGAACTCATGAAATATTTAAACATTCTAAAAACATTCTAAAAAAAATAGCATTCATCATTTTCTCAACATTCTCAAAGTTGAAGCACGATCCACCATCCATGAATCATAAGTTTGGTTTTGCCAAGGATAGAGAATCTGCCACCACCTGCCATAAATAAGGAATTTATTAACGAGACTATTACACAAAACACTTATTCAATTTAATTAATAACGAGAATTTATAATTTAATTATAAATGCCTCTAATCATCAACTTAATAAGATAAAATGGATTAAAATACTAGGTACAATCGTAAACTTATCTGATAAAAGATCGTAAAAATGTAGACAAAAAGGTAGCTCAACAAAGGGTTTTGTAGCATAAACTCCAGGAGAAGGGTAGGGAGGCCCAAGAAAATAGATACCCATGAAAAAAATAGTGTATCCCCTGTCTCAATCATTTCACAGCCTAACTCTGTCCATTCATCAGTTTTCTACCAAGTTAACCCTCCCTCTATCTCAGTCAAAAGGCCAAATAGAAGCTCAACTAGGAAAGTTGTAGACACTATGCCTATGCCAACAATGCCACCAGTTAATTAAGCCCATGTCAGTAGTTCACTAGTGGGTAGTTCACCCAGAGAACCCCAGACCCTAAGGGCATTCATGGAGGAATATAAGAAGAAATTGAAACAGAAAAATGCTATGCCTCCTAAAAAGTATATGTCAAAAGACAAGGAGAAAATATCTTCCTCTTCAAGAGGAAAACCTAGGAAGAAGCTCTTCATGGTTGAAGAACCAGTGGAATTCAACCCTAGACTTCTAACATCTAAGCCTGCTTTTACACTGGTGGAAGTCAACCCTGGTGTAAAAATATCAAGCCATGTTCCTGAAACAACTAATCAAGCACAACCAAGCAGTGATACTTCTCTCACAGAATCCACTCTCTCACAGATTTTGCTATCTCTTAAGAAAGGCAAACATAAAATGTTAGAGATTGTTATAGAGGAAGAGCCTACTCTGGCTCAACTAGTCTCCTCCATTGGCTCTTCGATCAAGAATAGAAAGAATAATGTGATACACTCCTACTCCTCTTATGAAGATAGTAGTGACCCTGAGTATACAAAATCAGAGTATGAGGAATGAGAATCTAGTAGATTCATGCATGGAGGTAAGAGGTCTAAGTTCATTCCAAATCCTTATATCTAGAGACCTCATACTAGGCCCAAAAATAAACTCATACTAAACAGTAAGCTGAATTTTATTCCTTCATTAAGAGATGAAATTATCAATATTGAGGAGAGTCTAGAAGATAAAATCAAGAAGAAAAAGACTTAGCCTAAGAGTCAAACACAAAGAAAAAGGTTAGAGAAGAGGGTAACTAAAGCCGTGGCCATCAATATTTTTTCCTCTATTCTAGGCCTCTAAATAATGAAGGAACAAAGCTTCCTTTGGAGAAAATTTTCATTT
Source organism: Pinus albicaulis (assembly GCA_034641835.2). Taxonomy (NCBI): domain Eukaryota; kingdom Viridiplantae; phylum Streptophyta; class Pinopsida; order Pinales; family Pinaceae; genus Pinus; species Pinus albicaulis. Next base: position 1,450,880,039 of record CM076575.1, read on the forward strand.
TTGGGGTTAATTTTCTCTGTTTCTGGATATAGCTACTTTTTCTGCAAAGGTAGAAATGATTTGTGAATATTAACATATGATGAAAATGAGCTACTTTTTGTTTTATTATCATGATGGTGACATCAAAACAGGTGAATTGGAGGAGACTTCAGTTATAATGGATGCTGTCAAGTGTCATGTATCAAGTCTCCTCCAAAATTTTAGGGTTCTGTTTTGCACTTTTTAAGGAGAACAACCACATGTCACTTTCACTGTTGTTTACATTTTTTTTGAAGTTGGTTGCACCAGAACAGAGGAGTAGTATTCCAACAGACTACCACATCATACAACCACTTTGAATTGTTATCCTTCATGATGTTTACCTTATTTATGGTATGGCACTTTGTATTTAAGTTTAGAGATAAGTCTCGTCTCTTGCACAAGATTGTAATAATTTTTTTGAACAGATTCACTCCATTTGTGGAGATGAAAGTATTGTGTTTTTGTATATATATGAAAATTTTTTGTGAAGTAAAAGTTCATGGTTTTATAATCTTGACTCATATGATCAGTACTTTTTTAGCAAATGAAATTGAAAGAAACTTCTGAGGACTTATTATCAATCTGGTGCGTGTATTGTTAATTTTCACTTGTGTTTCCATATCTTATTATCTTCATTTGCAGTTTGCAATCCTTCATGTTGTTATGTGTTTTTATCAGTCCCTTGACATGTTCATGTGTTTTATCAATTTTTAATAGTCTCACATAGTGAAACTTCTTGGTAAAATATATATAATAATAGTGTAAAGAGCACCACTTATGACAATTATATTTTATAATATTTCAATGAGAATATTGTAAGACTATACATAGCTTTCTCTTGTTGAAATATTGTTAAATTGCTACTTGTGTTATTTCCTACCCAAAAACAGTGGATTTCTACCTTGCAGACCCATTGTTTCTTCTTTCATTTCACATTTTCTTCTCCTCATAGGCTACAAACTCACTCTTTTGCTACCACATCAAGATCCAATATCCTCATTAGTAGAACAATGGATTTGACTGAAATCTCTATTATGTGAATGAGAGTTTAAAACACCTACCAATATTATAAACCAAATCATTAAATTTCCTTAGAGCTTAGGATGTGTCTAGTCAGAAGCTTGAAGCAGTCCAATTGCTGATTCCAGCGCTAACATCTTTTGGTGCGTCTGTCGGGAGATGAAGGCTTTCAAACGAAGTATTTTGCTGATGTCTCTTGTTTTGAATTGTTGAATATCAATTCTTGATGGTGAATAAGAACTGATGACTTGAAGAAGACTACAAATTAGTTCACCTGGCGACTCCACGGAGAGGAAAAGGGGTTTCAAGACCTCCAATTAAAAGGAGTAATCGAAGATCACCTACTGTGTCCCTAGTTGCACACCAAGAGAAGATCATTAAAAATGCTAAAGGAAAACATAGATAAGTTGAAGCCACATCTTAGTCAGTGAATAATGTACACAAGAAGTACATTCCAAAGCAAAAAGTACGTTCATCTACTTTAGAATCAAAATAAGTTTTAGTTTCAAAATATTCTACTAAAATATATCAATTTGAAACTGCTTCCCTAGATAATATAGCATATGGTATTAACCTAAGTTCAGTTGAAAGTTTTTCTCATTCCTCAATTGGTAAATTTGAAATTAGTAAATCTAAAGTGCGTGCTATTTCAGTCAAAGAGGAAAATACAGAGTTATTAAGTGTCAACAAGGAAACATAAGAGTTTGTGCCGACTGAAGGGGAGTTAGAGAAAGTATTGGTAATTGCACCTTTTCTTGATAGGGATGTTTTTAATGAAGAATATTTTAAGACCATTTTAAATTCCCTTCAAATTCATCCTGAATACTAGTCTTTTATCACTCCCCAACAACAATATTTTCCTTTTTCTAGAAATCCAGCTGTTGGGTCATCCTCTTATCACCCAGTAGAAGAGAGTGTTCCTGAAGGACTCACATTCAACTTATCTGACTTCCTAGCTCAGCAAAAAAAAGTTGAATTAACCTCATCCCCTTAAGAGACAAAATTCGAATCTGATTCTTCTGTAGAAGGTGAAGTTAACACATCCTCTGTTCATCTCTTTGAAAATCCACTTTTTTTCAGTCCCCAAGATTGAAGGATCAGCCCAAGATTTCCAATTTTCTGTTGTCCTAAAACAGATTCAAAATCCACAAATTGTAATTCCTATTTCACAAACAGCTACATCAACCAGTCATCCATCATCTTTACATCATCAAAGTATGGCTCAGCCTGCCCTTACAAGGATGCATTAGATAGTGGCTGCAAGATTTGAACTACTTTCTCTTCCTCAACCTTTTCATGCACTTCCTCAAGGGGATTACTTGAAATATATTCCAAAATACACTGGGAAGGGTGAAGGAATTTCTGTTGAGGAGCATTTTGTGGCTTTCTATAGTTATGCTGACAACCAGAACATTGAACATGAAGATTTCTGGTCAAGACTCTTTGTTCAAAGTTTGGATGGTGAAGCTCGTAAATGGTTTAGAAGTCTGTCACCAACTCAATTACATGAATTGATGAATTGGAGGAAGTATTTGTGAAGCAATGGGGGTGATAAGAAAGAATATGTGTACTACCTTATAGAATTTGGAACTTTGAAAAAGAAGGCAGATGAATCATTGGCTAATTTTACCAAAAGGTTTAATAAGATTTATCAGAAAATTATTGAAGAAATTAAGCCTCCAGAGACTACAACTATGATAACTTTTGCAAATGCTGTAGATTCTGAGTGTGATTTATGGTTAAGGGCTGAGAAAGCGCATACATTAATGGATATGCAAGAGGCTACAATTGGAGTGTAGTCTAATCTTATGGCTTCTAATAAATTTAAAATGGAGGAAGAAAAGGCAGCAAAGGACAAAAAGAAGATGAAAGAATAAAAACCTTCTTCTTCGAAATCTCTTATAGCAAAATAAAATATTGATCAAATGTCCAATTTGATCAAGGAAATTTCTTCTAAGATGAAAAAATTAGAGCTAGAAAACAAACTAGCTGCTAGAGCCAATCAAAATGAGGCCAATAGAAATCAGGCTCCCTTTAGGAGGCCTTCTCAACCTCAAAAAAATCCTACAACGCCCAAGGAGGAATGTTGATGATAAAAATGTTCAACCTCCTTTGAATAATTTTGTTGAAAAAGAGCAGGAAGAACATGAGGAATAAAATGAAGAAATAAACCTTGTAGGAGAAACCTCACAGTCAACTTGTTTGAATTTGCAAGAATATGAAGACTAGTCAAGGATTTATTTGTTTTCAGATGATGAGAATGTCCAAATTTATGCACAAAATGATAAAAAATAGCAATAAGCTAAAAACATAAATTATCCTTTGAGGTCTAAAGATCTTGGTCAACAACATCAACAAAAATTAGATTCAGATAAACAAGCTTCCAAATAGAAGGCCAAAGTCAATGAGGTTCATCCACCTCAAAATTATGCCCCAATTGTCAAAATCACTGCTGATAATAAAGAATTAGTTCCAATTTATTTCAACTTCAAATCTGAACTGAATAAAATCAAAATTCCAGTCCCACTTCTGGAATTGTTGAAAAATCCAGCATACAAGGAGTCTTTTAAGAGTCTGCTACAACCACCTCTCGCTCCTGATTCAGTCAACCTTGAGAATTAACATCCCACTGTTTATCTAGGCTGCCATGTCCAAGACCAAAATGATGATAATTCACCACCTTTCTACCTCTCACTCAATATACATGACAAATTTAAGCAAACTTTTCTATTAGATTCTAGTGCTTCTCACAATCTAATGCCAAAGGAAGTGATGGATGAATTAGGATTAAAGATCACCAAGCAATACCATGACCTCTACACCTTTGATTCCAAAAAGGTCAAGTGTCTAGGAGTAATTAAGGACTTGGTTGTTTCTCTTACCCAACTACCTATGAAAAGCTTAGTGATGGGCATTGTAGTTGCAAACATTTCTTCTAGATTTTGGATGCTACTTTCTAGATCTCGGTCTAAAAAATTGGGAGGTACCCTTCAGATGGATATGTCATATGCCACAATCCCATTGTTTGGAGGGTAATTTAGAAGGCTGTATAGGTAAACCCAAATGGCCTACATCATTAGTGATCATCATAATCCTTCAAACCATCCCATATTTTCTAAAGAAAATGAATTGGGATCTTCCATACTACACCTTGTTGTTGATGATAAAAATTTACAGCCTGAAATCAGTTTAAAAAACACTTTCAAGGAACAAATGAGAAGCATTTAGAGGAAGGACAGATCTATAAATTGTACTTTGATGGAGCCTCATCTAGAGAAGGATCAGGAGCTGGCATAGTCCTTATTTCTCCCACTCAGCAAAGGGTAACTATATCATATAAATTGTAATTTTCTACCACTAATAACACTGCTGAATATGAGGCGCTTGTGCTGGGTATGAAGGCAGTGAAAGACTTGGGAGCTGAGTAGATAATTGATTTTTGTGATTTAGAGTTGGTGATAAGGTAGGTTAGAAACAACTACCAAGTGAAAAATTCCAAGTTGAAAAATTATAGGAATGAAGTCTAGGACTTGATTGAGAATTATTTTACAACATTTAAATAAATTTTGTCACTAGAGAGGAAAATCAAATGGCCGATTCACTAGCTCTTAATGCTAGTAATTTCAAAGGTCCTCTATATGTCAAGGCATCATATGATGTTCAAATAAAAAATAGATCTTTAATTCCCGATAACATCAAATACTGGAAAGTATTTGAGGATGACAAGGAAATCCAGAAATTTTTAGAGTGTGTTGAAGAGTTTGCAAACATACAAATTGATGATGAGAAGGACATTGTTGAAAATCAAAATAGCAGGCCTTTTAAGAAAAACATGGCTGGGAAGAACATTATAGATCTAAAAACTAACTATATTCCTAAAGGCCTAGTTCTTTTAGAAAGATTGTTCGACAATAATGATGTTTTTCTCAAGTCTGAAAGTAAATTTGATGGGGAGAGTACAATTGAATGTAATATTGGCACAAAATATCATCCATAATTAGTCAAAGTGTCCAAATTCCTTTCTCTTGAAACTAGAACAAAATATGTCAAGTTGTTGAAACAATTTGTTGATATTTTTGCATGGTCTTATAATGAGATGAAAAATTATGATATAGGCATAGTGGAGCGAAAGTTTTCTTTAAAAGAAGATGCAAAACCTGTAGCACAAAAAATCAGGCATATCAATCCCATGATGCTCCTAATCATTGAGAAATCCCAATCATTGAGAAAGAGATTAGAAAATTATGGGAAGAAAAAATAATTATGCCTTTGAGATTTTCTAACTGGGTAGTTAATATAGTCTCGATTCAGAAAAATAATGGAGAGATAAGAATTTGTGTCGATTTTCGCAACCTGAACCGGTGTTCATTGAAAGATAAATATCCATTTCCCAAGATGGATTATATTTTGCAGAAAGTTGTAGGATCCAATATTGTCAATGATTAATGGCTTTTCAGGATATAATTAGATTTTAGTTGATAGACAAGATAGAGAAAATACAACATTTACCACACCCTGGGGTACTTTAATGTACAAAAAAATTCCATTTGGTCTAATGAATGCAGGCGCAACATTTCAGCGGGAAATGATATTTTCCTTTGCGGGATAAAAAGACATATTTTTAGTCATCTATTTGGATGACATTATAGTCTATTCAAAATATGATGAAGACCACTTGAAACATTTGAAACAATTTTTTGACAAATACAAAAAGTTTGGTTTGTCCTTTAACCCAAAAAAGTCATCCTTTGTTGTCCATGAAGGGAAATTATTGGGACATATTGTAACAGAAATTGGTATCTGTATTGATTCGGGGAGAGTAGAAGCTATTCAGAAGATTGGTTTGCCAAGGAATAAAAAATAATTGCAATCATTTTAAGGGAAAATCAATTTTTTGAGGCGCTTTGTTCCTAACTTTGCAGATCTGATCAAACACATAAATGTCTTGCTGAAAAAAGATGCAGAATTTAAATGGCGAGATGAAGAAAAGAATTATTTTTCAGCAATCAAGTCTGCCTTGACTGAAGCTCCAGTTTTGTCTAGTCCTAATTTTGAAAAATATTTTCTGATTTTTTCATATGCTTCAGAAGAAACAATTGGATCAGAAGAACAAAGAAGGTTTAGGGAAGCCTATTTTTTTTTTCAGTCATGCTTTAAGAGATTCTAAATTAAAGTACAACCTGGCTGAAAAACAAGCATATGCGTTAGTTAAGGCTTTGAAGTTTTTTTGAGTTTATGTGCTACATTCAAAATTTGTTTCTTTTGTGCCCAATATCATTGTTAAATATGTGTTGCTGTAGGTAGATACAGATGGAAGGAGGGGATGATGGCTGACCAAAATTCTAGAATTTGATATTGATATCAAACCAACTAAATTGATAAAAGGAAAAGGTTTGGCTCGCTTGATGGTTGAATCTAACTGCAAGGCTCTAAATATGAATATAGAGGCAATTGAAGGAAAATATGGAGAAGGTATTTCTAATTATCCTAGAATCTTTCATTCAGATTGGTACAAGGATATAGTATACTTTTTGTTAAATTTCAACTGTCCCCCTAAAATGGAGAAGTAAAAAAGGAGAGCTTTCAAATTGAGAGCTGTGAAGTATTGCATTTTGGAAAACCATCTTTACTGGAAGGACCCTGTGGGAGTCTTATTAAGATGTGGAGATGAAGCTGAATCCTAAGAGATTATGACAGAGATACATTCAAGAGTGTGTGGAGGGAATTTGTTTTGGAAATCCACTGCAAACAAAATCTTAAGAGTTGGCTATTATTGGCCAACTCTTTTCTCCGATGTTTTTGCTAAAGTCAGAAGTTGTGTCGAATTTCAGAAGTTTGCTAGTAAACAGAAGCTATTACCATTTCCTCTTATTCCTATTTCAGAAGATGTTCCTTTCTAGTAGTGGGGGTTAGACTTCATCGGCGAAATCCATCAACCTTCATCAGGACAACATAGATGGATCCTCACAGCTACAGACTATTTTACTAAATGGATTGAGGCTGTACCAACCAGGAATGCTATTGATACGGTAATTTTCAAATTTATGTTGGAAAAAATTATGTCCAAACACTACAAGGAAAAGACTCTCTAGTGGATGTTTTTGTGTAACCCCTTATAAAAATACCCCAAACATCTGTTTCTAGTGGAGTTTTATAGAGTAGGTTGTGGGAGAAGGTTTTTACAGATGTTTTTTGTTCAGTGCGCTTATCATCATAAACCGCACCAGTGCGTTTAATAAGAGAAATCACCGGTGTGCACAAAACATTGGCACATCGCACACCATGCGCTCCATACACACTCGCTCAGTGCGTCTTAATAATGTAGCACACTGGTGCTTTACAACTCTTCTGCACTGGTGTGTCATAAAACACCACGCCAAAACATGAACTGCCGGTCTTACGAAACCGCATCGATGCGCCTACAAAAACCCCGTGCACCAGAACAAGGTTAAATAAAACCTTGCACGAACCAGTTATGTCATTGAAATATCTTTTCTAAGAAGGAAAATTTATTCTGTAAAGTTCAGTATTGGAGAAGTGGAGGGTTCGAATCGCAGGCAAGAATTTTTCGGAGGAGATGAAAGTTTGAAAAGATGAAAGTTCGAATTTCGGCTGAGAATTTTATAGAAGAGAAAATGAGTGATTCAAATAGAAAGACGAACAAAGAAAATGGGGATGACAAGGTTAGGCTTAGGTCCCATAAGAAGGGGGGAAATTCAAGGGATGGATTCGCCGATAGATTTAGGAGGCCCTTTGATTCCCATGATCATCATAAATATTACGAAGAGAGAGATGATGCCGAAAATTATTTTAACAAGGAAGATAGCAGATCAAGAGAGGGACATAGGTGGCACAGGAATTATGCAAAGGATGAAAAGGTGAAGGATAAAGAGATTCATGGCAGCGACAGAAGCAACAGAAGGGATGAAGATGATGACAGACATAGAAAGGAGAAAGATGGTAGGAGGATTAATGTAATGTTCTAAAATTTTTATAAATAAATTGGAACATTAATTTTTGCTCATACTATCTAGGAGATAAATAAAGTGGGTTAGGAGACCCATTTGCATAAATAAAATCCCTCATGAGGTGAGAAGGGGATCCATGGAGTAGCCATTTTTCACCCCCTAGTGTGAAAAGGGGGCAAACACATGAGGATGAGACCATGTTGACCAAGTCAACAACGCAACACAAAAGGGTGTAGCTTGCTTGGGAAGATAGCGCGGTTAGAGAGGGAGGAAGATTCCTTGTGGAGGAAACCCTAATTGAGTGGGGTCCATGGCATAAAGACATCATTTTTCATATAAGGAGGAGGAGGCAGCCATAGAGAGCATTATTGAGGATTTGGACTTTGATTCTATTTGCAGTTTCCAGTTGTTCAGTTGAGTTGCAGTGCCTTTGGCACGAGGGATTCCTGTTCAGGAGTTCCTCTCCTCCCTTGAGTAGCTCAAGGAGGACTGCTCTTCATTTCTCCATATTCAGGCATTTGGCCATAGCCACTTCTTCATCTACAGTGTAGTCACTGGGTTGTGTTGCAGGTGTTGCTGTGGAGGAGATTCCACAACACCATTCCTTGGATCATTTCTCATAGGGAAGAGTTCCTATTCTCTAGGAGGATCAACAAGGAAGGTTTCTAGAGCTGATTTGCATATATTGGCAGGAGGCCAAGCTTCTCCCACCTTCATCAATGCAGTCCCTTCCATACACTGTTTTATCTCAGATTTTGTTTACAGTGGGGGTTTGCTCCATCATTTTGGAGGAAGATATTTCTTGTGCCGGGATTAGCATTGCACTTAAGGAATCCTTTGGAGGAGGTTGTTTCAGTTTGCAGGCCATATTCATTCTCCTCCTTTTATTGTATATTTTGAGTTGCTGTAGCTACCCAACAACTCCAACATTGTTGTATTTTTATATTCTGTACATGTATTGCAGCCAATCCTTATAAGGATTGTGTATCAGTGTTATAGTGGTATTTTCAGGGGTTGAGAGCATGCTCCCCCTCATTTCTTGAGCTATTATTGTAATATCATTTTTTATCAGTTTACATGTTGCAGTGTCTCCATATGACTGCGCAGTCATAACTAGGGTTCACATGTGTAGCAGTTTTCTCTTATACTTTTTCCCTGAGGATTGGTATTGTTCATATTGAGCATTATTTCCCTCAAGATTATGTATACATTTGCAGCTGCTACTATTATAATAAGATGGCTATGAGTTCTTCGAAATTTTCTGAAGTTCGAGCAAGTTATTCTTCATGCTTATGTTTTGCATATTGCTGTAGCTCATTCCCTTGAGAAAGATATTCCTGAAGGAAGAAATATTTGCATAGCTATAGGCAGAGTCTTAGTAAGGGCCGGGAAGCCTCCGGTTCTCACCCTCTCTTTAGAGGTGAAATAGCTGGTAAAAGCCCTCTCAGTCCATCTCTGAAATAGCCTTGTTCATATTTCTGACAAAAGGATTTCTTCAGCGGTGAAAAAGCTACTGATTTCAATTTCGGGACATTACAATTAAAGATGACACTTACAGGGATGCAGACGGTAGTAGTGCTTGATAGAGTACAAAAGGAGAAAATATTTATAAAAAATATGAGAAGGGCTGTCGAGAAAGCTCGGTTGAGATCAGCGATAGGGTTAAGAGGTCTGGTCACGAGAGTAAGTATTTTATTGATCATGGAAGAGAGCATTAGGTTGAGGCCGACGATAGGGTTAAGAGGTCCCATGATGGAGAAAGGGAGAGTAGAGTTGATGGCATAGAAATACCTGTCGACACTCTCATGACTAGGAAGGTGAAACGGTCCTTCAAAATCAAAGAGTCCTATTCGGTAAGGGATGTTAGAGAGAGATCAATTGAGTCTCTTGAACAGGCTAAGAGATCACATGAAGGTAATGATTCTCATTCTTACAAGGATGATAGGGAAACATTGGACAATAGAGAAAGATCAATCGAGGCAGTCAATAAAGCCAAGAGGCACCATGAAGGGAAGGATTCTCATTCCCTTAAGGACAATAGAGAAAGATCAACTGACGTTGTTAATTGAACTGGTAGGTCCCATGAAGGGAAAGATTCTCATTTATATAGGGATAGTAACGAAAGGTCAATCGAGGCTGTTAATAAGGGTAGGAGTTCTCATGAGACAAAGGATATGAATTCTTATGATGAAGAAATGGATGGCAGGTCTCGCAAGCGACGAGAGCGAGAGCACGATAGTGAAGGAAGGAAAGATAAGAGTGACAAACGAAAGAAGTTTACTGAGGATGATACAAAGGAGAAAAGCAAAAATTGGATGCCAAGATGGAGGAGGAACTTACAAATGAGCAAGAAGATCATGGGTCAGGAAGCATAACATGGGGCAACTTATCTTGTTGGAGGTTATGGAAAGGTTCAAGTTTCTTTTTCTGAAAGAAGAAGAGGTGTAGTTTTGAAAAGAAATGGCCCAAAGATTTTCATAGCAAAATGTACATTTCCAACATGTCTAATTTTGGTGTACACACCTAAAAGTAATTTCGGTGCCTTAACTGCAAATTGGTGCTAATGTACAGATAACCACAACGGTGCATTTTCGTTACTGCGACTGGTGCCGTGTTATTAATGGATGCACTGGCGCAGTAACGAATAGAGCTAAAAGTGATACACCAGTGACGAATAATCACAAATAAAAAAAAGCACAACTCTATTTTATTTAAGTGAAAAAAAAGCGATAAATTGAAAAATGGGAGGAAAAATATTTTCGAAAATCTAATTTCATAAAACAATTCATTAAATACTAAACACTTTTCATTATTTCACTATTTTTGCAAAAATTTTCAGCCAAAGATTTGCAGGAGACATACCTGGAGCAAGAGAGCACGAGAGCGCTGTGGAGCAGCGAAATATGTTTGAACGGAAGTATTCAGACAATTAGAATCCAAACCTCTAGTGATTCAAACCCTTTATCATAGAATTTCAAATGATCTCGTGATTCAATTTGATTATTTTTTTTACTTTTTCTGCAGTTGTTTTACGAAGTAAGAAAAAAAGTTCAATTTGTTTTTCATTTTTAGAAAAAATAAAAAAATCCATTTTTACCCTAAACCCTTTTTTTTTGTTTTGTTTCTGCCCTTTATTCTCCCTGTTTCTATGATTTCAGAATTAGGGCTTTTCATTTTATATTGACATCCAACCCACGGGATGACTTGCACAGTCAGATCCCAATCCATGTCAGCCTTTGCGTGAATTTTTGAAAAAAAGGATTTTTTTTTATCGGTGCACCCTGCGTAACCTAGTGCACAAGTACTGTGTAATAATTTTTTATTTTATTTTATTTTATTTTTTTTAAATTAGTGCGTCATATATAAAATAGGGCACCGGTGCACTAGGTTACGAGTGGCGCACCAAAAACATGCTAGTTCATTATGGCGCACCACGAACGTGTTGTTTCGCAAAAAAATGTTTTATTGTGTTAATCGGTGCACCATGTAACATATAATGCACCGCACCGAGTCTCCTAGTTGACAGAGAGCACCGTGTGGTGGTCCCTTGTTTTCGCAGGGCGTTTATGCTACAAAAACTAACACTGGACGATTTTTATTATTTTCTGTGTTAATTGGTGCAGTGATTAACATGTAACACACTGGTGCTCCTTGTTGAAATAGAGCATCATACAATCTATTATACTGTTTGTGTGGTGCATTTATAAGACCCCCACGCACCGACGTCAGTGCGTACAGCATGAAAGACACACCGGTTTCTTGAGATTTCTTTTTTACCTAAAAAGTTGACAATTTATTTATAAATATATTAATGAATGATATGGTACAAGTTTGAGATTGATAAAGAAATGACTGACAAGAGATTGAGTAACAAAAATACTAATAACACATCAAGAAAAGAAAAAAAAGGCAAGTTCTTTGTAAATTGTTTACAAAAAATATTATTTTTGAACTATATGTAAGTTTAACTAATATGTATTGTTTACTGTGTATCATGCAGAGCCACAAAATGATGAAGCTCGATAAGATTATTTCTGATCTAGGATGAGAAGAGTGTAAAAGCTTGATGGAAAAATTGCAAAAGGATGAATCAGGTGAATGAAAAAAATACTATCGATCCAATATGAGTTTCTTTTATTTTTTATTTTTCATTAATAATATACTTAAAATTGTTAGATAAATGTGTCAAACAATTTATTCATTCACATCTGTTTAATGTTCTACAGGGAACAACAACTCAGAAAAGGAATGTTGTTCTAAGAAAAGAAAAAAAAAATAGGACATGCAAATGAAAGTGAATTGCTCCTTAGCTCATTTGGAGTGGTGTTGGAGGTTAACGAAAGGGGGAAAATCTTTTACAAAAGTTTGAGGGATCTAGTGGAACAAATGTATACACGTTCTTTCCACTTACAATACAAAAATAAATCCAATGATTCCAAGAACCAAATTTTATCTAAACTGCAGGAAGAGTTTCCAGAGAATTGGTCAATGAGACATGTCAGACTTTTAATAGCAAAGGCATACCAAAAAAAAAAAGGAATGAAAAAGTAATATTCCTTTAAATGTTTATCTAGAATTATTTATAAATATCACTTTAGTTATATTTACTTTTCATATATTAATATAAAAATTAAATGGTTTATTGTCATGTTACATTTTCAGGAAGATTATGAAAATATCAAAAGATGAACGAGTTGATATTAGAAATATGCCAGTAGGAACGTCCAAAAAGGTGTACAAGGAGATGGTCAAAGAAATGGACAAAATTGCATCGCAGGAAGAGCCATCTCGACAACAACGTGCTTCAAATTTAATATGTAATCATTGAATCTTTTGATCATTAGGTACGAGAAATAAACAATTTATCATTAAATATTAATTTTCAAGTATTTTCTTGCAGAAAAGAAAAGAAAATGGAACCCATTCAACACATAAAACAGGACGACAAGGAAGAAAAGTGTTGATATCTAAGTTTGTGAGTAATTGTTACTTCCTTATAACAACTTAACTAGATTTTATTTTTATTTTTATTTTTTAAGTTGTTTTACAAAAATCATCATTGAATGTCTTCAATCAGGTGCTAACATACAAAGAAGAACGATCAGACGAATTGATTGAAATTGGGTTAAATATGGGCCGTGATTATATGTTGGCATATCGGAAATTAATTGTGGAATTTGTAAGCATCTATCGATATTGTTTTACTTACCTCTGTCTACAATTCATAGAACAAAAAAATATTTTATATTAAATATATGATTTGTTATGGGGTATAAAACTTGTAGGAAACAAAGTATGGAACTGCGCCAACAGATGAAATTTTGAAAGATGGCATGGTACATGGTTTTGAAAGAATGTGTATAGTTTATGAGTCAATTGTTGCTATGGTACATCATTTTTCTTTTCGATTTACATTGATGTATGTTATTTAATATTTCAATTTTCATCATTCTCACCAATGTATATACACTCATTACAATTTATTTTTATGTCTGTAGATGGAAAGTGAAGAAGAAGAAAACAATCAACATCGTGAACAAAACATTCTTGAAAATAACCCGTCATGGAAGTAGCTTTAGCAGTGACAACAGTTCAAGCAAAGAATGAGGATCACTATGTTTGGATATCAAAGCAAGGCACTGTATTTTTTGAAATATTTGTCTATGAAATCAGACATTTTGTTTAATTTAATGGACATAGTGTCCCAATTGAAAGACAAAGGGATACCAATAACTATCCCATTTTGTATGACAAAGACTTTCTTATTCAGATATATACATATATAATATTTTAATTTATTCCATTGCGTTCTCCATTGTCATTTTCAAATGCACTAATAAAAATTTAATTCATATGAATATTGTTATAAGATATATATATGTGTCGAATTTTGATGAATAATGAATTTTAAAAAATAACAATAATTATGATATGATATAACAAATTAATCCAAACATCACACTCAAATGCATCAATAAAAATTTAATTAATATGAATATTGTTATAAGATGTGTCGACTTTTGATGAATAATGAATTTAGAAAAATCACAATAATTGCACTGTCACAGGTCGATGTTTCTAAAAAATACAAAATGAACACCGGTGCATGTTAGTTACTGTACATTGGTGCGTTTGTATGCTGCAGCGCACTTGTGCGTTTCTACGACCTATGGGCACCGCAAAAATACCAAAACCAATTAAAAATCTCGGGGCGTTTGTGCGATACTGTGCACCGGTGCTTTTATGTGAGACTACGCACTGGTGCATTTGTACAACACATCGGTGTGTTGAAACCTTAGTAGCGCACTGATGAAAAAAACATTCGTAATAACCTCCGACCACCTAGTTTTTGTTAGTTGTGTTGAATTTCCATTAAAATCTCCGCCAAAATCTCCGTAACCATAAACGAATGTTGTACCAAATGTTTTTTTAACAATTTTGGCTAATTTTATAACACTAAAAACCTCCTTTATAACCTCCACTAGAGGGTATTTTCCTTGTAGTGAGATTTGGTTGTCCACAAAAATTAGTAACTGATAATGCAATGGCCTTTAAGTCTACTAAGATGCATAGCTTCTGTCAGCAATATGGGATTGAATTGACTCATTTCATGCCTTATTACCCTCAAGGTAATGTATTAGCCAAGTCATCCAATAAAATTTTGGTGAGGATCATTAAGAAAATGTTGCCTGAAAATAAGAGAAATTGGGACACTCAGCTGGTGCATGCTCTTTGGGTAGATAGGGTAAGTGGTAAAAAATCAATTGGAATGTCTCCCTTTCAGCTTGTATATGGTACTAATGCTGTAATGCCTTTGCAATTAGCTCTTCCTATGATGAAATTCCTGCAAGATGAATTTGATGATAAAAATTCAATCCAGAGGAGAATGTTTTAGTTGATAGAGGCACATCAAATCAGAGAATCACTAATGGATAAGGTACAAAAGTATTAGACTAAAGTCAAATTTGTTTTTGACAAAAGAGTAAATTAGCAGTTATTTTAGGAGAATGACTTGGTGTTGTGCTGGGATGTCAAGAGAGAAGACTATGGAAAGCATGGTAAATTTGACAATCTGTGGTTTGGGCCATTTAGAATTGTTGAAGTTTTGGAAAACAATACTTTTCTGCTCAAACATCTGGATGATGATCAACTGACTGGAGGTCTAGTTAATGGTCATTTTCTTAAAAATTTCTTTGTTTAGTAAGTCAGTTGAGTCATTTCATTGTAAATATCCAGTGTGATGTGTCAATAAAACTCCATGCCTAATGGTACTTGTGTTTGTATATATGGTCAGTCTTGAGTTCAGTCAGTCAAAGGTCAGTCCTAGTCATAATTTCCAAGAAGTATTCTCAGTTTTGAAAGTTTTAAGGCACTGAGTCTATAGTCCTTGAAGACTCATAGGAAGGACGTAATCCCCAATAGGAGCCACTGTTAGCACTGAAAATTTTAATGGTGTGATCGCCATTGTATCACTGTTTTCAATTTATTTATTTATTTATTTTTTATGTCCTAGTCCATGTCAAAGTTTGAGTAATTTTCAATAAAGGTCAAAAACGAGTCTCAAAATCAAATTACTTTTAAGTGTATAGGTGTTATTAGTGTCTTAGGTTCATAAAATAAGTTAAAATTGATGTTTTAACTTAATTTAGTGTCGAAGTCTATTTTTCATTTGGGTAATAAAGTTACAACCACCTTGTCTAGGATAATAGCTACCTCTGCTTTAATTTCATTGTTAACACAGTGATGTAATGGAAGTTAGATATTTCTCTAAATTGAAGGTCATATTACTCACACAGTGAAAAGAGATGTTATTTCTTCAGGGACCTGTTCATAATGGTAACTTAGTGAAAAGTGCAACTATTTCATTGAGATTTGTTTTATTTCAATTCAGAGGTAAAGACAACTATTTTTCAAGTATATAGGAGCAACAAATAATATTTTTAAAGCAAGGACATTCCATGTTTGAAGATCATTGAAGACCTCCTATGCTATAAACATGATTATTCTTTTAAATAAGATTAATTATTGTTTGACTTAAGAGGATTATTATTAGTGAGTGATTACATTATCTATGCAACTAACCTATAGCTACCCCACTTAAGTGAAGTGGAGATCATAGTACGAGGTATCAGTCATTTAATAATATTGTGGAGTTTTAAGCATAATGGGATGACTTGAAGCTTGTTTTCAAATTATTTCAAAGCATGCCATTACTCCATAACATGATTACAGGCCGAAATAAGAGGAGTGAATTTTGTGTTCACTTGACCAAATTTCTCCTTGCAAGCTACAACAAACATAAGTCATTTCTCCAGCAAGCAGGTTTAGTATTTCAAGGCAAGAAACCAAGGCTTCATGTAAGGTTTTGCAACCAGAATTGAACAACTGTGTATGTAAGAATTTTAGATGTTGGAAGATATGGGAAAAGGTGTAAAAATATCAATAGGTTCGGGCCAGAAAACACTAGTTTCATTGATGCTAGGGCCAAATCTCAGTTTAAATTTGCTGGCTGGTATAAATTTCTACAAAATTTTTCTGGGGAGAATGTGGCTTTAGCTCAGGAATTTTCTGATAGCTTTGATGGTGAAAAGGTCAAGCTAGGAAGCAAAACATTCAACATCTCCGAGGTCATCATAGCTCGTGCTACTCAAACCTTTGCAACTTGTGAACGTTGGTTCAAAAAAAAGAACGCTGCCCACAAAATTAAGTCTCTACCTTAAGCCTGAACATGTCAATTTTAAGTGGAATCCAACTGCACATATTTCCTTCTTTAAGGCTGAATGGAAACATGTGATCACCACATTGCAAAAATACATTACATGTGAAGCTAGGTTCTCCTTTGTCCACCATTATCAGTTAATATTTCTTGCTCATATCTCAGGAGATAAACCTATTAACTTGCCCTATTTTCTATATAAATCCTTGCTCAAAATGTCCATAAAACTGCAGAATATCCCTAATTACTCTTTTCACAATTTATATAATAAGGGTCTAATTAAAATTATGATTTTCTACCATCTTAGAAAGAAGAATACCACTTGCGATAAGTTCCAAGAGAGAGGAAGGGTTTGGTAGCATAAACCCTGGGAGAAGTTTAGGGAGGCTCAATAAAGAGATACCCATGAAAAAAATAGTGTAGCCCCTGTCTCAAATAGTTCACAACCTAACTCTGTCCATTCATCAATTTTTTGCCAAGCTAACCCTCCATCCATCTCAGTCAAAAGGCCAACTAGAAGCTCGAATAGGAAAGTTGGAGACCCTATGCCTATGCCAACAATGCCACTAGTTAATGAAGCCCATGTCAGCAGTTCACTAGTGAGAAGTTCTGTTGGAAATGTTGTCATTGATGGCAAAGGATTTGGAAAAAGAGGAGCATCTGAAATAGCAACAAAGAAAAGAGAACATGAGACATGAAGCAGAGGCAATTTTAGAAGGGTCAGTTGAATGGAGATCTGGAGAGGCAGCAGAGGAGCATCAAGAGCAAGGAGCAACATCAGTCAAGGAGAAAAGGTATTTGATTTGAGATATATACAATGAGAAACTGGTTCTGAGTGTGGGAACATATTATAGAAGGGAAATTTTAGGTTCTATGGCAAAAAGGAAACATGTATTGACTGCTGAAAGTATGAATAGAATGTTGAAAAGTAAAATTATGATTGGTCGAAAAGTTACCTCTTATGTACAGACCATACCAGTATAGGCCATTAAAAGAGTTATGTTTGTGGACAGTGTAAACTCTCTATTTGACTGTATCTGAGACTTTAACTGTGATTATGTATATGGTTAAAGTAAATTGATGATTGGTCGAAAAGTTACCTCTTATGCACAGACCATACCAGTAGAGGCTGTTAAAGGAGTTATGTAAAATGAGCGTTGATGAATATATGAGCTTGACTGATCGTGTTTCGAATTGGGTATTGAATAAGGCACTTTGTACGAACCTATAAACTCTGTTATGTATTATGATGTGTAAATTTTTGGGACTCAAGACCTAGGTGGGGCATTCGTTATTATGGCACAATTGAATATGGGTTTCAAGAGTCTGAAGGTTCGGAGGTAGAAAGAATTTAAGGGCGGAATCGAAAAGAAAAATAACAGCCGGGTTCTGTGTATATGGGTTAATACACAATCGGTACATTTAAATGAAGAATATAGGTTAAAATAAACCATTGAATCGAAATTATAAAATAGTGGAACCCGAAGTCAAGAGCGGAACCCTGAGAAAACAGTGAAATCGGCGCTCAAAAACCAGTGGGTTCGCGCGATAGTTGAAGTGGTAAGCAGAATTGTCAAAATGAATGCGATCATGTCGCTGATGGCCACATGTCCTAAAGCGGTTTTGTAAAACAAATTTTTTCGCGTAAGTTTCATATGTTAACCCCCGTGCAATAAATAAATGCTATATTTGTTTATAGTCGTCAGATCATACAAACCAATGCAATGATCTGCCCACCGTTGGATGAATGAGATATGTTAACCCTGGGCCCCAGTTGATCTTTCGCATAAACGTTTGGGTTTTAATCCAAAGGGTGAAGAATTAAGGAATTAAAATAATATATTTTTTGATAATGGGGTAAATGCATTCGAATGACAAGTGCTTATAATCATTATCCAGTTTTAAGGTTGATTGGGTTTGAAGTGGCTCGTCAATATGGTGGGACCCAATTATATGTTTGGCCCATGTTTTAATCAAAGTCCAAATATAATATAAGTGAATTATAAAACATGGTTCGAATGAATACAGAACTTGGTCGTCGAGATTAATGGAATATCACAAGGGTTGTGCATATAAGAATTTGGATATGCGGGTTGGTAAGTGTGATCAAATAAAAGCTTTGGACCTTGAAATATTGAATATAAACTCAATATATCCATATGATGGTAATTTATACAATGTGGATATATTATAATGATAAGTCGGAGTGTATAATCATATGAAGAATCGAATATTATTCGATTTTAATACAGTGGGTTCATAATAAGGTCTCATTAGGAGGTAAGCGTTATATATATATATATATATATATATATATATATATATAAGTTGAGGACATAATACAATTTGATGTTATGTTGGTATGAGGTTATAAAACTGCGACCATGATTAAGTTGGGCACTAAACAAAAGCCAAGGTTGAAGTAAGTAAAGGGTTGAGTGTATGAACCAAGACTTGCATTTAATTATAAAAGTCGAATGGTGACTCGCATTATTGAAGAGAGAGCGACATATATTCAGATAAGCTATGGATATAATATTTATATGGTTGGTTAAATCAAAGGTTAAGCCTGAATTGATTCTGACTATAATGGACATAAGAGTTTTATTAATCGTGTGGGACCCTCACAAATCGCATCGGAGAAAATTATGGCAGCGGGACATGTTAATAAAAGTTCCGATTGTGATCGCGATGAAGATGTGGACCCGATGGGTCTATGAACTGTGATTCATACGTGTTTGAGTTCCAGCATCAAAGTGATCCATCGCATCAGCACATTGAAGTGAATAGTGATTAATCGCATCGGAAAAAAGGCAGAACATCGGAGCATTCTATTGAAAGTTGCGATTGCGATTATCGCATTGGGTCTTTCGCAAATGCATCAATCGCAATCGGAAATATTTAGAAGTGATCCATTGCATTGGGGATTAAGAAAAGCCTATGGTTTCTAATCATAAATTATTGTGGAAGGTTTAATAGCATTTGGGTAAAAAACTCCACATCAATGTAAACATTGGTTCGCACCATAATGAAGCTCATATGGTGATATATCAATGTAAACATTAGTTCACACCATAATAAAGCTCATATGGTTCACATTAAAGTAAACATAAGCTTGAATTTGAAATATGGAAACCAAGATGATTAGTATGTTGGGTCTGTGTGTAAATCAAAGCTGAATCTTGTATGAAGCAGAAATGTGAAATTGCCTTCGGGACAGTGGAAGCGTTTGAATGCATTTCCATTTAAAATTTATTTGTGTGGGCCTGAAGGCTGTTGGATGTTGGCTTTAATAAAGGTTTGAGTTTAAACCATGTGCGTTCTATTATGAACCATCATATGGTCCCAACCATGGGATTACTACAGTAAAATAAATTTTTCCGCATGTTATTAAAATTGCCCAGATTGGTTGAGATTTTTTTGAGTGAAAATGTGGGATGCATTTATATACACATGAAAGTGAAAATATGGGCTCGACAGGTATACATACGCAGTGAACAAGAATATGCCCAAGAATGATTTTGACAGGTATACATGCACAGAAAGCATGAGAGGGTGCAGAAGCTGACAAAGGCAGTGAACAACAGAGGTATGCAGAATAGTTTCTTAACAGCAGCAGAAAAGACAAAACCAGCAAAGCCAAAGGCAAGAAAATGGGTTGAGTGAAATTGTTTTATGTAACTGAAAATGTGAATGTAAATGTTTGATTTATTTTATATTGTTCGTGATGCATTGGCAAGTCTCCGGAGGAAAACCAAACTCCACCGTAAAACTGAAATGTATACGTATTGTTATATTTTATGAATGAGTTGATAAAATAAATGAGGAGGAAAAAGGCAAAGAGGCATGGCTGTCCATTTCAAATTACCTGAGGAATGCTAACAGTCATAAGTTAATTTCTATAAATAATATCACATTGATATGCATAAAGGAGTTAGAGAGTGAGGTAAGAGAATGTAGAAATGAAGAAGTAAGGTAGAGGAGAAGGAGGAGCTGATAGAGAATCCGAGAAGACACTGAGATGATGCAGGGCAGATATGAGGACTGATGGACAGCAGTGAAGATGGTACAGAACAGAGCTGATACCCAAGGTAAATAAGCAAGTGTTTTCTTTTGAAATAGTGAGGAAGTTGGAGCTTCCCTATCAAGTTGTAGCTTGATAAATGTCAGTTGTAGCTGACTAAGGTTGGAGCCTCCTGTAGGCTGGTGGCTGCAAAAAATTGATGGGAGTTGGAGCTTCCTTGCAAGTTGTAGCTTGCAGAATTGAGGTTGGAGCCTCCCGTAGGTTGGTGCCTACAGAAAATTAGTGGTGAGAGGGAGTTGGAGCTTGCCATTGCATCACAACAATAATAAGATGTGGTTTTCTCCCTTTATGGGTTTCCACTTATATCTGGTGTCTATGTGAATGATGTTTATGTGTTGATATGGTTTATATCATCTGCTTAATACTTGCTGCTGTTACATTATATTAAATACTTGCTGCTCACATTCTAATATTACTTACATATTAAATTTTAACATGAAATGAAGGTGTAAATAAGTTTTAATGAAAAGTTTTAAAAGTCCATGTATGTGTTAAACTGATTCACCCCCCCCGCTTAGTTTACCTAAGGGTTCAACAATTGGTATCAGAGATGGCTCCTTTGGTGCAAGCCTAATAGCTTGAAGGAGATTTGGTTGAGTCATGGACTATCAATATGTACCTGTGTTAAATACAACAAACTTTCCTCAATGGAGAGATAAGTTTAAAACAGGATTATTAGCTTATGAAATTGAGGTATGGAACCTTGTATGTGATGGTTATTGCACAGACTCTCCCATGGTGCAAGAACAACAGAGGAATTCCAAGGCAAAATTTGTGAAATACAACAATCTTCATAACAAGGATCTTGAGGTAATAATAGATTTAACCTCTGCAAAAGAAATCTGGGACAAATTAAATTTTATGCATGGAGTAGACACTGAGGATTGCATTGTCAAGAAGGAGAAGAGAATTAAGAAGAAGAAAAATTCATGTCAAAAGGAAAATGCTCAATCAAATGAGGTACCTATTAGTGTGAATGGTAGTAAAAACCATGAAGAAATTACAGCTGAGGAAAAAGCCAAACTTGACATAGCCCTGACTGAAATAGAAAAATTGAAGAATGAAAACAAAGACCTTAAGATATTGGTGCAAATATGTGATGAGAAAGAATATGAAGATAAGAAAGAAATTATTGGCCCGAAGACACAGCTTGAAGAAGCAAATAAAGTAGAAGACACTTTGCTGCAACAAATGAGAGAGAAAAGCCAAGAATGTGAAAGATTGGAAGAAGAAGTAGTGAGCCTAAGAAAGAATTTAGAAAAAGCCCAAAGAGGACTATTAATGAATACACCTCTAAT
Organism: Pinus albicaulis; assembly: GCA_034641835.2. Classification (NCBI taxonomy): domain Eukaryota; kingdom Viridiplantae; phylum Streptophyta; class Pinopsida; order Pinales; family Pinaceae; genus Pinus; species Pinus albicaulis. The sequence continues at coordinate 1,450,902,146 of CM076575.1, forward strand.
GAAAAGCACTGGAAAATTGGACAAGATGCTAAATGCTCAAAGATCACCTCTCACAAAGGTTGGTATAGGATATGTAGGAGAAACTAGTAAGTCCAAAGCTGAAGATAGCAAGAACATCATTTTTGTAAAAGCTGTAAAGGCCAATGAAGCAACTCAGAAGATTCCTACAATAGTAGAAGCCAACAAGAACATGAGTTGCAGAGAAACAAATAGAATCAAGAAGCAACATGAAAGGACAGAGAATGAGAGGATGAAATAGTCAGCTGAAAAAGGCTCATACACTCATGAGGATGAATTGAATAAATTTGGAAGATGTCAAAGAAGGTTCTTTCCTCCTATGAGAAGTATCACTTGTTTCTCCTGCCACAAACCAGGACATGATGCAACACATTGTAAGACAAAGAGAATCAATGTTAACCAACAAAATATGCATCAAATGAAAAGAACACCTCAAGCAAGCAAAGGGAAAAGAAAATCTTTCACCAGGTACACAAATCATTTCCATGGCTATTGTTATGCATGCAATAATTTTGGACATAAACTTGTAAATTGTAAATTGTATTAAAAAAGGGGAACAAAATATTAAACATCAGCTCAAACATACCTTGGAAAAGTAAGATGTTATGTATGCCTCAAGCTTGGTCACAAAGCAAAGGACTGTAAACTACCATATATATTAAAGAACTCTAGACAGATGATGAAATCCAATCCAATCAAACAAAACTATGAATAAAAAAGGAGTGCAGACATTATGATGAACCCCAATAGAGTATGGAAGGAAAAGAGAAAGGGGGAGCCTATTATCTCAATAACATAATGAATCTAGCATAGTCTCCGGGGGAGCTGCTCTAGAAAACAAATCAAATATCCAAACAGTGACAAATATGAAGCAACATCCCAGGGGGAGAGAATTTCATAAATAGACCCCATAAAAGCAGTTTGAGAAGAGCTCCATGAAATGAGAACAACTATGAGATTAGGAAGGGAAAGGAAATTCCTCTAACAGAGATCTATAGAGGAAGAAGATCATCTGAAACACACAATAGCCAGCAAGTTGATAGAAGGAGAAAAAGCAGCAAGCAGCCATGATGATAGAGGAAACATCAGCAATGAACATGTAAGCTAAGAAGATATCAACACATTGAAGGATGAGTAAGAAAGGTGCATATCATCAGTTCATTACATCTTTCATCTACAAAAAGTCCACTTGGAGGAATGCAGTTAAGTGAGTAATAATATTTGAGTAATCATCCCATGAAGATTCATAGAAAATAAATTGAAGATGTCTTCCTAAAGATTTGTATGTTAGAACAATTGAATTGAATATAAAGAAACAATGATTCTGGAGCAATCCTCGACAGGAACATGCAATGGCTTTCCTTGGAACAGAATGTCAGAGTAAGTAGCAGGTTAATGATGCCAAGATCTAATTCAATATATTGATGGTTGTTGATGTGAGCAGTGAAAAGATCAATAGTAGAAACTATGGGTTCATGTGCAAGATAAAGTGAAATCTCTGCATATTTTATCAAGGTAATATCAATTGGTACTTGGTACAAGCAGCATGCCTATCAACAAAATATCAAGTGTTATCATGGAGCAGCAATAAGGTACAGGTCCTCAGGATCAAAGGATTATGGCAAGAGTACATCCAGCATAAAAGAGTCAATGAAAAGGCTAAAGGATCAGTATTTTTGTTTACTCTTGAAACATTATATTGAGCATTGAAGCAATATCTTTTTCTATATAATTGAATGCCTTCCTTAAGTCAGCAATTATATATCTTCAAGGCCTCTGACTTAGGATTATTAATAAATTGTGTGAATTCTGGTTGCTGAGACTTCAATCAAACAACTTTAAGTTGTGTGGAAGATCATCATGATAGAACAGTTAAAATATCTGAAGTATGAAGGACTAGTTGATTAGTAAAGAAAAATTGACCATTGACATACATACCTCCTTATGTCATGAAGAAAATTGCATGATTGATAAGTGAGTTTGACTAATACATTGAATGTGTCTAGCCTCAAGGGTTTGTTTTTTGAAAGTGCAGTGTGTAAGCAGAAAAGTTGGTATTTGGTCTCTTAATTGAAATATCACCTAATATCACAATAAGTTGTAAACTCTGGTTTGATTCATTGATCACAACAGCAAAAAGGACCTTTCAGCTATTAACTGTAATATCATTTTCAGCATCCTAGCTCATATCATCACCAACAGATGTGTATTTCAAAAGAAGACATATTCCACCTACAATATTCCTCAACAGATATGTATTTCTGATGAAGATCATACTAGAGACGGAAGTGTATTTGAAGCATTCTCAGCATGTTAACTTTGGTCAAATGAAGCATCTCTGATCATATGAGTCTGATGATATATGGTTGTTCTATCACCACCTACACTCTACACAAATGCAAGGAATCTATGCTTTTGGATGGTATCTATTTACAGTGTATATTCAAGTTCAATAATCCTCAAAGTGTTCTCTCAACAACTCTTGTACACCAGTCTAGAGGCCTAAACAGATAGAAAGTACACTAGGAGATGTGCAACCCTTTTCCATTGATGTCAAAGGGGGAGGAAAAGTGAGCAATAGAAGAAAGGGTTCTAAAAGGCAAGCAGAGGAAGTGTATTGTCATCAATGCCAAAGGGGGAGACTGTTGGAAATGTTGTAATAGATGGAAAAGGAGTTGGCAAAAGAGGATAATATGAAATAGAAACAAGGCAAAGAGAACATGAGACATGAAGTAGAGGCAGTTTTAGAAGGGTCAGTTGAATGGAGATCTGGAGAGGCAGCAGAGGGGCATCAGGAGCAAGGAGCAGCATTTGTCAAGGAGCAGAGGTATTTGATTTGAGATATATACAATGAGAAACTGGTTCTGAGTGTGGGAACATATTATAGAAGGGACATTTTAGGTTCTTTGGCAAAAAGGAAACATGTATTGACTGCTGAAAGTATGAATAGAATGTTGAAAAGTAAAATTACGATTGGTCGAAAAGTTACCTCTTATGCACAGACCATACCAGTATAGGCCATTAAAAGAGTTATGTTTGTGGACAATTTGAACTCTGTATCTGACTGTATCTGAGACTTTAATTGTGATTCTATATATGGTTAAAGTAAATTGATGATTGGTCGAAAAGTTACCTCTTATGCACAGACCATACCAGTAGAGGTTGTTAAAGGAGTCATGTAAAATGAGTGTTGATGAATATATGAGATTGACTGATCCTGTTTCGAATTGGCTATTGAATAAGGAACTTTGTACGAACCTATAAAATCTGTTATGTATTATGATGCGTAAATTTATGGGACTCAAGACCCAGGTGGGTCTTCGTTATTATGGCACAATTGAATATGGGTTTCAAGAGTCTGAAGGTTCGGAGGCAGAACGAATTTAAGGGCAGAATCGAAAAGCAAAATAACAGCTGGGTTTTGTGTATATGGGTTAATACACAATTGGTACATTTAAATGAAGAATATAGGTTAAATTAAACCACTAAAGCGAAATTATAAAATAGTGGAACCCGGAGTCAAGAGTGGAACCCTGAGCAAACAGTGAAACCGGCGCTCAAAAAATAGTGGTTCGCGCGATAGTTGAAGTGGTAAGCAGAATTGTCAAAATGAATGCGATCAATGTCGCTGATGGCCACGTGTCCTAAAGTAGTTTTGTAAAACAACTTTTTTCGCTTAAGTTTCATGTGTTAACCCCCGTGCAATAAATAAATACGATATTTGTTTATAGTCAGCAGATCATACAAACCAACACAATGATCTGCCCGCCGTTGGATGAGTGAGATATGTTAACCCTGGGCCCCAGTTGATCTTTCGCATCAGCATTTGTGTTTTAATCCAAAGGGCGAAGAATTAAGGAATTAAAATAATATAGTTTTTGATAATGGGGTAAATGCATTCGAATGGCAAGTACTTATAATCATTATCTAGTTTTAAGGTTGATTGGATTTGAAGTGGCTCGTCAATATGGTGGGACCCAAA
>CM076575.1:1450906245-1451233957 GCA_034641835.2 Pinus albicaulis
CAGTAAAATTTCTAGTTCTTCCTCCTTTGAAAATTAATTTGTTCAATGTTTTATTAGTTGTTTTTCTTTATCATTGGCAAATAAAATTCAAAGTATTTAATTTTTGCATTATGTTGGGGAAAAATAATTGCTCGTCATTTAATTTGACAATCCGAGAGTTTCGTAACCTTGTGAAGCATGCATGCACTGTATGTGCTAGAAATTGTCTTTCAGTTTAGATCAATCTAACTAAAAAATAACTAAAAACAATTCATCTAATCTATGAAATCAAATAATGAAAATTAAATTCAACTAACCTATGAAATCATGTAACGAAAAGAAATAAAACAAATTCAAAATAAAATTTAGCACACGTAATCACAGTTGCAGGAATTGAAATTTTAATCTAAGAAGGCATTTCAAAGAATGCAAAGAAAAAAAACTAAGGTATGTTCAATCACTCCAGTATCCAATATGGATGTATGATAGAATCACCCTCTTGAGATGATGTATAAGAAATCGATTATACTTTAGTCTTTTAAATCTAGGAAAGCAATTAAAGCATGCAAAGGGAAAAATCAATAATTTCATAAATTAGGTATTCGAGCATTCAGTTTAGAATATGATAAAATCAAATTCTTGATATGATCTTTAAGAACAGCCAATTATAAAATTGAATGAGGATCTAAAAAAATAATTTAAAAGCATGTAAAAGTAATGGTCAATGATTGTATAGGTTGAACATTCAATCACCCAATTTAGAAGTATGACCAGTCACCTTCTTAGCCTGATCTTTTAAGAACACTCATCTATACAATGAATTGATAGTTTGATCTAAGAAAGTAAATAACAAAACATGAAAGGAAACTAAATAACTATGAGCTCTATTGCCTCAAACTTAATCCAATTGGAAAATAGATAAATATGTCCTCTTGAAATGCTTTTAAAAAAGGAAATATTACACATTCATTCTAAAACTAATACTAAGAAAGCAAATGAAATTTAATCTATAAAATCAATTAAATCTCACACATTTTAGGTAGCTGATCTAAAAGTATGAGAGATGGTAAATCAAGATGCTCCATATCTAAGTAAAACCAAGTAAAAATTAAGGAACATTCGTGAGTAAGGTGCCACAATCTAATTATGTATTCAAAGCTTGAGCATAACTCTAATTTTACACATGCTTTGATAGGAGAAAGCTTCCTCTATTTATACAAAAAGATGAGAAGTTATCTCATTAATGAGAGTCCATGAATCTCTCCCTATATCTATAGAGTTTCAATCCAAATAGGAAGTGATAGGGCACATGTCTTCTTAAAGTTAAAATACAAATAGTAAATGAGACACATATCCTTATGATCCCATGATCTTCTCCATCCAAATTTGAATTTGGCCTTAGGAGGCCACATAAGGGTCTTTTGGAAGCTTAATTTTGGCCTACAAATGGCAACAAACTCATTCCACTTGTTAGGTATAAGTATGTGTATATTATTTTCTAATTTTTAACCACAAATTGACATAAAAATACTACAAACTAATAAAGTTTCGAAAAACATAAATGTAACCCAATAGTGGTAATGGTTAATGTAAATGTAATGAAATGGAGGTGGAGTGAAGGTAATAATATGGAAATATAAGTGAAAATGTAATGTAAGTGAATGAAAATTTCAAGGCCCAACATAACCCCCAACTGAAGCTATTGCATGTCCTCATGCAATCTATTACATTAATTCTTTTTTATCCTTTGATTTTTGGCTTACCTTTGCATGATATCATTTCATAACTTCATACTTTTGCAAAGTATTTTAGTTGAATTACAACATGGTTGGTTCTTATGTTTAAACCATATTTTTTTGTTGCATTCCATTTTGATCCTTGAACTTTTCATAATGATAATTTGATTATGATTGAAAAGTATATTTCTATTGGATTGTATCATGGTTGGTTCTTGTGTGACAACTATGATTGTGTTTGTATCCAATTATCTTGTTGAGTACTTTTGAAAAGCCATTGTATGCTCATAATAATAATGTAATAGTTAATATCTTTTGAAATTATGTGGACTTCTGAATGTGGTATGAATGTGGAAAAATATGAATATCAATGTATCTCCATCTCAGCGCTCCCCCCCCCACCCCCGCAAACTAATGGTATTGGCAATTTTGTGAAATAAGGAAAAGAAATGTTTTTTCCAAAAATTATCATTGTAGATTTTCAAGGAATTCTATGGTAAAAATTTAGAAAATGACATACCTTAACTTACCCTTTCGAAATGTATGAGCTGCATGTGTGGTGGCTGTAAAAATCTAATCATAATCTTCTTCATGTGGTTGTACAAGTTATTTATAAAAGAGTCAAGATGAATTTTTATTGCTTCTACTAAAACTTCTAAATTTACTGCAAAATGGTGCCGATTCTGCAACTGTCTTCTGATTTTGCAGTTGCAAAATGGTGCTGATATGTTTTGGCTACATATATTCTTCATTTGCTTCAAAATGCTGAAAATAATAGTTTTCATGTCTTCAAAACTCGTTCGCATAATTCCTGCTATGTGAATAGATATTTTGATGTCGAACATAGTAGGAAATTGTTGAATTTAGTGGCCATTAATGGATGCCACTAGTCAACACGAGAACTCTCACCACTGATGACAATCAGAGTCAAGATGATCAAACACATCTTTCTAGGTACAAATAATTTTGCTGTTGTCAAGTACCTAGAAGATCCAATGAACAAGGGACCTTAATGTATTTCCATTGTTCATCAGCAAGAACACTTTCCATTAAGGCATGCAGGCCTCAAGGTGTTTTTGTAGATATTTTAAACTCAAAGGACTATGAACTTAGTAATTTTCATTGACGCAAGGTTTATCTACAAAATGAAAAGGATAGGAGAAGGAAAGTGGAAATGGAAGATGAAAATGGAAAATTAAAATGGGAAATAAGCATGTAAGTGAGCTTCTTGCTTTTCTTTGTGGGTTAGGAGTAGACAAAAAGTAATGGAAAGTGTATGTGAATAAAGTAAAATGAACAACTGACTCTTGCTGGGAAAATAAATGTCACTTGCTTTGAATTTCTTGGTTGGATTTATAATTCGAAAGGGAGGAAAGGTAATGGTGTTGATGGATATGGACATGGACTTGTTCTTATGTTTCTCATGGAATCGGTCCTTTCAAGACCAATTGTGAACATAATTGGTTTCCTTCAATGTTCATTCGATCATCCCATACCTGCAAAAAAAACTTGGCATAAATAACATAAGTGTGTTAAGAAATAAATGGTCAAGTCCTCTCTGATTCTTACGCAAAATTTGAATGCCAAAATAAAACAGATTAAGGAAAATCAAAAGTGTTATATTAACTCCAATTCACAATATCGATATCAATCCATTTTCAAAAAATACGAGTTAAAAATAAATCAACTCCCTGTTGTCGGATGACTTCATGCAATGTGCTCATTAATATGATTAGCATCACAAAGATTCCTTGTGTCGTGCAAGTTAAAGATTCATAGAAAAATACACAAAAATAATATTTTTAATGCTAAATATTTGAGAAATCATCTAAATAATCTTCCAATTGTTCTGCAAGTCATTATTAAATCTGTCAAATTGAATCGTCATCTGTGTTGCAAGTTTTTATTTTTATTTTTTATTTTTATTTTTTTTTTTAATAGGATAATGTTTTTGGAGATTTCATGATCCATTTAAATCTAATATATATATATATATATATATATATATATATATATATACTGATGCAATTGATGGATCATCTATTATGTTGGAAAAATGCCAAGTGGAATTGAGCATGTGAAATATGCCACAAATCTCTAAACTAATTTTTTTATTATTTATTTTTTAATCATGAGACACATATGTGTCTAAAATCAAATTTATTAAATCAAATTGGACTCTTATACCACATGCCATGTGGAGTAGAGTTTTTTATTCAGTTGGATTCTTTTTCTTTCATCTTGCCATATTTAAACACTTCAAAACAAATCGTTTTTTCCTCACGCAATCTGCAAAACAGACCTTCGAAGAAAGATGAATTTCTCCCAAATGGTTACGAATTTCATCAAATTCCTCATTAGTCACCTAATTTACTTGGTTCCCGGAAAAACCCATGTTTAGTTTTTTTTGTAATTCATTTCGGTTCGCTCAAAAAATGCGTTTTAATATCGGGTATTTTTAACAATTACGTATTTCTCACAATGTCATTTTCTGGAAATTACTTTTGCAACAAAATAAAATTGTTGTGGTTTTTTTTTTCACGTTTTGATGTGTAATGGATTGTTTCTCATAGAGAAATTCAGATTGATATTCCTCATTCCAATTACCTGCAATGGAATCTGCAATCTTCTCTTCATCAGTAGTCTGCAATCGTCTCTTCATCAACAGTTTCTTCATGTGATACACTTTCATTGTTTATCTCTGCAATTGAATCTGCAATCTTCTCTTCATCATAAATTTGCAATATTCTCTTCATCAACAATTTTTTCATTTGATACACCTTCATTGTCTATCTCTGGAACTTTTAAAATTGATTTCTAATAACTGCTTCTTCAGGAAAATTGAATATGGAAAAGAGAAGGTTATTTTTCTTATTGCAGTGCATGGGTCTTTGCGTGAATTGAAGGTCTGATCATATGTGTAAGGCCAAGCCAAAGGTTGGCCTCACGCATATGTGTGGGCCTCCTTTCCATGGGAAATTTTATTATTATTATAATGTTTTGTTTTGTAATGTTTTTTTTTTAAAGAAAAAATGTGCACATGTAATTCAAAAAAGTAGAAAAAGATTGAGAGAATGCAAAACATTAAAATTTGTAGAACTGAAAAAAAAGGATCATGACTCAAAAAACGATTTTCAATATAATTGTAGATCAATTTCTAGGAGAATTTTTAATGAATTCTTAAATTGATTGATCTGATTTTCTGATCTTCTAGGTTACAACAAGGCGTGAGAAGAGAGCATACTAGTCAGCTTTGTCAAATAAATTCATATTTTCACACACAAATTTTATTTCTGATGGTGATAAAAAAAAAATGAATTGATTCTTACTCCGTCACTAAAATTTATTTAAAATGAATTAATCAACAAAATAAAAAAAATTCTAAAATTCTAGCTAAGTTTGGTTTCATTTTTATTTTTCCTATCTATCTAAAAAAAAAACTATTTTTATTTATTTTTAAGTATATTCATGCTTCCAATGAAACCATTTACGGATTAGAATTTTTGAAATTCTCATATCCCAACTTGAAAAATTTACCTCATTATTTGTAAGGATATGCGAAATTGACTTGATATTTTGATTTTCCGCAAGGATCTCTTGAAGAATTGATGAATGTTGTGGCGCAATCACTTTTTGATATTGTTCCTCAATGTAATATTTGGGTTGAATTTTAGATTCTTTGTCCATAAGTGGTTAGTAAAAACTATAAAAACTAAATAAAATAAACTCTAGACTGAATGCTAGTTCCTATGGACACTTCTCCGGCAACGGCGCCAAAATGTTCATGAAAAATAATTGCTGTCATTTAATTTGTCAAACCAAGAGTTTTGTAAACTTGTGAAGCGTGCGTGCATTGTATGTGCTAGAAATTATCTTTCATTTTAGATCAATCCAACTACAAAATAACGAAAAACAGTTCATATAATATATGAAATCAAATAATGAAAATTAAATTCAACTAACCTATGAAATCAAGTAACAAAAATAAAGAAAAAAAATTCAAAAGAAAGTATAGTGCGTGCAATCACACTTGCAGGAATTGAAATTTTAATCTAAAAAAGAATTTCAAAGCATGTAAAGAAAAAAAAACTAAGGTACGTTCAATCACTCCAGAATCCAGTATTGATGTATGGTAGAATAACCCCCTTGAGATGATGTATAAGAAATTGATAATACTTTATTCTTTTAAATCTAGGAAAGTAATTAAAGAATGCAAATGGAAAACTCAATAATTGCATAAATTAGGTATTCGAGCATTCAGTTTAGAAATATGACAAAATCACCTTCTTCAAATGATCTTTAAGAACACCCAATTATACAATTGAATGATGATCTAAAAAAATAATTTAAAAGAATGTAAAAGTAAAGATCGATGATTGTATAGGTTGAACATTCAATCACCCAATTTTGAAGTATGACAAGTCACCGTCTTAGCTTGATCCTTTAAGAAAATTCAATTATACAATGAATTGATAGTTTGATCTAAGAAGGTAAATAACAAAACATGAAAGGAAACTAAATAACTGTGAGCTCTATTGCCTCAAACTTAATCCAATTGGAAAATAGATAAATCTATCCTCTTGAAATGTTCTTAAAAATAAAATATTACAGGGTCATTCTAAAACTAATACTAAGAAAGCAAATGAACTTTAATCTATAAAAGCAAGTAAATCTCACAAAATCTAGGTAGCTTATTTGAAGGTATGAGATATGGTAAATCGATATGCTCCATATGTAAGTAAAACCAAGTCAAAATGAAGGAACATTCATGAGTAAGGTGCCACAATCTAATTTTGCATTCAAATATTGAGCATAACTCTAATTTTACACATGATTTGATAGGAGAAATCTTCCCCTATTTATACAAAAAGATGAGAAGTTATCTCATTAATGAGAGTCCATGAATCTCTCTCTATATCTCTAGAGTTTCAGTCGAAACAGGAAGTGATAGGGGACATGTCTTCTTAAAGTTACAATACAAATAGGAAATGAAACACATATCCTTATGATCCAATGATATTCTCCATACAAATTCGAATTTGGCCTTAGGAGGCCACATAAGGGTCTTTTGAAAGCTTCATTTTGACCTGCACATGGCAACAAAATCATTCCACTTGTTAGGTATAAGTATGTGCATATTATTTTCTAATTTTTAACCACAAATACACTTAAAAATTCTAGGAATTAATACAATTTGGAAAAACATAAATGTAGCCCAACAGTGGTAATGGTTAAGATAAATATAATGAAATGGAGGTGGAGTGAAGGTGATAATATGGAAATTTAAGTGAAAATGTAATGGAAGTGAATGGCAATTTCAAGGCCCGGCACGTTAGATCAATTTTGTTTTCGAAAAGGAAATTGTTGTTTCATTCCTCATTTCTCAAAAGAAAAAACTTGTTTGATTGATTTGTGCATTTAGTTTCCTTTCATTCGTTCATATTAAAGGGAGATGAAAAGAAAAACATGCATATGCATATAGAGAATTGTGTGTGTTGCATAGGAACAAGTTAGGAAAACTGCATTTAGTTTGTGCTCTTTGTTGTATGCTCAAAAAATTATTGCTCTTTCCCTTTAGTAGCTACGATTTTCATTGAAAAAGATAAATTGAAAAGCTTTCCTATCATTTAGTTTACATTTATATGAATTACATCAGGCGGTGAGACTCAAAGACAATATTTTAAACAAGATCACGATAAAATTTGCATCAAGTAACCTAAGAAAGCATTGTAACATTAACTATAACATTTAGAAGGTCTAGGTTAGAGACATGTTCTGGTGTCGTTAAACATAACAATTTTCGCTAACTTGTCTGTGATACATTTGAAGTGTGATACCTCACTCCACATACATAAGTATATCAATGCTTGTCTACGTACCTTCGGGTATATAGGGTGGTGTTCTAGTACGAAAAGTATAAGGGGGTGCTCTCAATGTGCGGTTTCGCATTAGACAATGCTAATACAAACTTGGGCCTCCATGAACCTTCGGGTGTATTTGGGAGGAAAACTTTAGGTTGTTATCCATCCATAGGTGACAGACTCAACTACCTTGTAACTTGTGATACATCGAACAGAACATTCAGGGAGATTGTCTACCCGTACTTCTTGGTTCGCCAGGAGGTATTCTGCAGTTGACAATTATTTGATAAACCTTTTGCCTAGAATTAACCTTTTATTTTGTTTATTTATTTTTTTCATAAAATTAATCAGTCATCACGGAAGAAGAACATCCCTTTCCTTACCGTTCGCGAAAACCAACTTTATCACCGAAAGCCATTTCTGGTCGGTGAAGGCGACATTGTTCTACCGAAACCAGTACCATCAGTTCCTTTTGCGTGTCATCATCATCACATATACCAAATTTGTCTCGAGTTGTATCTACACATTTTGGTTCATCCATTGTTGTCGAGATGGAGCCCTCATAGCTACCTCTGGTCACGATCCATCCAATCATTGAGACCATACCTCTTGAACCCTACGTTGTTCAACTGTAATTTGATCTGGACCCTCCCATTATTTTAACAGAACATCTAGATCCCGAAATCGAACAACTGGAAGTTGTTCCTATATCGATCGCTCCACATTCAATCATAGAAATTGAGTCTCCCATATCATGCAGTCAAGAACCTGAAATATATCTCAGGCCTGACAATGAAATCCTTTCATCTGGTTTGATTTCTATTGAAGAAATACCACAAGACGAAACACCTTCAACTCCAACTAAATGTGGGGAGGAGCTTTATCTTTATGAGTGTTTTCCTCAATCATATCACACCACTCTCTTTGATCCTATTTAAATTCGAGTTCACGTAGATTGTATGACCATGGCTAATTCAACATCTCCTACTATACCATCTATTACATTTAAGACAACATCTATTGTTTCTACCTCGTCGATGTTCACCACATAACCAGAGTCACATCTATATGGTGGTACTTTCATCCCACTTGGTTACCAATCATTATCTGGAACCTTCTTTGGTGCATACTCAAACCCATGGACTTCACCCATGTCATCATCTGGTATTCGATATGGTACATCTCTAATGAGTACTAAATGACTTGATCCTTTATATACATCTTCATTGTAATATCAAGCTGGTCCATCTAAGTATATTGCATCAAGTACCATTTCAACTGGACTCCCAATATTTGGAGAACAATATATTCCATATTCTTATACTCCTTGTTGGCTTGAGGGGTCCTGACCCAGGTTCAGAAGTTAAGGTTTGCCAACAAACCCCTATACTACTAGCCCTTTCGGCAATGAACTAATTACGTAGGCCAACGTCTCACTCGAAGTTGTCTGAGATGATGTTGCAACCAGGTTTCCGCATATTGAGAGATAGGGTAGGTAAGTCAAGGTAGATCTGCATTCGCAGCTTATCGGATTTGCACAGAGTAAGCCAATTCACATGCTTTATCAGTATAGTCAATTATCAACCATAACAGAGCTATTACCATTCATAGATCTAATCAATACCTTCGCTTCAACGTGTGTATCAGAAATTACTAGCACATAATATTATAAAAATAGCTACAGATACATTCGCAGCATAAAACGATATCACAGAAGTATTCACAGCTTAAACAGGTACCACCACAAAGCATGTATAGATATACTTAAGAAAAAACACAGATATATTTGCAGTTAAATAACCATCATAGATACACTTCAGCTATACACATCACTGATCCAGATAACACATGGATACTTTAACAATTCTTCGCATTCATTAACATTTAGATCCACTTACAACCAAAACCAGCCTATGCACACAGCCTAGTGAGGCCCACACACAGTAGTACTGAGGATCTCCGTGCACATAGCTAGCAGGAGTACTTACCCAAAACAACACAAAACATATCTAACAGTTCACATGTAGCATCAGTCTTAATCCATGCCTACCTCTAGACTCAAACTATTCATCTATTTTATATCGATGTAGCCTACGTTTTCTTGTGGTCCGCAAACTATGGTTTGCGGACTCTAGGTCTATCGTTCGACCCATTACAATGCGTTTGAGGCTTTGACCCACACTAAAACCCCTCTGTTAGACTATTTAATATAAAGAATATACAAAATTCGTAGCTTAAGGAGCCCCGTTCCAACAGGCCCCCAACACAATATCGTGACTCGTCCTGAGTCACTACGACCGTGCGTTCTCCATCTTCATCTATAGCAACTTAATCACCTCAAATAACGTGGGCAGTACACATTCACTTTGCATAACAGCATTCTGGGCTACCTCCACCAACTTCTACAAAGTTGGGCCTTCTGTAGCAGTAGTGACGGTCTCCAACATTTGGTTCAGTTGCTTGACTGTGATGTCTACATTCTGAGATAGCTTAAGGGCCTCATCAGCCCATGGCTTGAGGTGATCACTCAAAGGATTCTTCTGTTACCGAAGGACTTCCATGTCATCCCTAATTGCATGGCTGGTGTACAGTCAGGCCAACTGCTGAGTGGGGACGAGAGTGGTATGTGTAGCCTCCATTTGGTCAAAATGTTATTCTTTCTCGTGCAGTGCTTGGTTGATTTCGCACAGGAGAGGGTCATGTTGTGCCTTGGTCCATAGCTGCATAGTAGTTTCCAAAATTTTTGCACCCTAGTCAATTTGACCTGTAATGACATTTCTAGCCTTCGTAACCAGTGCAACTCACTGGGCCCATACCTCTGGTGGCATTTCTAGCTGTAACTTGGCCTGCAAGGCCGTAATTTGTTGTTCCATCTCTATCTTGACAGCCTGGATCTCGGTCCTCGAGGCTTTTAGCACTACAACCAACACTTCAATCTTAGCTTGGGGGGTGGCAGAATCCGGGATATCTTTGGTGACATCCACATATAGCCTACTAATGAGTTGCTCCAAATCTATCTGCTATGCGGAAGATAGGGTACATGCAGCCTGTGCCTGAGATACTTCAACAATTTTTTCTTTAATTTTCTACTCTGACAGTCTCTATGGTGGATCTCTTCGAATATGGACATATGAAGGATATGTAGCAGCTGATGTGGCAGGTGAGAGAGATCCAACTGTACTTCTACGCAGGCTTCGACTTGCACTCCTAATTTGGGTGGACTCGGTATGAGGGTTGTGCCTAGTAGAGGGCAAAGGTAGCTTTCTGGCGTACTGATTACTGCGCTGCTCATTGCTGGGGTCGACCTGGCCTGAATCATACTGGTCTGCAAGGTATCAGTTTTGAGCTGCAGAGCCTGGAGTGTATCAATTATAGCTTTCTATTGTTCTTCCACAACCAACGATTTGTCTTATGCAGCCAGAGTGATCGCATCTATGATCTACTCTAGGTCCTCTTCTGTTAGTGTAACTCCTATGGCACGTTCTGGCCGTTAAGCTTGTTGCTTCTTCCGTGGCCCTTTAACAAGGTCACTAGTTCGCTTCATACCCCAAGGGGAGTCAGCACCTTCCACCTCTAGGAATTTTGCACCCAGGTCCTGTTGTGAATCTTTTTGTGATGCCATTCCTGTGCCCTTCTCAGTACTCTTTCCCTATTGGGAACCCTTCTTTGAGGTCGGTTTCACATCCTTCCCAGTACTCTTAGCCTATCCATTAGTTCTTTTGGTGGTGTCAGGCGGGGTGACCTTCGTAGTGCTCATTCTAGTAGTGTCCTTCGCACCTAATTTGAATCCAAGATTCTAGTGCAGAGGCCAAGTTGCAATTATGCAGTCAATGTCCTCATCAGTAACCATGTATGGGAGTGAGACCCATGGTGGATCCTTGCAGCCTCTGATTTGTACATTATGCATGGTTACCTAAAATGATGTAATTCTTTTTTACTTATCATACATGATTGGTGACAAGTGCAGCCAGAAATTGATGGCTACTGAGCCCACTCCGGTATAGGACCCAGAGGACTTGATTGTCTTCAATATGTTGTGGATCCTTTGAGTCCCACAAATTTGTGTATCGTGCCCCCTCGCACATATCTGGGGTGAGCTTAGGGAGGACAAAGTATTTAGGGGCTTCCTATGCAACCAACATGATGAGATGTAGTAGCCATGAGTAGCATAATGCTCATCCCTGATCCTGGGCTTCACGTGAATTTACCAAAAATTGGTTGCATAGGTACTGGGACCAATTGAAGCACACCCCATTTTCGCATCAGCCTACCAGTTCAATTACATACGCAGGGATGGTGGCAACCTGGAATTTGCGCATCATATTACATGCCAACAACAAGGTACAAATCTACGTACCAGGTTCGTTGAAGGTGTTGATCATAAAATCCTGAGTGTTCTGCACCACATGGTAATCCTCGCGCACCTTTTCGACGATCTGGTGCTCATACTTTTTGCCGATGCGCATCATAGGGTCTTTTGGAAATATTGAGGGGGGGGGGGGTGAATCAATATTCCTTTCAGTTAGAGCATTAGTTAATCTTCAATTATTATCAGTGTTTGTACAATGATAGCAGTAAAAAAAAGGAACACAAATCCACACAGTTTTTAAGATGGAAACCCACTCTGTGACAAAAACCACCTAATTATTTTCTAATAATTATTTGATATTAAACTCCAATTGAAAATAAAGCTCCAACTTCCTAGAATCTAGAAAATCATCCTTCTCCAACTCTAACTAGATGGATGCTACAATGCCCGAGATTCTTCAGTAGTGAACTGAATGGATTCACCAACACCCAATGAGCTACAACTCACCCTAGCACCACCGTACCACCCTATAGAAGAATAAAAGAAGAATCGAATATCATACCAAGGAAAATGGTCCACTTTACAATGATATAGAATGATGTAGAAGAAGAAGACATCCTAGACCATAACCCCAACTATGAGACAACCACCTAATAATGATCTTGGACCTCTCGACTCTGCCTCTTCAACTATTGGCAGATAGACACTAGTACAATTTTTACAATAATGTATTTACAATGACTTAGTAAAATGATACCTTTACAATAACTGTATGCAGTGCTGCCGAATTTAAGACTTCATGTGATGAAATTCTTGCTTTTGTTGTGCACCTTGATTGCTTCTCTTGTCATGCTACTCTTTGTCACACCTTACCTTTCTTTGCTACCCTAGAAATTTTGGTCCTTTGCAACCCTTGACAACACATGATCTAGCTTTTTCTTTCATTCTAGGAGCTTGATATTGAATCTGGTGTATCTCTGTTATTTCAAATCCCCAATATGTAATTTTTGGCCCTCTAGTAGTCCTCTAAGCCTTATTTCCAATGCCATAGGTCTGACCTAATTTGGATTCTTCAAGAGAGATTTATGCCCAATTTCTCACAATGCCCTAATTATGTACTGTTTGAGTAGAGAAAATGTGTATGGCATCCCACATGTCACTGTTTCTTCATTCGGCTCTGAAATTTATATAGAGAAAGCTACTATTTGTGCAATATTTGCCACATTTTACAAAATTCCAATCTGATATTATTTTCCCAAGGTCACTTATTTGAGATGAATTTCAGAAGCCTGCACAAACACTGATTTCCACAGATCATATCTCTACAAATATTGTGCACCTTCATCTAAAATTTTACAGGATATTTTAAAGGATTTCATCTTCACCTCATAAAAATTTCAGCTTCTGAACCTTCGTACAAAAAATGTTAGAGCCAAAATTCCACGATGACCTATTTCGAATAGCGAAATCCTTGCATAAGGAGGATATGAGGATCACAATTTATATAAATGCTTAGGTTGAGAGGGGCTTCAACAAGTGAACGTGGGAGGGATTTTAGGAGCTTAAAAATTATTAATTATTTAATTTTCAATGACCCATGCCACAATCCCATGGGGTTTTAGCCCACTAACTGGGGTTACAAACTTCAAACATGAATATCTCTCAAACCGTGAAGAATTACGTCACGAGCCATATATCAACGGAAACATCTCGACAAGTAGAAACCATCAAAAGCATTCTTGAACCAGAATATAGTAATTGGGTAGGTAAAAATTTCCATGCAATATTGGGGTAGCCCCTGGTGTTGATTTTGTTGACATCAATGACAACCATTAATCAACAATCTCCCCCTTTGGAATTGATGGCAACACAAGTACTCCCCCTGCGATCATGACACCTATTTCTACAAAATTTTCTCCCCCTTTGACATCAATGGAAAAGGGTAACTCCCCCTGACATGAAACCATATTGCAGACCTATACACACTTCCACTCTCCTTGACACACAACCATTCTATGGACCTGTACACACTTCCACTCCACCTTTATATTTTGAATAAGGAAAATCTAATGAGAACTTGGGAAAATCCCAAGCTTCTGGCGAAGATATTCAAATGCTTCACAAGTACTCTCATGATCATCTATGCTTCATTCCCAATATTCATCTGTAAATCCATGAATAATGAGATTGTTACCCTTGGGATACCAAAAGCTAGATTCTGATGTTCCCTTTAGATATTGAATAATTATTTTGATGGAAATAATATGTGATTCTTTTGGTGCTAGTTGGAATCTTGCTACTTGTCCAACTGCTTGCATAACATCTGGGCAGGAGGCTGTTACATATAGAAGACTACCAATCATAGATCTGTATAACCTTTGACCCGCATTCTTAGATGAGTCATCTATTCTAAATTTGCAACCTATTACCATCGGAGTAAGGATGGATTTACAATCTTCCATTTTGAATTTATTGAGAATTTCCTTGATGTACTTGGCTTGACATATAAATATTCCTTTCTCTTGCTGAGATATTTGAAGCCCTAAGAAGTATGTCATCTCACCAAGTAAAGACATCTCGAAATCACTTTTCTTGTCAATCATCATTTCTACCAAATATTATATCATCCTCTTTAGCTATTAGACATGCTTTAGTTGCTTCATCTAGAACATATATGTCGTTTGGAGCTTTACTTAATGTAGTCACAATTTCACCATACCTTCCTTTCCTGATTTCACATTTTGTGGAGCTGAATAGTATTGTGTTTCATTGATCACACATTTTTCCAATGCTGAGCAGATTGTGATTCATGTTTTCAACCAATACAACTTTCTTGGCTAGAGAATATTTTCTTCAAAGAGTGACAGTACCTGATCCTATAACATTTGAAGATCCATAATTGCCAAAGGACACAATTCCATCCTTCTTCTCTTTCAAAGATACAAATTTCTTTATATCTCCAGTCATATGCGTTGACAAACCATTATCAACATATCACACATCTTTTTTGTTTTGACCCTTGAGAGCGAGAGCACAATTATCAATCTTCTTCTCCTTCCATGTTCGTTCGTTCTATGGCTTCGAAGATTGTTCTGGAGGATTTTCAAGTCTGTAGTCTCTAGCTATGTGTCCAAAGTTTCGACATTTGTAACATTCAATATTATTTCTTAAATGTTCAAATCTATTGATGTTTCGCTCATCCCTGGGAGGTTCATATTTGACATATCTCCTAGAAGAGTATTGGAACACACCTTGAACTTGTTCGTCAAGAGTATTGGAACAGATCTTCTCAGCCTTGAGCTGTTTTAGTAGCTTGATTTCTTCCTTAGAAAATTCTTCTATGGTAAACCCTTCTTCTTTGTTGTTTGACACCTCTTCTTTATTGTGCTCGACCATAAACAATACTCTCTCATTGGCTTCTTCTTCATTTTCATTGTCTTCATCAGATGATGAGCTATCTTCTTTAGAGAGAATGTTCCTTTTAGATGCCTGCTTTTTGAATTTATTAAAGCCTTTCTTTCCTTTTGAGTTGCCATTACTTCTGTTCGGACATTTTGATGCGAAATTCCCAACCTCACCACAGTCGAAACATATCACTGGAATTTTACCTTTGAATTTTCACTTACCAATTTTTAGTATTCTCGTAAGGTAAGCATATTTCTCATCTGAAAGACCTTCTTCATCATCTCCCTTTTCTTCACACTTGCAAGTGAATGTCTTTTAAATTGAAGGTTCTTTTCCCTTATTGGTTTTCTTAGATGCAATAAACACAGTTTCTAGATGCGAAGTACCCTCTTCTTCATCAAGTCTCATTTCATATACTATGAGAACTCCATGTAATTCCTCTTTGCTGAGTTTGTCTAGATTTTTATTGTATTCTAAGACTGATATCTTTGGGTTGAATCTCCTTCGTAACATTCTAAGAATATTTCATATAATAGTCTTCTCATCAACTGGCTTTCCAAATCCTTCCAGAGTATTGGATATTTCATCAACGTATTGGAAGTATGCATCAATGTTGAAACCTTCTTTCACTCTGTGTTGCATAAATTCTACTCTATAGATTTGAAGCTTTTCTTCTTTGACATTTCAGTCACCTGCATATATATTCTCAAGCTTGTCCCATAGATTTTTTGGCATTTTTAAAACCCAACACCTTATGATAAGCAGATTCAATAAGTCCACTGATAATAATATTATTTCCTTTTGCATCATTTACCAAATTCTTCTTACCTTATTCATCCGCAGTTGACATAACTCCATTTCGAATAGTGTCCCATAATTCGTGACCTTGCACCAAGAGATAGACCTCCATTTTTCCTTTCAAAAGTGCATAATTATTTTCATTTAACAGAGGTACACCAGTATTGGTATGCTCCATGACCTCCTTCTAGCTGTTAAACTGTTATTGAAGGAACCAAGCTCTTAAATCAATTGTTGGAAATACTGAGAAGGGGGGCGGGGGTGAATCAATATTCCTTTCAATTATAGCATTAGTTAATCTTCAATTATTATAAGTGTTTGTACAATTATACCAGTAAACAAAAGGAACACAAATGCACACATTTTTTAAGGTGGAAACCCACTCTAGGACAAAAACCACCTAATGTTTTTCTAATAATTCTTTAATATTCAACTCCAATTGAAAATAAAGCTCCAAATTCCTACAATCTAGAAAATAATTCTTCTCCATCTCCCACTAGATGCATGCTCCAATGCCCAAGATCCTTGAGTAGTCAATTGAACGGATGCCCCAATACCCAATGAGCTACAACTCACCCTAGCACCACCCTACCACCCTATAGAAGAACAAAATAAGAATGGACTCACGTACCAGGGAAAATGGTCCACTTTACAATGATATAAAATGATGTAGAAGATTAAGACACACTAGACCATAACTCCAACTATGACACAACAACGTAATGATGATCCTAGACCTTCTGACAGTCCCTCTTCAACTCTTGGTAGATAGACACTAGTAAAATTTTTACAATAATGTATTTACATTAAATTAGTACAATGATACCTTTACAGTGACTGTATGCAGTGTTTCCCACTTCAAGACTTCATGTGATGAAATTATTACTTCTCTTTTGCACCTTGATTTCTTCTCTTGTCATGCTACCCTCCGCTACACCTTGCTTTGCTTTGCTACCCCAGAAAGTCTGGTCCTTTGCAGCCATTGACAACACATGATTTAGCTTTTTATCGCCTTCTAGGTGCTCGATACTTAATGTGGTGTATATTTGTTATTTCAGATCCCCAGTATGTGATTTTGGCCCTGTAGTAGTCCTCTAAGTCTTCTTTCCAATCCCATAGGTTTGACCCAATTTGGATTCTTCAGGAGATACTTATGCCCAATCTCTCACAATGCCCTAATTATGGATTGTTTTTGTAGAGAGAACTTGTATGGTGTGCCACGTGTCAATTCCATCTTGATACTCAGAGAGAGAGTTATGATGATTTTCCCAAGGTCACTTCTTTGAGATGAATTTCAAGAGCTTCCAGAATCACTGACTTCCACAGATCATATCTCCGAACAAATTGAGCACCTTGATCTAAAATTTTTACTGGAGCTTCCTCAAGATTTTGGCTTCGCCTCATAAAAATTTTAGCTTCTGAACCATTGCATAAAAAAGGTTAGAGAAAAAATTTCACGATGACCTATTTCAAATAGTGAAATCCCTGCATAAGGAGGATATGAGGATCACAATTTATATAAATGATTAGGTTGAGAGGGACTTCAACAAGTGAATGTGGGAGGGATTTTAGGAGCTTAAAAATTCCCATGCAATATTAGGTTAGCCCCTGGTGCTACTTGGGTTGACATCAATGACAACCGTTGATCAATAGGGTCTGGTCCTTCCATGGGGAGACTAGTAATCTAGTGAATAAGCATGGCATAAATGTGGATTTGATCTTGGATCCACAAGCTACCATCATGAACCAGGGCAAGCAGCTAGCACACAAGTCGGTCTTTGACATTGTAGTGGCCAAAATGAGGCATCCTCAACAAGTTTAAGAGCCCGAAACCAGCCAATCCATGCACCAATGGCATGGTGACTACTTGTATCCTATCATCTTCCAAGACATGTTTGAGATTTAGTTCCAGTGCTAATTTTGGGAAGGCCTCCAAATTGGCTAGGTCATGGTCATCGAATTTGACCTCGTGGAGCTTGCCAAAGGGTTATCCAATGATGGGGACCTAACTCGTAGTCAGTGGCATTTGCAGATAGGTGCGTAGGCCATCAAGATTATTAGGCATGTGTGTCGAGGGCCTACGAGGCAGAACATAAGGCGGTAGCCAGTTGATCACTTCAACAATTTGGGCTTCTTCTTGAGCAGACAGGGGTCTCCTCAATGGGTTTTGGCGAACATCCCTGGGGCACCGCCCATGGTACTTCACATTTCAAGGGGAGGTGTGGGGCTTCACCCCAGCCCATTTGGCAGGTTTTCACAACCCTTGCACCTTTTCTTTCCGATTCTAATTCCTCTGGCTTTATTTGGACATAACCTCCTCTAGTTTAGGGTCAACCTCCAACACTTCCTCAAATTTTCTCTCCGTCGAGGTCATGGGTTGGGATGATTCAGCGAGATTAGATGTAGTCATACTGGTGTGAAAAATGAACTCAGGGTGGGTACTATCTGAAGGGGAATCATGCTTAGACATGAACAAGGCATAATAATCACGGACTTGTACAAAATACCAACTACTCAAAATACATAGAACCATCTTATGAGCTATCCTTTGGCTTTTATAGCCTTGGAGATCAACGAACAGTTGGGTGAAACTTATCTGGAACTTACCATCAAGTAAACTGTAAAATATCTTTGGAGATTGTCTCATTAATTGCCATCCGCTCGCTCCTTTCAACGATAAAATTTGATTTTTACCCAGTTTTACTGTTCCAATAGCTAGTTTTCATACCTCCTCTTCTCTGAGTGCACCCTTGCGCTGCAAGTGCACCCTTGTGCACCCAGCATACCTGCTACGCTCTGAACACACCCCTACGCTCCCAGCGCACCTGCTGCGCTCTGAAAACACCCCTGCGCTCCCAGCGCACCTCTCTGGGCCTCCAAATCTACGATCGATCCCTGCCAGTACCACGGTCCTACCTTCAATTTCCTCCATTTGGGCACGTATTTCACCCCATACAGCTACTTCGTCCATATAGTCATTTGATCTGATATGGTTTGAGCTGGTTGACGTATCCTAGTATCATATGTCCGTGTAGGGTAGCTAACCAAACAACTCCTCCATCCTTGATTTCTTTTACCATGTATGGACCTAGCCAGTGCTGATGGAACTTCCTCAAGTGTTTTACAAACTGGCTATCATACAGCAGGACCAATTTTCCCTCCACAAATGTCTTTTGTCAAAAATTTTGATCATGCCATGCCTTATCCTAGGCCTTCTGAACCTGCTGATGGAAATTAGCAATGAAACGATCTTCCTCTAATGCCACAAGCTATGCCAAACACTCCTCCATGATATCAGGCTTTTCCATGTTCGTAAAGGCTGCAATGCGTAGGCTAGAAATAATATAATCCATGTGCATAATGGCCTCCTTGCCATAGACCATCCTAAATGGTGTCTTCCCTGTCAACTTCTTATAGGTGGTTCTATAGGCCTAGATAACTGACGGGATGCACAATTCTTAGTCATTTCAATTTTCATTATAGACCTTGGTCAGTTCCTACTCCAAGATCTTATTGAAAGCTTCTACAGCTCCATTTTCCTGAGGATGATACGTGGTGCTTTTCTCATCGTGGATCCGAAATTCTTCAGTGAAGGCCTGTATTGTTTCATTAATAAAATGTGTACCTCTATCGCTCATTAATATCTTTGGATAGCCAAATCTGATCAGAATATGCTAAAAAACTGAAGTGCACAGAGGTGTCTATAGTGCAATCCTTCACAGCTTGTGGTTCAGCCCATCTGGTTACATAATCAGTTGCGCTGATGATGTAGCATGCACCTCTCTTCTTTCCTTGAGGGTTGATGAGCCCAATGAATTCGATGGCCCATTTTTCAAATGCTTAAAGGGCATCTTCTGTTGTAGGGTAATTTCGTCTCTGCGCGATGGTATTCCCGTCCTTTGGCATGTATCGCAGGCTTTGCAATAATCGTGAGAGTCACTATACAATGTAGGCCACCATAGCCTAGCTCTGAAGATCTTATGTGCCATTGATTTTCTTGTGTAGTTTCTTCCTGCTATGCCCTTATCAGCTTTTGCTAATATGGCATGTCGTTCATGCTGCAATAAATATCTTCGTAGCACCTTGTCAACTCCCAGCTTGTGCAAATAGCCTGCGATGATGGTAAAATCCACTCCACGGGTTACTAATTCTTTCTTTTGTTGAATGAAATACTCTGCGTGCGCCCTCCCTCTAGCTAGGAATTGAAAAATGTCAGTGAAGTGCACATCAACCACCTTAATCGTGAACAGTTGTGCATCGGGAAATCCTTCTTCTAGGTTGGTGGGTTCCTCACCACTCTCAATTCGGGATAAGTGGTCCATCCCAACATTCAACCTTCTCAGCTTGAAAATGATCTCAAAGTCATATTCTTGGAATAGTAGCAGCCAATGGCAGATTCCCCCCCCCAACACAGGCTTATTCACTAGGTACTTCAAAACTGAGTTGTCCGTAAACATATTGAAGTGCTCTGCTAACAGATAATGCTAGTATTTTTGTAGTGCGTAGACCATGTCCAACCCTTTACGTTCATTAGTAGAGTAGTTACGCTCCGCACCATAAATTTTCCTACTAGCAAATGCAATTGGATGGTCAATGTCTCTGTCTCCAAGCTGCATAAGGACAGCTCCCAAGGAAATTCCTGATGCATCTATGTGAACATGGAAAACCTTGGCCCAAGTAGGAAAGATGGGAATAGGTGCAGAGACCATCTTCTCCTTGAGTAGCTCAAAGCTCTTCTGACACTCTTCATCCCAAAAAAATGAAGCATCCTTCTTTAGCAATTTTTCCATAGGTGTTATGATCATCGCATATCCCTGAATCAACTTCCTGTAGTAGCCTGTATGTATGATGATAAAGTACATCTACTTATTAGTTGTAGGCACTGCCAGATTAATGATAACTAATATTTTGGTGTGATCAACCATCAAAACTTATCGACAAATTATGTGGCTGAGCAAGATTCTAAAGGGTACGCAAAATATAAACTTCTTGATATTCAGGGAAATCTGGTGCTATCTAAAGGTGTCAAACATCAGACGCAGGTTTGAGACATGCTTCTTTACCAACCCAAAGACAGTCTAGTCATCCAAATATAACTCGAAAAACTTGTGGATGAACTCTTTGAACACTGCGACCACCTCCCGCAAAAAGATGGTAGGGGTATTATTAAGCCTGAACGACATGACCGTGTACTGAAAATACCCCCATCCGGTGGCCAACATAGTTTTTCTATGATCCTCAGGTGTGATCTCGATCTGATGGTAGCCTAAGAATCCATCTGTGAATGAGTATGCTTCCTGCCCCCGTACGCTATCAGGGATTTCATTGGAGAATGGCGTAGGAAAGGGATCATGTATGCAGGCATCATTCAATTTGTGCAGGCCAGCACAGATCCAGATATCTCCATTAGTCTTCTTCTCTATAACCATCATAGAAATTACCCAATCCGACTATTCAACCGGTTCGATGATACCTGCGGTGATCATTTTGTCGATTTCTTCCTTTACTTTTTGTTTGTATTTGGGGTTCAACTGGTAAGGGCGGTGCTTCACACAGCACAAATCTAGTTTTAAAATGATGCGCATGACCCCTAGGTCCCCTGTAATCCCTTTTAGTTCCAAAATTTTTGTCAGAAATAAGTCTTGATATTCTGTGAGGACTTCTGCAACTTTTCCTACAGTATCATCATCCCAGTAGTCCCAATTTAAGCTAACTTAGGCTGCTCCCTCATTCCAATTTTGACTTCTCGTAGCTTTAGAGGCTTCGTGACATGAGCGGTCTATAATGGGGGTCCAGAAACTTGGCTTTCTCCCTCTGAATCCATGATAGATACATTTCGTGGGTCTTCATCATACTCCTCTATTGATAAATTGCGGCAGTTGACAATATTCTGCATTTGCGTTTCCCATGTTGGTGCCCCATGTGTTACATAAGGGTGTGATTCATCAAATACTAAGGAATCAATATCCTGAACAACTTCATCGACTGCCTCCATTACTCCTATCAACCCAAATGTCCCTATAAAATCATCCTTCAGGGTTTCCTAGTGGCGGGTGCGCTGGCGTAATTATGCATCTAAATACCATTCGGTCGAGATTGGCCCGAAGGCATGAATGAGTAGATGGACCCATTCCTCTGTAATTTTTTTGCCCCATTCTTTCATCCATGTTAACAAGTGCTCATGTGGGTCCCCTGGCCCCAAAAAAATTTTTACGCGCAGGTGAGCCGGAGGTTCGAACCGTAAGACCATCATGCCATGACATTCTTCCCAATCTTGCAATTTCCCTTTATGCGTGTCCCACCACCTTGTAGGGGTTCCGTGCATGAATATATTAAGGGCCCATAGCCTTCACTCTGGTGGGACTTCAGCTTCAAATGCTCGCAAAAAATCATTAATACTACCAGAACCATCAAAGAAGGGAATTTATCTTACCTCTGAGGAGATGCATCAGAAGTTCTTTGTGATTCTAAGACATCTCAGTGCAGATACATCATGTAATCGATTCTGCCAATTTTCGATCTCCCCATCACAGTCACAAAAGCATTCAATGTGATTTTCCCAGCATAGCACACCATCAGCTGTAGGATTGATCCAATCTTCATCCTGAGTAGTTAACTTATATATGTGATCCACATCCTCTTCTTCGCGCACTAGTTCTATATACCACTCTCCTTCCACAGGGTATAGGGGGACTATCACCCTTGTACCCTCATTCTCAAAACACCATGCTTCTTTTATTTAGGTTGATGATGCCTCCCATATATATAGCCCAATCCAGTCGTACGAGCGCAGGATAGGGGTCCGCATCTTCCATAATCTGAATTACCTTAAAGTCGGCTCAAGCCTTAACTCTTGCAATATCAACCATAAATTTTGATAGCCTCCCCAATGGTATGATCTTCTGTTGGCTATCCATGTGCAGCTAGATAGTGGACCATTCCAGCTTAGGTCTGCCCATCCATTGCCATGTTTTCTTGGGAAGTACGTTTGCGTCTGATCCCAAGTCAAACATAACCTGATCCATTTCATAGTGACCAATCTGCAGTGTTAGCCACATTTCCCTACCAGTGTGTCTCTTATTCTTGTATAGTTTGTGCACATCCTTAACATCCAGGGGTGGGTTAGTCCTCTCTACACAGCTATCTATTAGTGCTTGTAGATTTTTTACTGCCTTCTAGTTGCGTAGCAGCTTCATACAAGCTTGTAGAAATGGTTTAAATTCATCGTCTATTCTCAAGCTTGTTGGGGCTTTTAAAACAGGCGCCTCATCCTTAGTAAAGTTTCTGCAAGCTGCGACAAAGGTTTCCTTTTCTTTCTGAAGGTCTAGTATTTCCTGTTTGATAGCTACTTTTCAGATAAGAGGCTCAGCTTCATCTTTCTCTTCAACCCCTCCCGTAGCCATGCCGCTACACCTTATGAAATTAATACTTGGTCCTACGCCACGCAGTTCTACTTTAATCATTTGCACATTTTGCATAGGTGTCTACTGTTTTTCCTGCATTTTTGCTATCAGAATCGGGAAATCTTAAATCACATGGTCCAGTTCTCGAAAATAGCTGCAAGAATGTTGTGCAAGGTTCGAACAGTCTCTTGCAAAATGCCCTATCTCCCCATAGTTGTAACAGATAAATTTTCCTCATCCCTGACTTACACCTCCACCCCTTCACCCTCCCCTTCCCCTGGCCGGGGAGCCTCCTCTACTTGAGGGAGATAGTAGTAACGAAGGGTCAGCCTGTACTCTGTATAGGTTTCCTCGATCTATCATCAAGTCATAGGTTCAGAAATTATGCTCGTCATGCCCCACAAAGGAGAAAAATCGACACCATTGCTGCTTCAATTCTGGAATGTAAGCACCCATAAGGGAAAATTGGTTAGTATCATGTATTCGGACAACAAAACAATCAATGCACCATAACGTTGGAGCACTTGGCCATGCAGCCTCTTTAGGGCGCAATGGTCTAGGTCCCCCAACCTACATGTAATCATCCAACAAAGGACACTGATCCTTGGTATGACTAGATACCCTGCATCTTATGCACCATATTTGTGGACTAGCATATTTCCCCCGTTCCTTTCGCAGATTCTGTATTTATATGTGCAATGCCTCCATCTGTCCCTATATCTGTTGTACCCCAAACTAAGCATCATCCCTTGGCACAAGCTCTAGTTTCATAGCAATCTCCAAAGCCTTCTCTTTTGTTGCAATCGACTTCTGACCCATAGGTCCATGCAGGTGAGGTAGCAGCATAGCGATACGCCATTCCTTGTGTTCCCTATTTTCATACTGAAATTCCCCATATCTAATAACCTTTTTCAATCGTTGATCAGCTTCCCATACTGATTTAGTGGGTCCCTATCTAAAGTATTTCAAGTCGACCACTCTCTGAGAGTAGGACTTAGGCTTCTTAAAATATTTTTTTAACATTGTCTTAATCTTCGGAATGGATGGATAAGTGTGCTATCATACGTACCCCATATACCAATCCAAGGCCCTTCCTTCAAAGGAAATTTATAGCTGCACCATATTTACAATGTCGGAAGCCACGTTCTACACAACCCATACTGATTATGCGATGAACCAAAATCTGTCCATAACTTCATCCCCTACTCCTTTGAAGGTAGGTAGCTTCATGTGTGAGGCCATATCATCTTTTGGCAGTGGTGGAGGTATCAGTGAGTTCTTACCCCTATGCTGACTTGAAGGTGGTGTATTTGGGGGGCTATGCATAGTCGATTCTCTTAATGGACTATAGACAGATCTATCTCCTTCTTGATTATTTAGGTAGTATTTACCACTTCGTGTTGTGCACTCGCTCAGATCAGGGGTCATTCGCTTGATGTGGCTGCACAGAATGCCCTTTTCGAACAGTAATAATTTGATTAACAAGGAAATTTTTTCAAGAAATTACCCTAGAAACCCTTGAACAACCTCTGCTCTACTTCCGAATAGGATATGAACTGATCAACTGCAAATTCTGTCACAAATCCTCACATCATGCTATCCACCCAGTGATCTATTGTACGGGTGATGGTATTGTCAGTCCTTTCCAACTATTGGATTAACTTTCGAGTCCATTGCGTGACCCGCTCATCCTTCCAACATGTCTGGAAATCTACGAGCCTAGCTGTCCACTCCTACTTCTCGTGTGAAAAGGTTACAAAGAAAATTTCATATTCTTTTGTAAAAATTTACTTATCTTTCCACTTCTCGGTTGTCAGGTTTGCGTTGCGACTCTCTCTTACAGAAAAATCCTGAATTTGTCTTTTGAACTAGTCCTTGATTTCTGGTTTTTTAGGTCTCTATTGTTCCCTTGGTATTACCTGATCTCTCTCTCAAAATGCTCTTGGTCCTGGCAATGGAACCATTTGTTGGCTGGAGAGGTCCTGACCTAGGTTTAGAGGTTAAGGTTTTCCAACAAACCCCTATACTACTAGCCTTTTCGGTGATGACCTACTTGCGCAGGACAAGGTCTCTGTTACACTAAAATTTGTCACCATGACATTTAGTTTTTTTGTATGGGTTCATCATTTCCTATTTTATGCTCCCTTAGAGGTCCAAAACCATAAATTTCCTAAACCAAGTCTTGGAATTGGAGAAAAGCTCATTAAAACCCCAAAAATCCTAACTCTGCACTTTTCCTAGTTCTTACCTATGGTACCATGGTTTCTTGCTCTATAAACTGCGGCACATCTCGCATGTTCTGCTTACTAATACTACGAACCCTAGAAAAAGGTAAAATAAAATAAAATGTAAGATATAGAAGCCCAGCTGGTCAAATATTCTCCCAGCTGGAGGCTTCTAGAAGCGTAATCAGGTCAAGCTTCGCTCCTTCATTCATGAACCTCTATCTCTTCATTAATGGATATTATCCCTTGGTATTTGGAGCTAAAATCCCTTTATGAGAAGACTTTATTCCCCTCTTTATGGAACTGAAACCTCCTTCATTCTCCTATAAATTGAACTCATGTTTCAGTCTGAAGCGTAGATTGATAGAATTTGGTGGATTAGAAAATTTCTAAAGAAATCATACTCTCTATACTTGGCATCATTTGTATGAGAATGATCACATACTCATATCTATAGTTTTATGCTAGTTCAGAGAAGAGAAGACTTGTCAGACCGAAGGAAAATAGCTTCTCAGGACCCCGAAAGAACTTGTATGACATCAAGGCGACAAGGTTGTAAGGTTACTTCCTATCATACAAGTTAAGACAAATGGATTCTATTTTCTCATTAAGTTTTTCATGTATTTATTTGAGTAATTTCATTCTTAGATTCCTTGATCACTGACATAGATTAGTGTTTCTGAATTATTATATCTTGCATCCTTTTTCTTGTCTTTGAATGCAGGTCTTACATGTTGAATTAACCTCTTCTAGAGTGACTAGATTGAAGATTACAGCAAGCGTTGGAATTTAGGTAGGAGCATCTCCTCTTACTTAATTAATTAATAATTATGAATCACAATAGTCTAGAGAAAATGGTTTGCATTTGGTTGTTTGTTTCTAGATATCCTTAGGATACTAGGGAGATCATTCTTGTCTGCAAGAAGGATTTTATCCGCATAACAGTCTCACTCAAAGCAGTATGGGAGAGTGTTGGAGCCAGGTTTCCACACCCTGAGAGAGAGGGTAGGCAATTCAAGGAAGATCTATGTTCGCGGCTTATTAGATTCACACAGAGTAAGTCAATTCACAGGCTTTATCAGTATAGTAAATTATCAACCTAACATAGCTATTACCATTTATAGATCTAATCAATACCTTCACATCCCCATGCGTATCAGCAATTACCAGCACATAATATCATAAACTCAGCTACAGATACATTCGCATCTTAAAAAAATACCATCACAGAGAATGTAAAAATATACTTGTGCAAAAACACAGATATATTCGTAGTTAAATAACCATCATAGATACGCTTCAACAGTACACATCAGTGATCTAGATAACACAGATACTTTAACAATACTTCGAATTCATTAACATTAACATTAACAAACAAAACCAGCCCACACACATAGCCTAGTGGGGTCCGCACACAGCAAGACTGATGATCTCCGTGCACATAGCCAGCAGGATTCCTTACCCAAAACAACCCAAAACAAATCTAACAGTTCACATGTGGCATCAGTCTTAATTCATGCCTACCTCTAGATTCAAAATATTCATCTATTTATATTTATGTAGCCTACACTATCCTATGGTCCACAAAACATGGTTTGTGGAATCTAGGTCTACCCTTTGACCCATTACAATGCATTCGGGGCTTTGACCCACCCCAAAACCCCTACGTTAGACTACTTAATACAAAAAATATACAAAATTCACAGCTTAGGGAGACCCATTCCAACACTCCTCATGCTAAGGGGCAAACTATGGTCACCCATTTGGATAGTACTCCGTCCCTTTATAGTCATCCTAATGTTGGAATTATTGTTTTTCAATGGCAACCTATTCTTCCCATTTAACCACAAACATTTGTGCATTAATATCAATCGGTTCAACTTGTTGCACCCACATCTACTCCAGTTGTTAATATACATCATTACCCCTATTATAGGGTCATATTTTTGTACCTTAATCATGTCAGGCAGGTCCCTCAACCCAATACCCTCAAGTTTTGGGCCCACAGACTCGAACTCCTTCGGATGGTTTACAAAAACCACCTGTATTCGAAATTCTTCATTGATACGTTAGATTACCTTATTATGGGACGTCACAGCCACAACTAGGTCTTACCTATTCACAATCGGGTCCAAGCTATTTTTTTTTTGGGAAATAATCCTGCTGGGTAGACATCTTGGTAGCCACAACCATAAATACCACAACCATCATTCAAAAAACAAGTAGCTTACCTAGGTTTTGTTCAACAGAATCCTCAAACGTTTGCTTATAAAAAAAACCCCTATCTGGGTTACCAAAAAAACATTCCTTATGTTTGTTCTCAAAGGTTTTTTCCCAAGAAATTCCATCATATCCTATCTATGCTCAGCCTGACTTAAATCGACACTTTCCCTTTGTTGAAAATTTAGAATTAGCTGATTTAAACTGGCTTACCAACAATTCAATCAGTTATTCTCCTTGGTGACTGGTGATACCACATAAATTACCCTCGGATATGCCTATGTTCAATGGAAACCCTGGAGAAGACCCATTAATGCATGATATTACTTATCATTTATGGTGTTCATCAAACTCCTTAAATGATGCCTTCGTTCGACTGTGTCTTTTCCAGCATATGCTCATTAGTCTAGATTAAAAGTGGTACATTGAGTTACCACGAGCTCCATTTGATAATTTCACTGCCTTATCTACTACCTTTTTTACCCACTTCCAGCTACCCATATGATATGAAAATGGAATGGAACTACTTAACAATTTTAAGCAGACTGATGATACTCACATTTTTTATCATATTCATGAGTGGCATCGTCATCGTAGAATGGTCAAAAAAAAATTTCCTGATTAGCTCCTTGCTCAGTTCTCCATTAAGTCCTTTCTTCCATCTATCACCGAAGATGTGGCTAAGGGTGGCTTCATCACTAAAGAGAAGGTAATTTTTTATGCCCAACAATCACATTTGATTTATATTCAGTTTGCAACACTCTATGAGAAAATTCCCAACACGCCATATTCTAATTTTATTGTTCCTCCATTTAAGGACCCTCATGCTAGAAACCATATGATCGATACTACAGGAACACATCACTCTACTACATCTGATCCCGCACCTTCTTCAAAAATTCATGTCATGTAATTTTACAAAGGAAAAAGTGACAAGTAACCTGGAAGTAAGAAAAATGGGAAAGCCAAGAAAAAGCGAAATTCAACCGCGCAGGAATGATCATCTGATCAAGAAACTAAAAAAAATAAGAAACCTCGTCACCGTTGCATAATATGTAATGAGGAGAACTTTGTTCAAAACTTTCCTCACCGTGTCAAAGTCTTAAAATTTCTTAAGACCTCGAATGCATCTGATGTGTTGAGAGATTCATTTCTAAATCCAGACACAAATATGGTTGCCATGGATCCAGCTTCTAGTTCCCAAGTGCTTATGCTATCTGTCACAAAGCCAAAACCTGATGTTTTAGTGTCAAAACAAAATAAATATTACGGTATTCAAGCTTATGATAAACCTAATACCTTGACCATGAATCCATTTACGAAATATATTCTGCCAACTGTTATTCCTCAGTTAACAATAAATCCATCGAAGGGAGTTGTCCATAAATTGACATTCAATCCTCGAGCCTGAGCTGCTCAAAATTATAATATATTTGAAGATTTGTCTCAATCCCCTTAATTTATGTCGATGCTTGAGGTCCTTCAAAATTATCCCTCCCAGAATCAGGCTTTGCTGTCGAAAATTGGTGGAATCGATCCAATAGATTCCAATCTTGTAGTCTTTAATCATACGAGCTATGTGCGACAATTACCAGAAAAATTTGGCATTCTCCATCCAAGTAAATGTTCTCAATAACCTTGTTCATCATATTATTATTGATAAAGGATGATCTACTTGAATTATGTATATAAACTGTTGGAAGTCACTTGGCTCATCGTGCCTATCTGAATCGCCTATGGTGTTGAAAGCTTTTGATAGTCGTAAATATAAGCCTTGTGGTATCATCAATAACTTGCATGTTGAACTAGGGGATAAAACTGTAACTGTTGAATTTGAGGTCGTTGATGGACCCCTTGAATACAAAATTTTACTCGGAAGTCCATAGGTTTATTATATGACTACGATTGCCTCTACTTATTTTAGAATGATCACCTTTCCTCATAAAGGTGTTATTACAGTCATCAGTCAACTCTCCTTCTTTGCCTCAAGTTCCCAGGTAACTAGAAGCATTTCATTATTTCACGCACCTGTGACGTCATCATAAATTGCAAGAATAGAGACTTGATGCATAATATATTCCACTCCATCTGGCTTAAGGAAGACTATAAATGATTCTAAAGTTGTTACGTTGGATGAATTTTTGCAGCCCATCCTAATTGAGCTAGCATAGAAATTAATCTATATGGGTTGGGTGGTGAATTTTAAATCATCATCGTCGATTGTTTGGATCGATCGTTCATTATATTTTGGTACTCCATCTGATCCTTTTTCGTCCAATTTCTTGACTGATGAGAGAATTGTGGAATCCGTGATTCCAGAAGGAGAACCATTGGAATATCATCATCATCGTTCCCATATTTATGATTACGAAAAAGATAATATTATTCAATAATATCACCCATCGATCAAAACTTTATTTTCAAATTCATTTCCCATTAATAGTATTGAATCCAAGTGAAATTTATCAAATATTGAAGAAAATGTTTCTATCGATATTTTGACCAAAACTGACATTGTAGAAAACATTCATGTCGGCATGTCTTGTTCTCCATTAGAACTCGAAACTTGTCGCTCTCTCTTTCGACAATTCTGAGATATAATTTCTTGGTCTTACGAGCAAATTCCAAGCATAGATACTAGTATCGTTGAACACACCATTAAAGTGTACGCTGATGTTAGGCTGGTACATCAACAACTTCGTCCTATTCATCTGAAGAATGTTGCTACCATTAAAGCATAATTTGAAAAAAAATTGTCTGTTTCTTTCATTTACATTGCTCTGCTAACTGATTCGATTTCCAATATTTTTCCTCTCACGAAAAAACTAGGGGTAATCAGAGTGTGCATCGATTATTGGGATGTCAATCTTGCTTGTCCAAAAGACAACCATCCTACTCCCTTTACCGAAAATATTATTGATGATTGTGATGGATGTGAAATATTTTCTTTCATGGATGGATTCTTCGGTTACATTCAAATCAATATCCACCGAGAGTACCAATAAAAGACAACATTCACATGTCCCTAGGGCACATTCACTTATCGTAAACTCCCATTTGGTTTAAATAAAACTGGGGAAACATTTTAGACAGAAATAGATTATGCTTTCTGTTATCCACCTATAAAATTTGCATATCAAATGGTGGCTAAATCATTTTTTTGAGCCTTCAAGAAACAACTTTTATTGGAAAAAATTGTTATCTCTTGAAGTCTTATGAAGACATCATATCCTTTGGTTAATCTTCAGTGTTGTTTTCCTTTAAACTCTGAAATTCTGTTATTTTCCCTGAAGAAAAAGACTGTTGAAAACTCCATTTTTCATCATTTTTCACTCCTTCCCTTCATCATTAACCTCCTTTTTATCCCCTTCATCCTCATAAAATTCCTCTATTTTTCATTTATTTCCTTCTTCCCTTCATAAAATCCCTTTTATAAGGTTTAAAACTCATTTTTGAACCTCACCAAAACCCCCAAATCCATTAAAAAACCTTGAAAAAATCATAAAAAATACATTTTTGTTTAAAGATAAGCCCCTTTGGGCTAAGCCCTAAACCACTTCCCCTCCATATGCCCTAGTGCTGGGACCAAGAACTAATAGTCTCGAGCTCTTATCACATCAGAAACAATTGGCGAGCACATGTCTTTGTGTTTTATGAAACCTCTGATTCGATGAGCCCCTTTGTAGTTAAGCCCCGAGCCTTGGTCGCTTCATATAAACCAAAAGCCCACAATCGGGTGCTTAAACCATGTAAATAAAAATTCCTGATACAAACTTTGCTTTGCATTTTGTAAAAACCCACTTTTCCTATGTTTGTATTAAATACTGCCGGTTCAATGTTTTTAATGGAAAATACCATTGATCTTTTCCCCGATCGACGATGAATACATTCTCGCATCGGAAACTTCGATGGGCGTGATTGTTTGTTTTAAGAAAAAAGTTCCGATGCCAATTGAGCCCCTTTGTATAAACCCCCGACCTTGGCTTTCCTTCATATAACCCAAGAGCCCACAATCAGGCACTTAAACCTATAAATAAACTCTCCCTGATGCGAAATATCCCTCGTATTTCGTAAAATTTCGTCTTTTTCATTTATATAAAGGGACCCACATGTTCCTTGGTTAAACCCTTTCCTGACCATTGATCATAGACCAATCAAATAGTCTGCACAATCTTGCATCAGAAGATTTCATTGGGCATACTTAATAGTTTATTTGCAACTTCTTATTGGCGATCTCCCAATGGTTTCTCCACTGTTGATCTCCCCCGCCAAATCTAGATTTGACGGTTTCCATCGTTCCTGGCCAAAGCCCATTTCCTCCACCTTTCGACCTCCCGATTCATTTCCCACCGTCGACCTGATCCGAAAATCGATGGTCTACGTTCAATCGCACCGGTGCCCATTCAACCTTTGCCCCCACCGATCGCAAAGCTCCAATTACATCTGGGTCGTCCCTACAATGAGATCCAACGATCTAGATCTTTCCTCCCGAACTTGGTTAAAAACATGAGAATCCCTTTATAATGTTCTTCTATCCAATCTTAGCCGTTGATCTCTGCAGATCAACGGCCCATATTGACCCATTCTTCATTTTGTATATTAATCCATTAACCTCGAAGATCAATCTCGACCATCCATGTTAAATATCCCACGGCCCAGATTTACCCCGACATGCCCAAATATCTTGGTTCGTAACCTTTCCAAGATTTGATCTCCACCATTCATTTTTTGGTCCAACGGCTCAGATTCAAACCACTTTTCTATGCCCCCACTTTTTATCGCTCGCGCATCTATTTGTTATCGCGCTCTTTCCACGACCGTCGGATCCAAGACCCCAGATCTGACGGCTGATGCGCATTTCCATGCAAAATTTATGCCCGGAAGTTAATTCTCAAAAATTATGTGATATGGGCGGTTTTAAAATGCCACGTGTCTCCCTTCGATGCATATCGCATTAAAAAAGCTAAAACCGCACATCCACCTTTTCTCTGCGCGATACTACTGGTTTTTTCAACCAAAACTGCTTTTCCCTTTTACACTGCGACCCATCGCATTCCTCCTCCACCGTTGATCTCTTTAGATCAAAGGTCCTAGTTCAATTTCATGTTGTTTTATCACCCTCCAGCATTCACCAAAGGGCCTTCATAGATTAATCTCCACCGTTGATCTCCTTGGGCCAATTTGATCCAACGACTCACGATCGTTCGGAAACCCTGAAATTCCTTCCAATGCATTTTTCCTTCCAAAAGGTTTTTAACCCCATTTCTTTGTATTTTCCGCCATTTCATAATATATGTGACCCCTTCACATTGTATTTCCCTGATTGATATCGACCGTCGATCAACACAGATCTATGGCCCGGACTTAATCTCCCACCTTTTGATTCCAACTCCCTCCCTTTTAATCTCTGGAAGCAATCTCCGCCATTGGATGCTTTCATCCAACGGTTGCGACCTAACCACAACCTCCAAAGTAGTATGACCCAAAATACATAGGATTTTCTTAATATTTTTTGGTTTGTGTAGGTTTCAAAGGCTTTTGAAGTGTTTTAAAAGAAAAATAAAAGCCGAGGATAACAATCCTCCAGGCTTTCATTCATCCAAAAGTATCCATCTACAGGGTTCAAAATTACGTTTTATCGGTGCCTCATGAGCAATGATAACATTATAAAGGCCCTATAACACTTACACATCAACAAGAAATAGAAAATTATAATTAAAACAGAGAGTATCAGTGTTGAAGATCAAATCAAACTAGAACTGAAGAATTGAAGGTTCAATCACAATTTTGGTGGGTTACGACTAAGATCGATAATCAAAAGCCTAATCCACTTAGTTAAACATAGTTAGAAGATATAACTTAGGCTCAATTAAGCCTAACACATAGAATCAAATCAAATTGACAGTGTTTAAAGAAAATCAAAAATATCTATCAGTCCGAGAAATCCTCCACTGCCACATTAGAGGCTAATTGATTCCTCTTAGCTACTAGAATGCCACCTGTAGCCTCAAAGCATTCGAAAGAGGGTCGATTTATTACCACAATAGGGCATATCTACCTCCATACAGCCGAATAGTTATTCCAAGCCAAAGAGACTTATTGCAAAAATATCAGCAGAGTTATTACAAGATGACACAGAGCCTTAAAGTCAACAAAAGCTTCCAACAAGCTTAATACTTAATGTAAAAATATTAATACATAGGAGATATCTGTAAACTTCTCCATTGACACCCTCAAAGGCCGAGAAGCATTAAACTCTATTAATTGAACCCATAGATCTTTTTTCTTCTCAAATCCATCATTTTTCCTATAAAATCTTCTTGAGGAGCTCATTGTAAAGGGTTGGTTGCAGAACTTTGAAATATACTTGTGCTCGAAAATTATACATGTAAATAGTGTTCAAAGGCTCTTGAAGCTCTGTTTTTTATTAAATAAGTTAGGTTGAGAAGTGAACATGATTGCTGAACTGAAACATTGGACTCGAAGAATGTAACTGGATTGGCATCAATATACAAACTGATTGTTGGGATCCTAGTTTATATCACTGGTGAAGTGCTTCTTTCTATGTTATTGTTTTCCTTTCATGTATGCCATTTTTTCCATTATTCTCTGATAAAGCAAAGAAATCATAGAGTTAGGATTTACTGTTTACAGTACCCTTCTCTGACTGATAATCTTTATCTCAATGTTTTCCTCTAAATTGTTTATTTAAGAATGATTAAATACATTTCAAGCAGTTAGGAATGTTGGCGTTCATTCGTCCTACTGTTTGCTTTAAACATTGTTCTTGAATGTTATTTTCATTATTTTCTTAGTAAAGTTAGACTAGGAAAGTGATGGTGTGCCCTGTTTTCTAGCTTCTTTCTCCAAAGGTAGTTCTGAAAATTTCCCTATGTGTATGTTGAAAGCAGTCTAGATTTAAAAGTATCTTATCTGATTTCAGGCTATACTTCGTTTCTCTCTTCTATTTTCATCCTTTCTGAAAGTAATTATGCAGATTACTGGATTTTTTTTCTGTTGATTTTCTTTAATATGAACTTGTCCAAAGAGTTTATGGTTAACCATGTCTTTTGGTCAGTTTTAAACAGTTACTTAAAAGGCTTTTCTTTTTAGACAAACTAATAAATCCTAGTTGAAATTATTTTCTGTTTCCACCCCTTCAACACTTTTATTGTTTCCATTCCATCATTTAATCTCAAATATCTTATGACATAGATGAGTTGCCCCTTGGACCACTCCTGAAATTGTTGCACAATTAAAGCCCTTTTATGACTCCATAGCCCAATGGACTAAAAATCAGCGTTATATCTATCTAATCGGCCAAAGCTCGTTCTAATTTCTTTCAACTTCATACCTTTGAAACTCTTTCCTTTAGGACTTTCCACTCAACTAATAATCAGGCTCAACCATCCAAAAACAAAAAAAACCCTCGTTCTTCATAACTAGCCTAATATCATAACCCAAAAGCCTTAAATATAAATCAATCTTTGCACTTAATGGAGAGATCCCTCTCTGGATTCAGGAGGGCTAGATCCTAGAATCCCAAAGTGGTTCAAGTGTTCTCTCTGTAGTTTTTATTTTTCAATATTGCAAATTACGGAGATCCAACATTTCTTGCGACTCCACTGGGGAATTTCTGAGCAAACATCATCCTACATACTTTTAAAACCTCAGGAAACCTCTTTATTTAATGACCTCTTTTCTATTATCCAGTTAGCCCACCTGGCATAACATGTCTAACCAAACACTCGGTGTTGAGTCGGTAAAATAGCCTCTTCAAGCACTACCAAGCAAGTGGTAATCATGGTAAAAATTGTTTGAATCAGTGACAAACTAAGGAAACCTTAAGATTCTCTTAAGAGCTTATAAAACCTTGAAGGATCAGATAGCTTAGCCATAAGAGTAAACTATCTTTGTCTCATCACCGTAGCTAAGTGTTGAAATAGATTTAAGACACTCTTAAAACCCATAGGACTGAAATAACTCAGAAAAAACGAAAAAATATATCAGATTGGTATTCAATAAACATGGTGGTGGACCATAAAACCTTTTACCTCCAAAAGAACTAAAGCATTCCACTTGGCGACTCCACAATCCTAAATATACCTTATGACTTCACTAGGCAGACCCATTATCATCATAACATCATTTAAGCTCAGTTAGAGGATTTTAGGATTAAAAAGTTTTCTTGTTTAAAATATCAGTTAACCTCTTAAAGATTGTCATATATGGTTAAATTGTTCTTGCTTAGTAGGATCTGAAAAACACAACATCGTGGCCCCTAGAAAGATTCATACTAGAGCTTACACTAACCCAAACCCTCCTAAGATAGTTGATAACCCTGAAATAATTCTTAGGAAGTCTCCTTAGATTAAATTTTTAATTGTTTTCAGATCACTCTTGAGAGCTATTTCTGTTCTTGAAAACCTTACAGCTCTACAAAAATCACAAGTTGACCTAAGAAATCCATTTAGAGCTAGGTCGCTTGATGATTTAGATTAGCTAGGTTTAGAGTCTTCACTTTCATCCCCAGAAACAAGTGAACATCCTGGTAGTAGAGAAACCACACGACCTGATTTACATTTCCTTTACAATTTAGGTGTCCCTCATCCAAGATCATCTCAACAATATATTACTGGTACATCCTCATCTGTTCCTCATACATCCACTATCCAAATGACTTCATTCCAGCCCACTTTCCCTCTTGTAAATCCACCTCTTGTAAATCCACCTCCACCCCCTATCATGGCAACATGGTATGCCCCGTTGGTCCTTCCTTTGCCCTTAGTAAATCTTCCACAGGACTATCAGTCCAAAATACCATTTTATGATGCCAGTAATGCTACTACTGCTTCACAACATGTGGACAAGATGAATGACTACTTTGACAGAAATGACGTTGATGATGAATCTCTCCAACTTAGACTATTTTCTCAGAGTTTAGGGGGAGAAGTAAGAAAATGGTTCAAAGCATTAACCCCTCATAGTATCAATGACCTCCAAGCCTTCCATTAGAAATTATTAAACAAATGGGAAGTCAGAAAAAACCCTCTTCAAATACTTTCTGATTACAAGAATCTCCAAAGAAACGTAGGGGAAAGTGTACAGGCCTATTGCACTAGGTTTAACAGTGTTTATAATGCCCTTCCCTCAGACCTAAAACCTCCACAAGGCTCAGCTTTAAACAATTTTCCTGAAGGATTTGATCCTGAGATGGCCTATCAGCTAAGAGAGAGAGATCCTTTGATCCTTGAAGATATGGAAAAAGGGGCTCTTGATGTGGAAGTTAATTTAATGGAGAAAAGAGCAAGGATGAAAAATAAGAGAGTGTCCTTTAGGGAGGAATTTACACCTTCCACATCCAGTTCAAAAATGGAAAGGATGATGGAGGAGATGATGAAAAAGATGAGAATTCTTGAGAGAGCACAAGCAAGTCAAAACCAAATAGCTCTTCAAAATAGGAATCAAAACTAGAATCATAATTTTATAAGAAACCAGCCTCAAAACAGACCAAGGGAGGATGATCAACAAATCACTCCTCCTTTTCATCAAAACTATTTAAGTGAGGCTAAAGACACTATAGATAAAACAGAGGAGGACAATATCAATATGTTGGGAGTAGATAATGATGACTTTGAAGTTCATTACAATATAAAACAAGGTCTACATACACCCTATGATGACAAGAGACCAGCATATGAATATTACTATAAGGAAATAGAAAATTTCATCATAGAAACCACAAAGGAGTATGACCTTAGAATAAAAAAAAATCTAGAAACTCCCAACAACAAAACCTCTGAAAAATATTCACAAAACAACACTGTAAATAAACCCAAAATTGTAAAATAGAAGGACAAGATAGTGGCTGTAAATTCTGATAAAGGTAAAGAGAAAGGCACTCAACATAATGAAGAATAGAGTTTAGACCTTAGTAGTACTAGTACCTCAGCTAGTACTCCTATTAAAACATTTTTTTCAAATGTCAATAGAGAAAATCAGCAAACTGATTTTGTTGATAGGGTGGCAGTTAATAAGGCTAAAACAAGCACTTCAAAGAATCAGATTCCTTTTAGTTTGGAGCAGGAAATTTCCAAAATTAAAATCTTTGTTCCCCTTACTGATTTAGCTACCCAAAATGTATATAGAACCCAAATTTTAAAGGCTTTAAACATAGAAGAGAATAATGACACTGTCAATCTTAATGATGACTAGCCAAAGCTCATATTTGGTCCCAAGATTGAAGGTACATATCAAGAGGGACCAGTTCCTCATTTTTACGTTAGCTTAAATGTTGATGACAAGATTTTACATAACGCTATGCATGATTTAGGGGCCTCTCATAATTTAATTCCCAAATCTATAATGGAGAGCCTAAGCCTTGAAATTACCAGGCTTTACAAAGACCTTCACTCCTTTGACTCAAGAAGAGTAAAATGTTTAGGATTAATCAAAGATCTCTGTGTAAAATTAGCACAAATTCCAGCCAAATTTTTAGTCATGGATATTTTTGTGGCTGATGTACCCCCACAGTATTCTATGTTGTTATCAAGATCTTGGGGAGCTAAGTTACAAGGAACTATGCAGATGGACATGACCTATGCAACCATCCATGTTTTTAATCAGACAAGAAGACTTTACAGGGAGTCCCATATGCAGTATATGGTTACTAGCCAAGAGAGACCCCAAAACTCTCCCCTTTATTCTGTAAACATAGGCCTTGATTCATTTATCCTTTTTAACGATGAAACATTCAACGAACAAGTAACCTTAACTAAATTCATGACAGATAGAGAGGAGGAGGAAGACATCATAGAAGTTTCAAAACAGTTTGCTGAACCTGTGAACAATAGAAAACAACACATAGGTCTTGAGCTACAAGTCATGTTTCCTTTGCTTCTAAACCTTGACAGTCAAGAAATCGTTCCTCGATATGATGAAAAACCTGAGGAATTATAAGAAAATACAATAGACTGCTGACCTTCAGGAACAATCCGAAAGAACATTAGTTTAAGAGGATAGTAATCAAACTGTTGAACCTGAAACTAACCCTCTCTGGAGTATGAAATTTGATGGATCATGCACTAGGAGCAATGCTAGTGCAAGAGTCTGGATATGCAACACTGAGAACAACCACACAGAAGGAAATTCCTACAGATTAAACTTTCAGTGTTCGAATAACATAGCAGAATATGAATCCCTTCTCTTAGGCTTAAATTTTTTGAAGAAATTAGGAGCTAAGAGAATAAAAGTGCATGGGGATTCAGAGTTAATCATTAGGCAAGTCAATGGGGAATACAACGCTAATCACCCCAGACTTACGGCCTATCAAAATGACGTCATGGATTTATTGAAAACTTTTGAGGAATCCCAATTGATTTTTGTCCCAAGGAAAAGGAATATCATGGCCCACAGTTTAGTGTTTGCTACAAGAACATATTTAACACCATATGAAACCAAAAAATGTACGACTCAGATTAAATTCAGACCAGCTATCCCCAATAATGAAAAATATTGGCAAGTGTTTGATGGAGACAAACAAATAGAAGACTTCATGCAGTTCAGAAATGAATTTGAACTACCCAGTTCGGATTCAGACTATAAAGAAAACTACCCTAGTGAAGAAAATTTTCTTGATGAAGAAGAAATGTCTCCTGAGGTTGCTAATGTAAACCTGTTATCTAGAAAATTTGAAAACACAACAGAAATGATTGCAGAGTTAGAAACAGAAGACTTAGAAACTCTGCAGTCAAAAGATCAAAGTTTGTCAAAGGGTTTGGCCCCTTTAGAAGAGTTGTTTGATTTCAACGATGTGGCCAGGAAGCAAAAACTGGAGCATGTCGAGACTGAAGTTGACTAGTGTAATATAGGCAGTGAATTAAAACTGAAAATGATCAAACTGTCTAAGACTTTACCAGCTCATATTAAACTCAAATACATAAAGTTGTTTAAAGAATTTTCTGATGTTTTTACGTGGAGTTATGAGGATCTAAAATCCTATGACACTGAAACAATCTAGCACAAGATACCTCTCAAGGAAAACCAAAAGCCATTTAAACAAAAACTGCACAGAATAAACCCTATTCAGTTACCTTTGGTTGAGAAGGAAATCAAGAAAATGTATGAAGCTAGTATTATTTTCCCTATTAGATATTCTGAGTGGGTGTCTAATCTGGTGTCAGTTAGGAAGGAAACATGAGATATTAGGATTTGTATAGACTTTAGATACTTAAACAAAGCTTCATTGAAGGAAAACTACCCTTTACCTAAGATGGACCATATTTTACAAAGAGTAGTTGGCTCCAAAAGAATTTCTTTGCTAGATGGATATTCAGGATACAATCCCATTTTAGTTAATCCTGATGATCAATTAAAGACAGCTTTACTTACACCTTGGGGCACTTTCATGTATGTGAAAATTCCCTTTGGTCTAATGAATTCTGGTGCTACTTTTCAGAGAGCCATGGACATTGCGTTCTCAGAGGAATTGGGCTACTTCATCATTATTTACCTTGATAATTCCACTGCTTTTTCAAAGACGGATGAAGAGCACTTAGAACACTTGAGAAAAGTATTCAAGAAATGCATAAAGTTTCGGATATCTTTAAACCCTAAGAAAAAACTATTTGGGGTCCAAGAAGGTAAAATTCTTGGGCACATAATCTTAGAAGAGGGAATAAAGATAGACCCAAAAAGGATTGAGGCTATATTGCAAATCTCTCATCCTCGAAACATCAAGGAACTCCAATATTTCATTGGAAAGATTAATTTATTGAGAAGGTTCATACCCAACTTAGCTGAGCTCCTTAGGAACATTACAAACATGCTGAAAAATG
Source organism: Pinus albicaulis (assembly GCA_034641835.2). Taxonomy (NCBI): domain Eukaryota; kingdom Viridiplantae; phylum Streptophyta; class Pinopsida; order Pinales; family Pinaceae; genus Pinus; species Pinus albicaulis. The sequence goes on from CM076575.1 coordinate 1,450,947,021, forward strand.
AGCAAGGGGTTAAATGGACCTTGGAAGCAAAAAATTCCTTTGAGCTGGTGAAACAAGCGTTAACCAAAACACTAGTTCTAATAAGTCCTGATTTTTCAAAGGATTTTTATACTTTTTCATTTGCATCAGAACATACAATAGTTTTTGTCCTTTTATGGAAAAATCCACAGGGACAAGAGAAGCCTATCACATTCTTTAGCAAGTCATTGAGAGATGCTCCTCTGAAGTATAACATCATGGAAAAGCAAGCTTTTGCTTTGGTCAAAGCTTTAAAAGACTTCAGATTATACATCTTGCACTCACACATCATTTTCTTTGTCCCAAATTTAGTTGTGAAAGACATTCTAACACAGGACCCAGATGGTAAGAGAGGTAAGTGGATAGTTGTGATACTTGAATATGATTTAGAAATCAAGCCCAGTAAACTAATTAAAGGCCAAGGTCTAGCTAGATTAATGGCTGAATCAAATTTTGAAGTTCTAGATATTAATATGATAAATGCTTTAGATGAACAAGAGGAATTCTCTACTCCCATTGTTGAACACCATTTTATGAATTCCTCTTGGTATGCAGATATTCTATATGTTTTTTTTAATTTGAAGACACCTCCTAGTTTATCAAAAACAAAGGCAAGATTTTTAAAGTTAAAAGTTGTAAACTATTGCATTATAGATAAATGTCTTTACTGGAAAAATGCAAATGGGATATTGCATAAATGTTTGCCTGAGTTTTATGTAGAGAAGGTTAAGCACGAATTCCATGAAGGAGAATGTGGAGGCCATCTTTACTGGAAGACAACAGCCAAAAAAATCCTTAAAGCTGGTTAATATTGGCCCACTCTCTTTCTAGATGTCCATAAAATGATCATTGCCTATCATAAATGCCAACTTTTTGAAGGAAAATTTTTTTTTATATCCGTACCTCTGCATCCAATCACTGTTGAGGCACCTTTTCAACAGTAGGGACTTGAATTCATAGGAGAAATCCATCCACCCTCATCTACTCAACATAAATGTATTCTCACTGCAACAGACTACTTTACCAAATGGATAGAAGCCATCCCTTCTAGGCAAGCCAATGAATTAGTCATCATAAAATTTAGTGAGACTCATATCCTCTCTAGATTTGGTTGTCCTAGGAAGATCATCACTGATAATGTTGCAGCATTTGGATCCAAGAAGATGGTTGAGTTCTATCACAAATATCAGATTACATTGGGTCATTCCATTGCTTATTACCCTCAAGGTAATGGGCTAGAAGAATCCTCAAAAAGGAGTTTGTTAGACATAATCAAGAAGTTGCTGGAGGAAAACAAGAAGTCTTGGCACACAAAGCTAGTACATGCACTTTGGGCTGACAGATTAACATTAAAGAAATCTATTGTAATGTCACCCTACCAGCTTGTGTATGGCACTGATGCAATTTCTCCAACCAGCCTTGGTGTACCAATTATGAAGTTGACTCAAGAGGTGCAGTCTGAAGACAATGACATGATTAGAAGGATTAATCAAACCATTCATCCTTAGCAAACCATAGAGGAGGTTTATAACAAAACATTGCAAAAGCAAGAGAACATCAAAAAGATTTTTGATAGAAGAATAAAGGCCAACAGTTTCAATGTTGGGGAAAAAGTGTTAAAGTGGGATTCAAGGAGAGAAGACAAGGGAAAGCATAGAAAATTAGACAACTTATGGCTTGGCCCTTATCTCATTCATTCTTCTGCTAGTAACAATGCCTATTTCTTGCAGGAGTTGAATGGAGTTGATCTATTTGGGGGTCTTGTCAATGGCAAGATGCTCAAAGATTACTTCTCTTGATCCTATCATGTTTGGAAGACTTTTTTATATTTTTTCTCATTTTATATATCTCATCCATCATTGCATTCAAAGTTAGAAAATCAAAAAATACAAAAATAGTAAAAGAAAGAAAAGAGGGCAGATTGTAAAAACAATAAAGGTACAAACCCATACCAAAAAAGAGAAAAAAAATCTGAAAGTGTGCAGGCTCAAATGCCACTCTTGAAAAACACACTTCTAGTTAGTCATACAGCCTAGTCATGACTAATTAGTTTTAAATTGACTGATGATAGGTTAGAGAATTCGATTTTCCAAACAACTTAATCTTGGCTTATCAGTTAGGTAGATTAGGCTAGAAATTAAAGATTCAAACAAGTCCAAAATCCAAAACTTAGATTCCAAAAGAAGAATGACTCCAATCTGTTTAAAATCCGAGTCAAAAAATAGAAGTAAATTGGTTCTAATGAACTCAAAATCTGAACTAGAGAAGATGGGAAAATATCTCAAACAAACTCAAAAACAGAACTGAAGAAAAGAGAAGGTCGTGCTTGGAACTTTCAAATCTTAAGCCTTCAATATTTAGGTTTAATTTTCTGCAAAATAATATGTATGTGTAGCTTTTTTTTATGCCATAGATCAGCAGCAAGTCAAACTCTTCAATCCTGACTTGTTTGCTTTTAAATTTCTGTCTTAGAAATTAGAGAATAAAAATCTATTAGATTGTTTAATCCTAACAGATAGTAGATTAGGTAGAGAAGTGTATGAACTCAACTGTTTAATCTGAGTTTAGGGAGAAATAAGAAGTAGAAATAGAATATTTTTTTTTCTTTCAAAAGAATAAAATGTTTGTAAAAGATTTTTCCAATCCAAGTGCACTCTGAAAGAATAAAAACTGTTAGATCAGTATGATTGGGTAGGTAGAAAGCTTGGTTTGATGTTATTCCATTGTCTTTCATGGCTGCTAATATTTTCAGAGAAAAGGAATATTATTCAAGTAAAGAAGGTTACAGCTCAATGGATGAGGCACTGATCAGCCCCCAGAGAATACAAGTCTGAAGTTCTTGATGCCTTCAAGAAGGCACCATCCCCATGTGGAGCCACTGTTAACCACCTATAAAATTTGTCATATCAAATGGTGGCTAGATCATTTTTTTGAGCGTTCAAGAAACAATTTTTATTGCAAAAAATCGTCATCTCTTGAAGTCTTATGAAGACATCATATCCTTTGGTTAATCTTCACTGCTGTTTTCCTTTAAACTCTGAAATTTTGTTGTTTTCCCTGAAGAAAAAGACTGTTGAAAACTCCATTTTTCATCATTTTTCACTCCTCATTCCCTTCATCATTAACCTCCTTTTTATCCCCTTCTTCCTCATAAAATTCCTCTATTTTTCATTTATTTCCTTCATCCCTTCATAAAATCCCTTTTATAAGGTTTAAAACTCATTTTTGAACCTTACCGAAACCCCCAAATCCATTAAAAAACCTTGAAAAAATCATAAAAAATACATTTTTGTATTAAGGCTTAAGCCCCTTTGGGCTAAGCCCTAAAACCACTTCCCCTCCATATGCCCTAGCACTGGGACCAATTGCTAATAGTCCCGAGTGTTTATCGCATCAGAAACAATTGGCGAGAGCAAGTCTTTATGTTTTATGAAACCTCCGATACGATGAGCCCCTTTGTATTTAAACCCCGAGCCTTGGTCGCTTCATATAAACCAAGAGCCCACAATCAGGCACTTAAACCTTGTAAATAAACCTTCCCGATACAAACTTCCCTTTGGATTTTGTAAAAACCCATTTTTCCTATGTTTGTATTAAAACCCATTGGTTCAATGTTTTTAATGGAAAAGACCATTGATCTTTTCCCCGATCGACGATCAATACATTCTCGCATCGGAAAATTCGATGGGAGGGATTTTTTGTTTAAAAAAAAAAAATTTTGATGCCGATTGAGCCCCTTTGTATAAACCATCGACCTCTGCTTTCTTTCATATAACCCGACAGCCCACAATCGGGTGCTTAAACCTATAAATAAACTCTCCCCGATGTGAAATATCCCTTGTATTTCGTAAAATTTCTCCTTTTTCATTTATATAAAGGGACCCGCCTGTTCATTGGTTAAAACCTTTCCCAACCGTTGATCATAGACCAATCAAACGGTCTACGCAATCTTGCATCGGGAGATTTCATTGGGCACACTTAATATTTTATTCGCAACCTTCGATTGGCGATCTCCCGATGGTTTCTCCACCATTGATCTCCCCCGCTAGATCCAGATCCAATGGTTTCCATCGTTACTGCCCAAAGCCCGTTTCCTCCGCCTTTCATAAGGATATCAATGTATCCCCATCTCGGGCGCTTCCCCCCACCCATGATAATGGTATTGTGGGTTTTATGAAATGAGGAAAAGAAGTGTTTTTTCCAAAAATTATCATTCTAGCTTTTCAAGGAATTCTATGGTAAAAGTTAGGAAATGACATACCTTAACTTACCCTTTGAAAATGGATGAGCTGCATTTGTGGTGGCTGCAAAATTCTGATCATAATCTTCTTCATGTGGTTGTACAAGTTATGGATAAAAGAGTCAAGATGACTTTTTATTGCTTCTACTAAAACTGTTGAATTTGCTGCGAAATGATGCTGATTCTGCAACTGTCCTCTGATTTTGTAGTTGAAGAATGGTGCTAATCTATTGTGGTTGCATATATTCTTCATTTGCTTCAAAACGTTGAAAACGATAGTCTTCATGTCTTCAAAACTTGTTGGCATAATTCCTGTTATGTGAATAGATGTTCTTATGTCGAACATAGCAGGAAATTGTTGACTTAGTGGCCATTAATGGATGCCACTAGTCAACACAAGAACTCTCACCATTGATGACAATGAGAGTCAAGATGCTCAAACTCATCTTGCTAGGTACGAATAATTTTGCTGTTGTCGAGTACCTAGAAGATCCGATGAACAAGAGACATTAATGTATTCTCATTGTTCGTCATCAAGAAGACTTGCCATTAAGGCATGCAAGCTTCAAGGTGTTTTTGTAAGGATTTTAGACTGAAAGGACTATGGACTCAATAATTTGCATTGAAGCAAGGTTTATTTGTGAAATGAAAAGGATAGGAGAAGGAAAATGGAAATGGAAGATGACAATGGAAAATGACAATGGGCAATAAGCATGTAAGTGAACTTTTTTATTTTATTTGTGGGTTAGGAGTAGACAAAAAGTAATGGAAAGTGTATGTGAATAAAGGAAAATGAACAACTGACTCTTGCTGGAAAAATAACTATGGCTTGCTTTGAATTCTTGGTTGTATTTATAATTCAAAAGGGAGGAAAAGTAATGGTCTTGATGGATATGGACATGGACTTGTTCTTATGTTTCTCATGAAATCAATCCTTTGAAGACCAATTGTGCGCAATTGGTTTCCTTCAATGATCATTCGATCATCTCAAACCTACAAAAAAAAACTTAGCATAAAGAACATAAGTGTGTTAAAAAAGAAATGACCAATTCCTGTCTGATTCTTATGCAAAATTTGAATGCCAAAATAAAACAGATTAAGGAAAATCAAAAGCATTATATTCAGTCTAATTCATGATATCGATAACAATCCATTTTTAAGAAATAATCATGAAAAATAAATCAACTCCCTGTTGTCGGATGACTTCATACAATGTGCTCAGTAATATGATTAACATCACAAAGATTCGTTGTGTCCTGCAAGTTAAAGCTTCATAGAAAAATACATAGCAATAATATTTTGAATGCTAAATATTGAGAAATCATCTAAATAATCTTCCAATTGTTCTGCAAGTCATTATTAAATTTGTCAAATTGAATTATCATTTGCATTGCAAATTTTTATTTTTATTTTTTTAATTTTTAATAGGATAATGTTTTTGGAGATTTCATGATCCATTTAAATCTAAAAAAAAGATATATATATATATATATATATATATATATATATATATATATATATAAACGATTCAATTGATGGATGATCTATTATGTTGGAAAAATGCCAAGTGGAATTGAGCATGTGAAATATGCCACAAATCTCTAAACTAATTCTTTTATTATTTATTTTTTAATCATGAGACACATATGTGTCTAAAATCAAATTTATCAAATCAAATTGGAATCTTATACCACATTCCATGTGGAGTAGAGTTTTTTATTCAGTTGGATCCTTTTTCTTTCATCTTGCCATGTTTAAACACTTCAAAACAAATCGTTTTTTCCTCACTCAATCTGCAAAATAGACCTTCAAAGAAAGATGAATTTCTCCCAAATGGCTACGAATTTCATCAAATTCATCGCTAGTCACCTAATTTACCTAGTTCCCAGAAAAACCCACGTTTTATTTTTTTCTAATTCACTTTGGTTTGCTCAAAAAATGTGTTTTAAAATCGGGTATTTTTAACAATTACGTATTTCTCACAATGTCATTTTCTGGCAATGACTTTTGCAACAAAATAAAATTGTTGTGGTTTGTTTTTTTTATTTGCACGTTTTGATGTGTAATGGATTGTTTCTCATAGAGAAATTCAGATTGATATTCCTCATTCCAATTACCTGCAATGGAATCTGCAATCTTCTCTTCATCATTAGTCTGCAATCGTCTCTTCAACAACAGTTTCTTCATGTGATACACTTTCATTGTCTATCTCTGCAACTGAATCTCCAATCTTCTCTTCATCCTCAATTTGCAATATTCTCTTCATCAATTTTTTTTTCATTTAATACACCTTCATTGTCTACCTCTGGAACTTTTAAAATCGATTTCTAATAACTGCTTCTTCAGGAAAATTGAATATGGAAAAGAGAAGGTTCTTTTTCTTATTGTAGTGCATGGGTCTTTGTGTGAATTGAAGGTCTGATCATATGTGTAAGGCCAAGCCAAAGGTTGGCCTCACGCATATGTGTGGGCATCCTTTCCATGGGAAATTTCTTTCTTATTATAATGTTTTGTTTTGTAATGTTTTTTTTTTTTAAAGAAAAAATGTGCACATGCAATTCAATAAAGTAGAAAAAGATTGAGAGAATGCGAAATATTAAAATTTGTAGAACCGAAAAAAAAAGGATCATGACTCAAACAACGATTTTCAATATAATTGTAGATCAATTTCCAGGAGAATTTTTAATGAATTCTTAAATTGACTGATCTGATTTTCTGATCTTCCAGGTTACAACAAGGCATGGGAAGAGAGCATACTAGTCAGTTTTGTCAAATAAATTCATATTTTGACACACAAATTCTATTTTTGATGGTGATAAAAAAAACGAAGTGATTCTTACTCCGTCACTGAAATTTATTTAAAATGAATTAATCAACAAAATAAAAAAAATTCTAAAATTCTAGCCAAGTTTGGTTTTATTTTTATTTTTCCTATCTATCTTAAAAAAAAAAAAAACTATTTTTATTTATTTTTAAGTATATTCATGCTTCCAATGAAGCCATTTACGGATTATAATTTTTGAAATATTGATATCCCAACTTGAAAAATTTACCTCATTATTTGTAAGGATATGCGAAATTGACTTGATATTTTGATTTTCCGCAAGGATCTCTTGAAGAATTGGTGAATGTTGTGGCGCAATCACTTTTTGGTATCGTTCCTCAATGTAATATTTGGGCTGAATTCTAGATTCTTTGTCCATAAGTGGTTAGTAAAAACTAAAAAAACTAACTAAAATACCCTCTAGACTGAACGCTAGTTCCTATGGACACTTCTGCGGCAACGACGCCAAAATGTTCAGGAAAAATAATTGCCTGTCATTTAATTTGTCAAGCCAAGAGTTTTGTAAACTTGTGAAGCGTGCATGCATTGGATGTGCTAGAAATTATCTTTCATTTTAGATCAATCCAACTACAAAATAACGAAAAAAAATTCATATAATCTATGAAATTAAATAACGAAAATGAAATTCAACTAACCTATGAAATCAAGTAAAAAAAATAAAGAAAACAAATTCAAAAGAAAATATAGCACGTGCAATCACACTTGCAGGAATTGAAATTTTAATCTAAAAAGGAATTTCAAAGCATGTAAAGAAAAAAAAACTAAGGTACGTTCAATCACTCCAGAATCCAGTATTTATGTATGGTAGAATAACCCCCTTGAGCTGATGTATAAGAAATCGATTATACTTTATTCTTTTAAATGTAGGAAATTAATTAAAGAATGCAAATGGAAAAATCAATAATTGCATAAATTAGGTATTCGAGCATTCAGTTTAGAAATATGAAAAAATCACCTTCTTCAAATGATCTTTAAGAACACCCAATTATACAATTGAATGATGATCTAAGAAAATAATTTAAAAGAATTTAAAAGTAAAGATTTATGATTGTATAGATTTAACATTCAATCACCCAATTTGGAAGTATGAAAAGTCACCTTCTTAGCCTGATCTTTTAAGAACATTCAATTATACATTGAATTGATAGTTTGATATAAGAAGGTAAATAAAAAAACATGAAAGGAAACTAAATAACTGTGAGCTCTATTGCCTCAAACTTAATCCAATCGGAAAATAGATAAATCTATCCTCTTGAAATGTTCTTAAAAAATCAAATATTACAGAGTCATTCTAAAACTAATGCTAAGAAAGAAGATGAACTTTAATCTATAAAAGCAAGTAAATCTCACAAAATCTAGGTAGCTTTTCTAAAAGTATGAGATATGGTAAATCAATATGCTCCATATGTAAGTAAAACCAAGTCAAAATGAAGGAACATTCATGAGAAAGGCGCCACAATCTAATTTTTCATTCAAATATTGAGCATAAATCTAATTTTACACATGATTTTATAGGAGAAATCTTCCCCTATTTATACAAAAAGATGAGAAGTTATCTCATTAATGAGAGTCCATGAATCTCTCTCTATATCTCTAGAGTTTCAGTCGAAATAGGAAGTGATAGGGGACATGTCTTCTTAAAGTTACAATACAAATAGGAAATGAAACACATATTCTTATGATCCCATGAACTTCTCCATCCAAATTCGAATTTTGCCTTAGGAGGCCACATAAGGGTCTTTTGAAAGCTTCATTTTGACCTGCACATGGAAAAAAACTCATTCCACTTGTTAGGTATAAGTAGGTGCATATTATTTTCTAATTTTTAACCACAAATACACTTAAAAATACTAGGAATTAATAAAATTTGGAAAAACATAAATGTAGCCCAATAGTGATAATGGTTAAGATAAATATAATGAAATGGAAGTGGAGTGAAGGTGATAATATGGAAATTTAAGTGAAAATGTAATGGAAGTGAATGGAAATTTCAAGGCCCGGCACGTTAGATCAATTTTGTTTTCGAAAAGGAAACTGTTGTTTCATTCCTCATTTCTCAAAAGAAAAAACTTGTTTGATTGATTTGTGCATTTAGTTTCCTTTCATTTGTTCATATTAAAGGGAGATGAAAAGAAAAACATGCATATGCATATAGAGAATTGTGTGTGTTGCATAGGAACAAGTTAGGAAAACTACATTTAGTTTGTGCTCTTTGTTGTATGCTCAGAAACTTATTGCTCTTTCCCTTTAGTAGCTACAATTTTCATTGAAAAAGATAAATTGAAAAGTTTTCTTATCATTTAGTTTACATTTTTATGAATTACATCAGGCGGTGAGACTCAAAGACAATATTTTAAACAAGATCAACATAAAATTTTCATCAAGCAACCTAAGAAAGCATTATAACATTAACTATAACATTTAGAAGGTCTAGGTTAGAGACGTGTTCTGGTGTCGTTAAACATAACAATTTTTGCTAACTTTTCTATGATACATTCCAAGTGTGATACCTCACTCCACATACATAAGTATATCAATGCTTGTCTATGTACCTTCGGGTATATAGGGTGGTGTTCTAGTACGAAAAGTATAAGGGGGTGCTCTCAATGTGCGGTTTCGCATTAGACAATGCTAATACCAACTTGGGCCTCCATGCACCTTCGGGCGTATTTGGGAGGAAAAATTTAGGTTGTTATCCATCCATAGGTAACAGACTCAGCTGCCTTGTAACTTGTGATACACCGAACAGAACATTCAGGGAGATTGTTTTCCCGTACTTCTTGGTTCGCTAGGAGGTATTCTGCAGTTGACAATTATTTGATAAACCTTTTGCCTAGAATTACCGTTTTATTTTTTTTATTTTATTTTTTCATAAAATTAATCAGTCATCATGGAAGAAGAGCATCCCTTTCCCTATCGTTCGCGTAAACCAACTTTACCACCGAAAGCCGTTTCTGGTCGATGAAGGCGACATTGTTCTACTGAAACCAGTACCATCAGTACCTTCTGTGTGTCATCATCATCACATATACCAAATTTGTCTTGAGTTGTTTCTACACATTCTAGTTCATCCACTGTTGTCGAGATGGAGCCCTCACAGCTACCTCTGGTCATGATCCATCCAGTCATTGACACCATACCTCTCGAACCCTATGTTGTTCAACTGTAAGTTGATCTAGACCCTCCCGTTCTTTTAACAGAACATCTAGATCTCAAAATCAAAGAACTGGAAGTTGTTCCTATATCGGTCGCTCCACAGTCAATCATAGAAATTGAGTCTCCCATATCATGTAGTCAACAACCTGAAATATATCTCAGGCCTGACAATGAAATCCTTTCATCTGGTTTGATTTCTATTGAAGAAATACTGCAAGACAAAACACCTTCAACTCCAACTGAATGTGGGGAGGAGATTTATCTTTATGAGTTTTTTCCTCAATCATATCACACCACTCTCTTTTATCCTATTTAAATTCGAGTTCACGTAGATTGTATGACCATGGCTAAGTCAACATCTCCTGCTATACCATATGTTACATTTAAGACAACATCTATTGTTTCTACCTTGTCGATGTTCACCACATAACCAGAGTCACATCTATATGGTGGTACTTTTGTCCCACTTGGTTACCAATCATTATCTAGAACCTTCTTTGGTGCATACTCAAACCCATGGACTTCACCCATGTCATCATCTGGTATTCGATATGGTACATCTCTAATGAGTACTGAATGACTTGATCCTTTATATACATCTTCAGTGTAATATCAAGCTAGTCCATCTGATTATATTGCATCAAGTACCATTTCAACTGGACTCCCAATATTTGGAGAACAATATATTCCATATTCTTATACTCCTTGTTGGCTTGAGGGGTCCTGACCCAGGTTCGTAGGTTAAGGTTTGCCAACAAACCCCTATACTACTGGTCCTTTCGGCAATGAACTAATTGCGTAGGCCAAGGTCTCACTCGAAGCTGTCTGAGATGATGTTGGAACCAAGTTTCTTCATATTGAGAGATAGGGTAGGTATGTCAAGGTAGATCTCCGTTCGTGGCTTATCAGATTTGCATAGAGTAAGTCAATTCATAGGCTTTATCAGTATAGTCAATTATCAACCATAACAGAGCTATTACCATTCATAGATCTAATCAATACCTTTGCATCAACATGCGTATCAGAAATTGCTAGCACATAATATTATAAAAACAGCTACAGATACATTCGCAGCATAAAACGATATCACAGAAGTATTTACAACTTAAACATATACCATCACAAAGCATGTATAGATATACTTAAGAAAAAAGACAGATATATTTGTAGTTAAATAACCATCACAGATACGCTTCAGTTGTACACATCACTGATCCAGATAACACATGGATACTGTAACAATTCTTCGCATTCATTAACATTTAGATCCACTTACAACCAAAACCAGCCTATGCACACAGCCTAGCGAGGCCCGCACATAGTAGGACTGAGGATCTCCGTACACATAGCTAGCAGGAGTCCCTACCCAAAACAACACAAAACAGATCTAACAGTTCACATGTAGCATCAGTCTTAATCCATGCCTACCTCTAGACTCAAAATATTCATCTATTTTATATCGATGTAGCCTACATTATCTTGTGGTCCGCAAACTGCGGACTCTATGTCTACCTTTCGACCCATTACAATGTGTTTGAGGCTTTGACCCACACTAAAACCCCTCTCTTAGACTATTTAATAGAAAGAATATACAAAATTTGTATCCTAAGGAACCCCATTCCAACAGGCCCCCAACACAATATCGTGACTCATCCTGAGTCACTATGACCGTGCATTCTCCATCTTCGCCTGTAGCTACTTGATCGCCTCAACTAACGCGGGCAGTACACCTTCACTTTGCATAACAGCATTCTGGGCTACCTCCACCAACTTCTACAAAGTTGGGCCTTCTGTAGCAGTAGTGACGGTATCCAACGTTTGGTTTAGTTGCTTGACTGTGATGTCTACATTCTGAGATAGCTTAAGGGCCTCATCAGCCCATGGCTTGAGGTGATCACTCAAAGGATTCTTCTGTTACCAAAGGACTTCCATTTCATCCCTAATTGCGTGGCCGGTGCGCAGTCAGGCCAACTGCTGAGTGGGGACCAGAGTGGTCTGTGTAGACTCCATTTGGTCAAAATATTATTCTTTCTCGTGCAGTGCTTGGTTGATTTCGCACAGGAGAGGGTCATGTTGCGCCTTGGTCCATAGCTGCATAGTAGTTTCCAACATGTTTTCACCCTAGTCAATTTGACCTGTAATGACATTTCTAGCCTTCGTAACCAGCGCAACTCACTGGGCCCATACCTCTGGTGGCATTTCTAGTTGTAACTTGGCCTGCAAGGCTGCAATTTGTTGTTCCATATCTGTCTTAACAGCCTAGATCTCGGTCCTCGAGGCTTTTAGCACTACAACCAACACTTCAATCTTAGCTTGGGGGGTGGTAAAATCCGAGATATCTTCGGTGACATCCACATATAGCCTACTAATTAGTTGCTCCAACTCTATCTACTACGCGGTAGATAGGGTACATGCAGCCTGTGCCTGAGATACTTCAACATTTTTTTCTTTAATTTTCTACTCAGCTTTATTAAGCTGTTGGTGCACTTGACAGTCTCTATGCTAGATCTCTTCAAATATGGACGTATGAAGGATATGTAGCAGCTGATGTGGCAGGTGAGAGAGATCCAACTGTATCTCTATGCAGGCTTGGACTTGCACTCCTAATTCGGGTGGACTCGGTATGAGGGTTGCACCTAGTAGAGGGCAAAGGCGGCTTTCTGGCATAATGATTATTGCGCTGCTCATTGCTGGGGTCGACCTGGCCTGAGTCATACTGGTCTGCAAGGTATCAGTTTTGAGCTGCAGAGCCTGGAGTGTATCAATTGTAGATTTCTATTTTTCTTCCACAGCCAACCATTTTCTCTTATGCAGCCAGAGTGATCGCATCTATGATTTTCTCTAGGTCCTCTTCTGTTAGTGTAACTCCTATGTCACGTTCTGGCCGCTAAGCTCGTTGCTTCTTCCATGGCCCTTTAACAAGGTCACCAGTTTGCTTCCTACCCCAAGGGGAGTCAGCACCTTCCACCTCTAGGCATTTTTCACCCAGGTCCTATTGTGAATCTTTCTGTGATGCCATTCCTATGCCCTTCTCAGTACTCTTGCCCTATTGGGAACCCTTCTTTAAAGTCGGTTTCGCATCCTTCCCAGTACTCTTAGCCTGTCCATCAGTTTGTTTGGTGGTGTCAGGCGGGGTGACGTTTGCAGTGCTCATTCCAGTAGTGTCGTTCGCACCTAATTTGAATCCAAGATTCTAGTGCAGAGGCCAAGTTACAATTAGGCAGTCAATGTCCTCATCAACAACCATGTATGGGAGTGAGACCCATGGTGGATCCTTGCGGCCTCTGATTTGTACATTATGCATGGTTACCTGAAATGATGCAATTATTTTTTACTTATCATACATGATTGGTGACAAGTGCAGCCAGGAATTGATGGCTACTGAGCCCGCTCTGGTATAGGACCCAGAGGACTTGATTGTCTTCAATATGTTGTGCATCCTTTGAGTCCCACAAATTTGTGTATCATGCCCCCTCGCACATATCTGGGGTGAGCTTAGGGAGGAAAAAGTCTTTAGGGGATTCCTATGCAACCAACATGATGAGATGTAGTAGCCACGAGTAGCATAATGCTCATCCCTGATCCTGGGCTTCACGTGCATTTACCAAATTTTTTTTGCACAGGTACTGGGACCAATTGAAGTACACCCCATTTTTGCATCGGCCTACCAGTTCAATTACATATGCAGGGATGGTGGCAACGTGGAATTTGCGCATCATATTACATGCCAACAACAAGGTACAAATCTACGTACCAGGTTCGTCGATGGTGTTGATCATAAAATCCCGAGTGTTCCACACCACATGGTAATCCTTGCGCACCTTTTCAACGATCTGGTGCTCATACTTTTTGCCGACGAGCATCATAGGGTCTTTTGAAAATATTGAGGGGGGGGGGGGTGAATCAATATTCCTTTCAATTAGAGCATTAGTTAATCTTCAATTATTATCAGCGTTTGTACAATGATAGCAGTAAAAAAAAGGAACACAAATCCACACAGTTTTTAAGATGGAAACCCACTCTGTGACAAAAACCACCTATTTATTTTCTAATAATTATTTAATATTCAACTCCAATTGAAAATAAAGCTCCAACTTCCTAGAATCTAGAAAAGCATTCTTCTCCGGCTCCAACTAGATGGATGCTACAATGCCCGAGATTCTTCAGTAGTGAACTGAATGGATTCCCCAACACCCAATGAGCTACAACTCACCCTAGCACCACCGTACCACCCTATAGAAGAATAAAAGAAGAATGGAATCTCATACCAAGGAAAATGGTCCACTTTACAATCATATAGAATGATGTAGAAGAAGAAGACATCCTAGACAATAACCCCAACTATGAGTCAACCACCTAATAATGATCCTGGACCTCTCTACACTGCCTCTTCAACTATTGGCAGATAGACACTAGTACAATATTTACAATGACTTAGTAAATGATACCTTTACAATAACTGTATGCAGTGTTGCCGACTTTAAGACTTCATGTGATGAAATTATTACTTTTGTTGTGCACCTTGATTGCTTCTCTTGTCATGCTACTCTCTGTCGCACCTTGCTTTGCTTTGCTACCCTAAAAAGTTTGGTCCTTTGCAGCCCTTGACAACACATGATCTAGCTTTTTCTTTCATTCTAGGAGCTTGATATTGAATATGGTGTATCTCTGTTATTTCAGATCCCGAATATGTAATTTTTGGCCCTGTAGTAGTCCTTTGAGCCTTCTTTCCAATGCCATAGGTTTGACCTAATTTGGATTCTTCAAGAGAGATTTATGCCCAATTTCTCACAATGCCCTAATTATGGACTGTTTCTTCATACGACTCTGAAATTTATATAGAGAAAGCTACTATTCGTGCAATATTTGCCACATTTTACAAAATTCCAATCTGATACTCTGAGAGATAGTTATGATGATTTTCCCAAGGTCACTTATTTGAGATGAATTTCAGAAGCCTGCACAAACACTGATTTCCATAGATCATATATCTACAAATATTGCGCACCTTCATCTAAAATTTTTACAGGATATTTTAAAGGATTTCATCTTCAACTCATAAAAATTTCAGCTTCTGAACCTTCATATAAAAAATGTTAGAGCCAAAATTCCATGATGACCTATTTCGAATAGCGAAATCCTTGCATAAGGAGGATATGAGGATTACAATTTATATAAATGCTTAGGTTGAGAGGGGCTTCAACAATTGAACATGGGAGGGATTTTAGGAGCTTAAAAATTATTAATTATTGAATTTTCAATGAACCATGCCACAATCCCATGGGGTTTTAGCCCACTAACTGGGGTTACAAACTTCAAACATGAATATCTCTCAAACCGTGAAGAATTACGTCACGAGCCATATATCAACAGAAACATCTCGACAAGTAGAAACCATAAAAAGCATTCTTGACCCAGAATATAGTAATTGGGTAGGTGAAAATTTCCATGCAATATTGGGGTAGCCCCTGGTGCTGCTTTTGTTGACATCAATGACAACCATTAATCAACAATCTCCCCCTTTGGAATTGATGGCAACACAAGTACTCCCCCTGCAATCATGACACCTCTTTCTACAACATTTTCTCCCACTTTGACATCAATGGAAAAGGTTAACTCCCCTTGACATGAAACCATATTGCAGACCTATACACACTTCCACTCCCCTTGACACACAACCATCCTATGGACCTGTACACACTTCCACTCCACCTTTATATTTTGAATAAGGAAAATCTAATGAGAACTTGGGAAAATCCCAAGCTTCTGGCGAAGATATTCCAATGCTTCACGAGTACTCTCATGATCATCTATGCTTCATATATTCATCTGTAAAGCCATGAATAATGAGATTGTTACCCTTGGGATACCACAAGCTAGATTCTGATGTTCCCTTTAGATATTGAAGAATTATTTTGATGGCAATAATATGTGATTCTTTTGGTGCTACTTGGAATCTTGCTACTTGTCCAACTGCTTGCATAACATCTGGCCGGGAGGCTGTTACGTATAGAAGACTACCAATCATAGATCTGTATACCCTTTGACCCACATCCTTAGATGAGTCATCTATTCTAAATTTTCAACCTATTACCATCGGAGTAAGGATGGATTTGCAATCTTCCATTTTGAATTTATTGAGAATTTCCTTGATGTACTTGGCTTGACATATAAATATTCCTTTCTCTTGCTGAGATATTTGAAGCCCGAAGAAGTATGTCATCTCACCAAGTAAAGACATCTCGAAATAACTTTGCATGTCAATCATCATTTCTACCAAATATTATATCATCCTCTTTAGCTATTATACATGCTTTAGTTGCTTCATCCAGAACATATATGTCGTTTGGAGCTTTACTTGATGTAGCCACAATTTCACCATACCTTCCTTTCCTAATTTCACATTTTGTGGAGCTGAATAGTATTGTGTTTCATTGATCACACATTTGTCCAATGCTGAGCAGATTGTGATTCATGTTTTCAACCAATAGAACTTTCTTGGCTAGAGAATATTTTCTTCCAAGAGTGACGGTACCTGATCCTATAACATTTGAACATCCATAATTTCCAAAGGACACAATTCCATCCTTCTTCTCTTTCAGAGATACAAATTTCTTTATATCTCTAGTCATATGCGTTGACAAACCATTATCAACATACCACACATATTTGTTGTTTTGACCCTTGAGAGCGAGAGCACAATTATCAATCTTCTTCTCCTTCCATGTTCGTTCGTCCTATGGCTTCGAAGATTGTTCTGGAGGATTTTCAAGTCTGCAGTCTCTGGCTATGTGTCCAAAGTTTCGACATTTGTAACATTCAATGTTATTTCTTAAATGTTCAAATCTATTGATGTTTCGCTCATCCCTGGGAGGTTCATATTTGACATATCTCCTGGAATTGTATTGGTTCCTAGGGTACGTGTGACATTCTACAACTTTATGACCAAATTTTCCACATGAATAACAATAGCCATAAAAAATATGTTGGTACCTAGATGGAAATCTTCATTGCAGATTTGTCCTCCAAGGCTGTTCTTGTGAATTTTTCCCAATGAAGTCTACATGGATGTTAGATCTCATAGGTTCATTGTATTTTGTTGCAGACAATCCTTATTCTTCTTCTTTGTAACCAAGGTTAGTTCTGTCATTGTAAGATCATTGATTATTGATTATTTCTTCCAATTCCCTTGAGCTATTGGCATAATTTTGGATAGTTTTTCCCTTCTTCACTTCCTTATGCAACGAGACTACTTCAGCTTATAATTCTTCCCTTTCTTGGTTGCTTTCTTCCAACTTCTTTTGAAGTTTCTCTTCAATGCATTTGTGTTCTTCAACTTCAATTTTGAGACCTTGAACTTATTTGTCAAGAGTATTAGAACAGATCTTCTTAGACTTGAGCTGTTTTATAAGCTTGATTTCTTCCTTAGAAAATTATTCTATGGTAAACCCTTCTTCTTCATTGTTTGACACCTCTTGTTTATTGTGCTCCACGATAAACAATACTCTCTCATTGGCTTCTGATTCATTTTCATTGTCTTCATCAGATGATGAGCTATCTTCTTTAGAGAGAATGTTCCTTTCAGATGCTTGTTTGTTGAATTTATTAAAGCATTTCTTTCCTTTTGAGTTTCCATTACTTCTGTTCAAACATTTTGATGCGAAATTCCCAACCTCACCACAGTCGAAACATATCACTGGAATTTTACCTTTGAATTTTCACTTACCAATTTTTATTTTTCTCGTAAAGTAAGCATATTTTTCATCTAAAAGACCTTCTTCATCATCTCCCTTTTCTTCACACTTGCAACTGAATGTCTTTTAAATTGAAGGTTCTTTGCCCTTATTGGTTTTCTTAGATGCAATAAACACAGTTTCTAGATGCGAAGTACCCTCTTCTTCATCAAGTCTCATTTCATATACTATGAGAACTCCATGTAATTCCTCTTTGCTGAGTTTGTCTAGATTTGCACTGTATTCTAAGACCGATATCTTTGGGTTGAATCTACCTGGTAACGTTCTAAGAATATTCCATATAATAGTCTTCTTATCAACTGGCTCTCCCAATCCTTCCAAAGTATTGCTTATTTCATCAACGTATTGGAAGTATGCGACAATGTTGCAATCTTCTTTCATTCTGAGTTGCTCAAATTTTGCTCTATAGATTTGAAGCTTTACTTCTTTGACATTTGAGTCACCTGCATATATATTCTCAAGCCTGTCCCATACATTTTTGGCTGTTTTACAACCCAACACTTTATGATAAGCATATTCAATAAGTCCACCGATAATAATATTCTTTATCTGTGGCTTAGTCAGAACTTGGCCTGCAAGGCCGTAATTTGTTGTTCCATCTCTATCTTGACAGCCTGGATCTCGGTCCTCGAGGCTTTTAGCACTACAACCAACACTTCAATCTTAGCTTGGGGGGTGGCAGAATCCGGGATATCTTTGGTGACATCCACATATAGCCTACTAATGAGTTGCTCCAAATCTATCTGCTATGCGGAAGATAGGGTACATGCAGCCTGTGCCTGAGATACTTCAACAATTTTTTCTTTAATTTTCTACTCTGACAGTCTCTATGGTGGATCTCTTCGAATATGGACATATGAAGGATATGTAGCAGCTGATGTGGCAGGTGAGAGAGATCCAACTGTACTTCTACGCAGGCTTCGACTTGCACTCCTAATTTGGGTGGACTCGGTATGAGGGTTGTGCCTAGTAGAGGGCAAAGGTAGCTTTCTGGCGTACTGATTACTGCGCTGCTCATTGCTGGGGTCGACCTGGCCTGAATCATACTGGTCTGCAAGGTATCAGTTTTGAGCTGCAGAGCCTGGAGTGTATCAATTATAGCTTTCTATTGTTCTTCCACAACCAACGATTTGTCTTATGCAGCCAGAGTGATCGCATCTATGATCTACTCTAGGTCCTCTTCTGTTAGTGTAACTCCTATGGCACGTTCTGGCCGTTAAGCTTGTTGCTTCTTCCGTGGCCCTTTAACAAGGTCACTAGTTCGCTTCATACCCCAAGGGGAGTCAGCACCTTCCACCTCTAGGAATTTTGCACCCAGGTCCTGTTGTGAATCTTTTTGTGATGCCATTCCTGTGCCCTTCTCAGTACTCTTTCCCTATTGGGAACCCTTCTTTGAGGTCGGTTTCACATCCTTCCCAGTACTCTTAGCCTATCCATTAGTTCTTTTGGTGGTGTCAGGCGGGGTGACCTTCGTAGTGCTCATTCTAGTAGTGTCCTTCGCACCTAATTTGAATCCAAGATTCTAGTGCAGAGGCCAAGTTGCAATTATGCAGTCAATGTCCTCATCAGTAACCATGTATGGGAGTGAGACCCATGGTGGATCCTTGCAGCCTCTGATTTGTACATTATGCATGGTTACCTAAAATGATGTAATTCTTTTTTACTTATCATACATGATTGGTGACAAGTGCAGCCAGAAATTGATGGCTACTGAGCCCACTCCGGTATAGGACCCAGAGGACTTGATTGTCTTCAATATGTTGTGGATCCTTTGAGTCCCACAAATTTGTGTATCGTGCCCCCTCGCACATATCTGGGGTGAGCTTAGGGAGGACAAAGTATTTAGGGGCTTCCTATGCAACCAACATGATGAGATGTAGTAGCCATGAGTAGCATAATGCTCATCCCTGATCCTGGGCTTCACGTGAATTTACCAAAAATTGGTTGCATAGGTACTGGGACCAATTGAAGCACACCCCATTTTCGCATCAGCCTACCAGTTCAATTACATACGCAGGGATGGTGGCAACCTGGAATTTGCGCATCATATTACATGCCAACAACAAGGTACAAATCTACGTACCAGGTTCGTTGAAGGTGTTGATCATAAAATCCTGAGTGTTCTGCACCACATGGTAATCACAAGACCTTTCGACGATCCGTGCTCACTTTTTCTCGACGCGCATCATAGGTCTTTGGAAATATTGAGGGGGGGTGAATCAATATTCCTTTCAATTAGAGCATTTGTTAATCTTCACTTATTATCAATGTTTGTACAATGATAAAGGTGAAAAATGAACACAAATGCACACATTTTTTAAGGTGGAAACCCACTCCAGGACAAAAACCACTAATTATTTTCTAATAATTCTTTAATATTCAACTCCAATTGAAAATAAAGCTCCAACTTCCTAGAATCTAGAAAAGCATTCTTCTCCAGCTCCCACTGGATGGACGCTCCAACACCCGAGATTCTTCAGTAGTCAACTAAACGGATGCCCCAACACCCAATGAGCTACAACTCACCCTAGCACCACCCTACCACCCTATAGAAGAATAAAAGAAGAATGGACTCCCGTACCAGGGAAAATGGTCCACTTTACAATTATATAGAATGATGTAGAAGAAGAAGATATACTAGACCATAACCCCAACTTTGACACAACCACCTAATGATGATCCTAGACCTCCCAACACTCCCTCTTCAACCCTTGGCAGATAGACACTAGTACAATTTTTACAATAATGTATTTACAATGACTTAGTAAAATGATACCTTTACAATGATTGTATGCAGTGCTGCCCACTTGAAGACTTCATATGATGAACTTCTTGCTGCTGTTATGCACCTTGGTTGCTGCTCTTGTCATGCTACTCTTTGTCGCACTTTGCTTTGCTTTCCTACCCTAGAAAGTTTGGTCCTTGCAGCCCTTGACAACACATGATCTAGCTTTTTCTTTCATTCTAGGAGCTTGATATTGAATATGGTGTATCTCTGTTATTTCAGATCCCGAATATGTAATTTTTGGCCCTGTAGTAGTCCTTTGAGCCTTCTTTCCAATGCCATAGGTTTGACCTAATTTGGATTCTTCAAGAGAGATTTATGCCCAATTTCTCACAATGCCCTAATTATGGACTGTTTCTTCATACGACTCTGAAATTTATATAGAGAAAGCTACTATTCGTGCAATATTTGCCACATTTTACAAAATTCCAATCTGATACTCTGAGAGATAGTTATGATGATTTTCCCAAGGTCACTTATTTGAGATGAATTTCAGAAGCCTGCACAAACACTGATTTCCATAGATCATATATCTACAAATATTGCGCACCTTCATCTAAAATTTTTACAGGATATTTTAAAGGATTTCATCTTCAACTCATAAAAATTTCAGCTTCTGAACCTTCATATAAAAAATGTTAGAGCCAAAATTCCATGATGACCTATTTCGAATAGCGAAATCCTTGCATAAGGAGGATATGAGGATTACAATTTATATAAATGCTTAGGTTGAGAGGGGCTTCAACAATTGAACATGGGAGGGATTTTAGGAGCTTAAAAATTATTAATTATTGAATTTTCAATGAACCATGCCACAATCCCATGGGGTTTTAGCCCACTAACTGGGGTTACAAACTTCAAACATGAATATCTCTCAAACCGTGAAGAATTACGTCACGAGCCATATATCAACAGAAACATCTCGACAAGTAGAAACCATAAAAAGCATTCTTGACCCAGAATATAGTAATTGGGTAGGTGAAAATTTCCATGCAATATTGGGGTAGCCCCTGGTGCTGCTTTTGTTGACATCAATGACAACCATTAATCAACAATCTCCCCCTTTGGAATTGATGGCAACACAAGTACTCCCCCTGCAATCATGACACCTCTTTCTACAACATTTTCTCCCACTTTGACATCAATGGAAAAGGTTAACTCCCCTTGACATGAAACCATATTGCAGACCTATACACACTTCCACTCCCCTTGACACACAACCATCCTATGGACCTGTACACACTTCCACTCCACCTTTATATTTTGAATAAGGAAAATCTAATGAGAACTTGGGAAAATCCCAAGCTTCTGGCGAAGATATTCCAATGCTTCACGAGTACTCTCATGATCATCTATGCTTCATATATTCATCTGTAAAGCCATGAATAATGAGATTGTTACCCTTGGGATACCACAAGCTAGATTCTGATGTTCCCTTTAGATATTGAAGAATTATTTTGATGGCAATAATATGTGATTCTTTTGGTGCTACTTGGAATCTTGCTACTTGTCCAACTGCTTGCATAACATCTGGCCGGGAGGCTGTTACGTATAGAAGACTACCAATCATAGATCTGTATACCCTTTGACCCACATCCTTAGATGAGTCATCTATTCTAAATTTTCAACCTATTACCATCGGAGTAAGGATGGATTTGCAATCTTCCATTTTGAATTTATTGAGAATTTCCTTGATGTACTTGGCTTGACATATAAATATTCCTTTCTCTTGCTGAGATATTTGAAGCCCGAAGAAGTATGTCATCTCACCAAGTAAAGACATCTCGAAATAACTTTGCATGTCAATCATCATTTCTACCAAATATTATATCATCCTCTTTAGCTATTATACATGCTTTAGTTGCTTCATCCAGAACATATATGTCGTTTGGAGCTTTACTTGATGTAGCCACAATTTCACCATACCTTCCTTTCCTAATTTCACATTTTGTGGAGCTGAATAGTATTGTGTTTCATTGATCACACATTTGTCCAATGCTGAGCAGATTGTGATTCATGTTTTCAACCAATAGAACTTTCTTGGCTAGAGAATATTTTCTTCCAAGAGTGACGGTACCTGATCCTATAACATTTGAACATCCATAATTTCCAAAGGACACAATTCCATCCTTCTTCTCTTTCAGAGATACAAATTTCTTTATATCTCTAGTCATATGCGTTGACAAACCATTATCAACATACCACACATATTTGTTGTTTTGACCCTTGAGAGCGAGAGCACAATTATCAATCTTCTTCTCCTTCCATGTTCGTTCGTCCTATGGCTTCGAAGATTGTTCTGGAGGATTTTCAAGTCTGCAGTCTCTGGCTATGTGTCCAAAGTTTCGACATTTGTAACATTCAATGTTATTTCTTAAATTTTCAAATCTATTGATGTTTCGCTCATCCCCTGGAGGTTCATATTCGACATATGTCCTCGGAATTTTATTGGTTCCCGGGGTACATGTGACATTCTACAACTTTATGACCAAATTTTCCACATGAATAACAATAGCCATAAAAACTATGTTGGTACCTAGATGGGAATTCTTCTATCGTGCACTGTCTTCCGCTATTGTTCTCATGGGTTTTGTCCAATGAAGTCTACATGCATGTCCGATCTCATAGGTTCATTGTGGAGTTTGCTGCAGCATAATCCTTCTTCTTCTTCTTTGTGCTTCGAGGTCAGTTCTCGTCATTGTAAAATCATTGATTATTGATTAGTTCTTCCAATTCCCTTGAGCTATTGGCATAATTTTGGATATTTTGTCCCTTCTTCACTCTCTGCTGCAACGAGACTACTTCAAATTCTTATAATTCTTCCCTTTCTAGTTGCTTTCTTCCAACTTCTTTTGAAGTTTCTCTTCAATGCATTTGTGTTCTTCAACTTCAATTTTGAGACCTTGAACTTATTTGTCAAGAGTATTAGAACAGATCTTCTTAGACTTGAGCTGTTTTATAAGCTTGATTTCTTCCTTAGAAAATTATTCTATGGTAAACCCTTCTTCTTCATTGTTTGACACCTCTTGTTTATTGTGCTCCACGATAAACAATACTCTCTCATTGGCTTCTGATTCATTTTCATTGTCTTCATCAGATGATGAGCTATCTTCTTTAGAGAGAATGTTCCTTTCAGATGCTTGTTTGTTGAATTTATTAAAGCATTTCTTTCCTTTTGAGTTTCCATTACTTCTGTTCAAACATTTTGATGCGAAATTCCCAACCTCACCACAGTCGAAACATATCACTGGAATTTTACCTTTGAATTTTCACTTACCAATTTTTATTTTTCTCGTAAAGTAAGCATATTTTTCATCTAAAAGACCTTCTTCATCATCTCCCTTTTCTTCACACTTGCAACTGAATGTCTTTTAAATTGAAGGTTCTTTGCCCTTATTGGTTTTCTTAGATGCAATAAACACAGTTTCTAGATGCGAAGTACCCTCTTCTTCATCAAGTCTCATTTCATATACTATGAGAACTCCATGTAATTCCTCTTTGCTGAGTTTGTCTAGATTTGCATTGTATTCTAAGACTGATATCTTTGTGTTAAATCTCCTTCGTAACATTCTAAGAATATTTCGTATAATAGTCTTCTCATCAACTATCTTTCCAAATCCTTCCAGAGTATTGGATATTTCATCAACGTATTGGAAGTATGCATCATTGTTGCAACCTTCTTTCACTCTGTGTTGCATAAATTCTACTCTATAGATTTGAAGCTTTTCTTCTTTGACATTTGAGTCACCTACATATATATTCTCAAGCTTTTCCCATACATTTTTGGCAGTTTTAAAACCCAACACCTTATGATAAGCAGATTCAATAAGTCCACTAAGAATAATATTATTTCCTTTTGCATCATTTACCAAATTCTTCTTACCTTATTCATCTGCAGTTGATGTAACTCCATTTCGAATAGTGTCCCATAATTCATGACCTTGCACCAAGAGATAGACCTCCATTCTTCCTTTCCAAAATGCGTAATTATTTTCATTTAACAGAGGTACATCATTCTTGGTATGCTCCATGACCTCCTTCCAGCTGTTAAACTGTTATTGAAGGAACCAAGCTCTTAAAGAAATTGTTGGAAATACTGAGAAGGGGGGTGGGGGTGAATCAATATTCCTTTCACTTATAGCATTAGTTAATCTTCAATTATTATCAGTGTTTGTACAATTATAGAAGTAAACAAAAGGAACACAAATGCACACATTTTTTAAGGTGGAAACCCACTCTGGGACAAAAACCACCTAATGTTTTTCTAATAATTCTTTAATATTCAACTCCAATTGAAAATAAAGCTCCAAATTCCTAGAATCTAGAAAATAATTCTTCTCCAACTCCCACTAGATGCATGCACCAATGCCCAAGATCCTTGAGTAGTCAATTGAACAGATGCCCCAATACCCAATGAGCTACAACTCACCCTAGCACCACCCTACCACCCTATAGAAGAATAAAATAAGAATGGACTCACGTACCAGGGAAAATGGTCCACTTTACAATGATATAAAATGATGTAGAAGAACAAGACACACTAGACCATAACTCCAACTATGACACAACAACCTAATGATGATCCTAGACCTTCCAACAGTCCCTCTTCAACTCTTGGTAGATAGACACTAGTACAATTTTTACAATAATGTATTTACATTGAATTAGTACAATGATACCTTTACAGTGACTGTATGTATAGTTGCCCACTTCAAGACTTCATGTGATGAAATTATTACTATTGTTCTGCACCTTGATTTCTGCTCTTGTCATGCTACCCTCCGCTACACCTTTCTTTGCTTTGCTACCCCAGAAATTCTGGTCCTTTGCAGCCATTGACAACACATGATTTAGCTTTTTATTGCCTTCTAGGTGCTCGATACTGAATGTGGTGTATCTCTATTATTTCAGATCCATAGTATGTGATTTTGGCCCTGTAGTAGTCCTCTAAGTCTTCTTTCCAATCCCATAGGTCTGACCCAATTTGGATTCTTCAAGAGATACTTATGCCCAATCTCTCACAATGCCCTAATTATGGATTGTTTTCGTAGAGAGAACTTGTATGGTGTGCCACGTGTTAATTCCATTTTGATACTTAGAGAGAGAGTTATGATGATTTTCCCAAGGTCACTTCTTTGAGATGAATTTCAAGAGCCTCCAGAATCACTGACTTCCACAGATCATATCTCCGAACAAATTGAACACCTTGATCTCAAATTTTTACTGGAGCTTCCTCAAGATTTTGGCTTCGCCTCATAAAATTTTTAGCTTCTGACCCATTGCATAAAAAAGGTCAGAGAAAAATTTTCACGATGACCTATTTCAAATAGTGAAATCCCTGCATAAGGAGGATATGAGGATCATAATTTATATAAATGATTAGGTTGAGAGGGACTTCAACAAGTGAATGTGGGAGGGATTTTAGGAGCTTAAAAATTCCCATGCAATATTAGGTTAGCCCCTGGTGCTACTTGGGTTGACATCAATGACAACCGTTGATCAATAGGGTCTGGTCCTTCCATGGGGAGACTAGTAATCTAGTGAATAAGCATGGCATAAATGTGGATTTGATCTTGGATCCACAAGCTACCATCATGAACCAGGGCAAGCAGCTAGCACACAAGTCGGTCTTTGACATTGTAGTGGCCAAAATGAGGCATCCTCAACAAGTTTAAGAGCCCGAAACCAGCCAATCCATGCACCAATGGCATGGTGACTACTTGTATCCTATCATCTTCCAAGACATGTTTGAGATTTAGTTCCAGTGCTAATTTTGGGAAGGCCTCCAAATTGGCTAGGTCATGGTCATCGAATTTGACCTCGTGGAGCTTGCCAAAGGGTTATCCAATGATGGGGACCTAACTCGTAGTCAGTGGCATTTGCAGATAGGTGCGTAGGCCATCAAGATTATTAGGCATGTGTGTCGAGGGCCTACGAGGCAGAACATAAGGCGGTAGCCAGTTGATCACTTCAACAATTTGGGCTTCTTCTTGAGCAGACAGGGGTCTCCTCAATGGGTTTTGGCGAACATCCCTGGGGCACCGCCCATGGTACTTCACATTTCAAGGGGAGGTGTGGGGCTTCACCCCAGCCCATTTGGCAGGTTTTCACAACCCTTGCACCTTTTCTTTCCGATTCTAATTCCTCTGGCTTTATTTGGACATAACCTCCTCTAGTTTAGGGTCAACCTCCAACACTTCCTCAAATTTTCTCTCCGTCGAGGTCATGGGTTGGGATGATTCAGCGAGATTAGATGTAGTCATACTGGTGTGAAAAATGAACTCAGGGTGGGTACTATCTGAAGGGGAATCATGCTTAGACATGAACAAGGCATAATAATCACGGACTTGTACAAAATACCAACTACTCAAAATACATAGAACCATCTTATGAGCTATCCTTTGGCTTTTATAGCCTTGGAGATCAACGAACAGTTGGGTGAAACTTATCTGGAACTTACCATCAAGTAAACTGTAAAATATCTTTGGAGATTGTCTCATTAATTGCCATCCGCTCGCTCCTTTCAACGATAAAATTTGATTTTTACCCAGTTTTACTGTTCCAATAGCTAGTTTTCATACCTCCTCTTCTCTGAGTGCACCCTTGCGCTGCAAGTGCACCCTTGTGCACCCAGCATACCTGCTACGCTCTGAACACACCCCTACGCTCCCAGCGCACCTGCTGCGCTCTGAAAACACCCCTGCGCTCCCAGCGCACCTCTCTGGGCCTCCAAATCTACGATCGATCCCTGCCAGTACCACGGTCCTACCTTCAATTTCCTCCATTTGGGCACGTATTTCACCCCATACAGCTACTTCGTCCATATAGTCATTTGATCTGATATGGTTTGAGCTGGTTGACGTATCCTAGTATCATATGTCCGTGTAGGGTAGCTAACCAAACAACTCCTCCATCCTTGATTTCTTTTACCATGTATGGACCTAGCCAGTGCTGATGGAACTTCCTCAAGTGTTTTACAAACTGGCTATCATACAGCAGGACCAATTTTCCCTCCACAAATGTCTTTTGTCAAAAATTTTGATCATGCCATGCCTTATCCTAGGCCTTCTGAACCTGCTGATGGAAATTAGCAATGAAACGATCTTCCTCTAATGCCACAAGCTATGCCAAACACTCCTCCATGATATCAGGCTTTTCCATGTTCGTAAAGGCTGCAATGCGTAGGCTAGAAATAATATAATCCATGTGCATAATGGCCTCCTTGCCATAGACCATCCTAAATGGTGTCTTCCCTGTCAACTTCTTATAGGTGGTTCTATAGGCCTAGATAACTGACGGGATGCACAATTCTTAGTCATTTCAATTTTCATTATAGACCTTGGTCAGTTCCTACTCCAAGATCTTATTGAAAGCTTCTACAGCTCCATTTTCCTGAGGATGATACGTGGTGCTTTTCTCATCGTGGATCCGAAATTCTTCAGTGAAGGCCTGTATTGTTTCATTAATAAAATGTGTACCTCTATCGCTCATTAATATCTTTGGATAGCCAAATCTGATCAGAATATGCTAAAAAACTGAAGTGCACAGAGGTGTCTATAGTGCAATCCTTCACAGCTTGTGGTTCAGCCCATCTGGTTACATAATCAGTTGCGCTGATGATGTAGCATGCACCTCTCTTCTTTCCTTGAGGGTTGATGAGCCCAATGAATTCGATGGCCCATTTTTCAAATGCTTAAAGGGCATCTTCTGTTGTAGGGTAATTTCGTCTCTGCGCGATGGTATTCCCGTCCTTTGGCATGTATCGCAGGCTTTGCAATAATCGTGAGAGTCACTATACAATGTAGGCCACCATAGCCTAGCTCTGAAGATCTTATGTGCCATTGATTTTCTTGTGTAGTTTCTTCCTGCTATGCCCTTATCAGCTTTTGCTAATATGGCATGTCGTTCATGCTGCAATAAATATCTTCGTAGCACCTTGTCAACTCCCAGCTTGTGCAAATAGCCTGCGATGATGGTAAAATCCACTCCACGGGTTACTAATTCTTTCTTTTGTTGAATGAAATACTCTGCGTGCGCCCTCCCTCTAGCTAGGAATTGAAAAATGTCAGTGAAGTGCACATCAACCACCTTAATCGTGAACAGTTGTGCATCGGGAAATCCTTCTTCTAGGTTGGTGGGTTCCTCACCACTCTCAATTCGGGATAAGTGGTCCATCCCAACATTCAACCTTCTCAGCTTGAAAATGATCTCAAAGTCATATTCTTGGAATAGTAGCAGCCAATGGCAGATTCCCCCCCCCAACACAGGCTTATTCACTAGGTACTTCAAAACTGAGTTGTCCGTAAACATATTGAAGTGCTCTGCTAACAGATAATGCTAGTATTTTTGTAGTGCGTAGACCATGTCCAACCCTTTACGTTCATTAGTAGAGTAGTTACGCTCCGCACCATAAATTTTCCTACTAGCAAATGCAATTGGATGGTCAATGTCTCTGTCTCCAAGCTGCATAAGGACAGCTCCCAAGGAAATTCCTGATGCATCTATGTGAACATGGAAAACCTTGGCCCAAGTAGGAAAGATGGGAATAGGTGCAGAGACCATCTTCTCCTTGAGTAGCTCAAAGCTCTTCTGACACTCTTCATCCCAAAAAAATGAAGCATCCTTCTTTAGCAATTTTTCCATAGGTGTTATGATCATCGCATATCCCTGAATAAAAGCGCGTATCCTCGAATGAACTTCCTGTAGTAGCTTGTATGTCCGAGGATAGAGCGTAGCTAATTCTCAGTTGTAGGCACTGGTAGATTGATGATAACTGCTATTTTGGCGGGATCAACCATCAATCCTTGTCAACAAACTATGTGGCGGAGCAAGATTCCGAAGGGTACGCAAAATATGCACTTCTTGATATTCAGGGAAATTTGGTGCTTTCTACTGGCATCCAACATCAGACGCAGGTTAGAGAGATGGTTCTTTACCAGCCCAAAGATAGTCCAGTCATCAAAATATACCTCCAAAACTTGTGGATGAACTCTTTGAACACTGCGACCACCACCTGCGAAAAGATGGAAGGGGCATTCTTGAGCTCGAACGACATAACCATGCGAAAAGACCTGTTCGGTGGTAAGCATGGTTGTTGTGATCCTCGGGTGTGATATTGATGCGATGGTAGCCTAAGAATCCATCAGAGTGAATGAGTATGCTTCCTGCCCCCCTACGCTATCAAGGATTTCATTGGAGAATGGCATGGGAAAAGGATCATGTATGCAGGCATCATTCAATTTGTGCGAGTCGGCACATATCCGAATATCTCCCTTAGTCTTCTTCTCTGGAACCATCATAGGACTTACCCAATGTGATTGTTCAACCGGTTCAATGATACTGCGGTGATAATTTTTTCGATTTCTTCCCTTTACTTTTTGTTTATATTTGGGGTTCAACCGGTAAAGACGTGCTTCACGGGCGCGCATACGGTTTTTAAATGCGCATGAACCTAGGTCCCCTATAATCCCTTTTAGTTTAAATTTTTGTTAGAAATGAAGTCACGATATTCGTAGCGAGGAGTTAACTCTGCTGATCAGTCGACATCCTCTTCTTCACGCACTGGTTCTATATACCACTCTCCTTCCACAGGGTCTAGGGGTACTATCACCCTTGTACCCTCATTCTCAAAACACCATGCTTCTTTTATTTAGGTTGATGATGCCTCCCATATCTATATCCCAATACAGTCATACAAGCACAGGATAAGGGTTTGCATCTTCCACAATATGAATTACCTCAAAGTCGGCTCAGACCTTAACTCCTGCAATATCAACCATAAATTTTGACAGACTCCCCAATGGTATGATCTTCTCTTGGCTATCCATGTGCAGCTAGATAGTGGACCATTCCAACTTAGCTACGCCCATCCGTTGCCACGTTTTATTGGGAAGTACGTTTGTGTCTGATCCCAAGTCCAAGATAACCTAATCCATTTCAAAGTGACCAATCTGCAGTGTTAGCCGCATTTCCCTACCAGTGTGTTTCTTATTCTGGTACAGTTTGTGCACATCCTTAACATTCAGGGGCGGGTTAGTCCTCTCTACGTAGCTATCTATTAGTGCTTGTACATTTTATACTACCTTCTGGTTGCGTAGCAGCTTCATACAGGCTTGTAGAAATGGTTTAACTTCGTCGTCTATTCTCAAGCTTGTTGGGGCTTTTAAAACAGGCGCCTCATCTTTAGTAAAGTTTCTACAAGCTGCAAAAAAGGTTTCCCTTTCCTTCTGAAGGTCCAGTATTTCCTGTTTGATAGCTACTTTTCAGATAAGATGCTCAACTTCACCTTTCTCTTCAACCCCTCCCGTAGCCATGCCGCTACACCTTATGAAATTAATACTTGGTCCTACGCCATGCAGTTCTGCTTTAATCATTTGCACATTCTGCATAGGTGTCTACTATTTTTCCTGCATTTTTGCTATCAGAATCAGACAATCTTAAATCACATGGTCTAGTTCTCTAAAATAACTGCAAGAATGTCGTGTAGGGTTCAAACAGTCTCTTGCAAAGTGCCCTATCTCCCCATAGTTGTAACAGATCAATTTTCCTCATCCCTGACCTGCACCTCCACCCCTTCACCCTCCCCTGCCCCTGGCCGACGAGCCTCCTCTACTTGAGGGAGATAGTAGTGATGAAGGGCCAGCCTGTACCCTGTATAGGTTTCCTCGATCTATCATCAAGTCATAGGTTCAGAAATTATGCTCGTCATGCCCCACAGAGGAGAAAAATTGACACCATTGTTGCTTCAATTTTGGAATGTAAGCACCCATAAGGGGAAAGTGGTTAGTATCATGTAGCCTAACAACACAACAATCAATGCACCATAACGTTGGAGCACTTGGCTGCGCAGCCTCCTTAGGGGGAAATGGGTTGGGTCCCCCAACCTACATGTAATCTTCCAGAAGAGGACACTGATCCTTGGTATGACTAGATACCTTGCATCTTATGCACCATATTTGTGGACTAACATCTTTCCCCCGTTCCTTTCACAGATTTTGTATTTATATGTGAAATGCCTCCCTCTATCCCTATATCTGTTGTACCCCAAACTAAGCATCATCCCTTGGCGCAACCTCTAGTTTCATAGAAATCTCCAAAGCCTTCTCTTGTGTTGCAATCGACTTCTGACCCATAGGTCCGTGCAGGTGAGGTAGCAACATAGCGATAAGCCATTCCTGGTGTTCCCTATTGTCATACTGAAATTCCCCATATCTAATAACCTTTTTCAACCACTGATAAGCTTCCCATACTGATTCAGTGGGTCCCTATCTAAAGTCTTTCAAGTTGACCACTCTCTGAGAGTAGGAATTAAACTTCTGAAACTATTTTTTTAATGTTGACTTAATCTCCAAAATGGATGGATCTGTGTGCTATCATACGTACCCCATATACCAATCCAAGGCCCTTCCTTCAAAGGCAAGTTATAGCTGCACCATATTTACAACATCGGAAGCCACATTCTGCACAACCCATATTGATTCTGCGATGAACCAAAATCTATCCATAACTTCATCCCCTACACCTTTGAAGGTAGGTAGCTTCATGTGCGAGGCCATATTGTCTTCTGGCAGTGCTGGAGGTATCAGTGAGTTCTTACCCCTATGATGACTTGAAGGCCGTGTAGCCATAGGAATACTTCCTAGCATAGTCGATTCTCTTAATGGACCTAACTTTATGTGCATATGCAAACGCTCTATATATAACAATAAACTGTAACTGTCTCCTAAAGTTCATGATGACAGAGAGCACGTAGACCACTACGTCCACGGATATAGGAGTATGGCCGTGTTGGAAAGTGAATCTACGGAAGGTGGATGCTTGAATTCAGCTCCGGAGCTACTTGCAGATCATCCAGATTTAACCTCAGCAAACTTAAACGGCCGTATGAATCTTCATGTGACACGAAACAGAGTCCGGCCGACATGAAACTCCATGGTTGACTTCCATGTGGACGCCTTTGACCGCGGCTTCTTTGGGTGAGTTTGCTTGAACCAATAGGACACGAACCATGTCCACGTCATTTCTGACCTGCCCATGTGGCTCGTTTTCCTTGTAGACACAGACACACATGGCATATGAACTCAAAAATAGGCTGAGAAGGGATTACGGCAGTGCAGAGAAAGTGGCAAGATTCATGTGTTGAATGAACAAAATCTAGATCAAATAGAAAACACAAAAACATAATTAAAAACCATGTTAGATACCCTTTTGCACATGATATTGACAATTTTGGAGGTTTATGTGAGTGAAAAAGGTATGGAAAAGTGTATGGAAAAGATGCAAATTCGGGACTCAACAATTGCCTCCAGTTGTCCTTGGATCTACTGCACCCCAAACTAGGCATTGTCTCTTGCTGCAACTTCTAGCTTCATAGCAATTTCCAAGGCTTTCTCTTGCGTCTCAATCGTTTTCTGACCCATAGGTCCACGTAGGTGAGGCAGCAGCATAGCAATAAACCATTCCTTGTGCTGCCTATCATCATACTGAAATTCCCCATTTTTGATAATCTTCTTTAATCGTCGATTAGCTTCCCATATAGGCTCAGTAGGCCCCTGTCTAAAGTATTTTAGGTCAGTTACCTTAGGGGAATTTTGAGGTCTAAAATGGGCCTCCTAAGGAAAATGTACAATCAAAATTCACTTTATGAGAACCAATCACATTTTAGGAGATGACATCATCCCTAATGGTTGAGGTGGCATTGCTTGAGTTGAAGGTACTTACTTGTCACATTCTCAATGGTGGATAAAAAGTCATGGTTAACCATGGTAGTGCTCTAAGTACTTTTAAAGTCAAAGTAAAGTACTCATAATAAATGTCATTTCATACTTTTTGAATAAAAATATATTATTGTCATTTCATATTTCTTGAAAGAAACAATGCATGTTCCTATACATTTATTATATTTTATTATATTATATTATATAATTTTTATATAGTATATTAATTACATGTTATTATACAATTTAAATAATATAATTTTTAATTAATAGCATATAATATAATTAATAATTTATAAATTTATATTTATATTTTATTTTAAGTTATTTAAGTACAAAAGACAAATGCATTAGTTGTTCAATGATAATGACTATTTCTTGAAAAACTCATTCTTATTTATAGTCACATCAATACAATTTTTTTATTAATTTTATTTTGGTACAAATTTTGAATTGAATTTAACTATCGTTACATGGATTGTGGTGCAAAAAGTGAATTGCAAATTCATAAATATTATTTTATTGGTTTAGATATTATTTCATTATTTCCTTAGGACGCCCATTTTAGACCTCAAATTTCCCCTAATGCTAGCTGCAAGTAGGACTTAGGCTTCCGTAATTTTTGTTTTAACGCTTTCTTAATCTCTTGAATAGAAGGATCTACATGCTGGCCTACGTACCCCATATACCTGTCCAAGGCCCTTCCTTTAAAGGCAAGGGATAACTGTGCTCTTTTTACAACATCAATAGCCACATTCTACACAGTCCATACTGATTCTGCTATAAACCAAAGTTGGTCCATATCCTCATCTCCTACACCCTTGAAGGTGGGTAGCTTAATGTGTGTGGCCATGTATTCTTCTGGTGGTGGCGGAGGTGTGGGTGATTTCATACCATTATGCTGACTTAAAGGTGGTGTATCTAGAGGAATATCCCCTGCATGTGCAGTTGACTCTATTAATAGACTGTAGATGGATCTATCTCCTTCTCGATTCGTTCGATAGTACTTAACACTTCGTGTTGTACTTTCGCTCTGATCTGAGGTCATTCATTTGGTTTGGCTGCATAAAAAGCCTTTTTTGCACAGTAATATTTTAATTAGTAATGGCAATGTTCAAAAGAACTTACCTCTGAAACCCTTGAAGAACCTCCACTCTGCCTCAGAATAGGATACGAACTGATCGATTGTGAATTCCATTACAAATCCCCCTAGCACATTGTCCACACAATGATATAACATACGAGTGATTTTGTTATCAGTCTTCCCCAATTTTTGAATCAATTATAGCGTCCACTGCGTAACCTGATCGTCCTTCCAACACATCTGAAATTATACGAGCCTCGCTAACCACTCTTGAAGCTTGTGCACAAAAGTTACAAAGAAAATTTCATAAAATTCCATAAAGATGTACTTATTCTTCCACTTTTCAGTTGTCAGCTTTGTGTTGCTCTTCTCCTTTATAGAAAATTCCTGAATATGTCTTTCAAACCACTCTTCGATTTCTGATTTCTCAGGTATCCACTGGCCTCATGGAATTACCTGATCTCTCTCTCAAAATTCTCCCGGTCTTGGCAATGGAACCATTTGTTGGCTTGAGGGGTCCTAACCTAGGTTTTAAGTTTAAGGTTTTCCAACAAACCCCTATACTAATATCCCTTTCGTCAATGACCTACTCTCATAGGCCAAGGTCTCACCTAAAGTAGTATGGGAGGGTGCTGGAACTAGGTTTCCGCACCCTGGGAGAGAGTAGGTAATTTAAGGCAGGTCTGTGTTGCAGCTTATTAGTTTCACACAGAATAAGTCTATTCGCAACCCTTTTAACAGTATAATCAGCACATAACCATAACCAAGCTGTTATCATTAATAGATCTAATCAATACATTCGCATCCATGTGTGCATCAGAAAATACCATCACAAAATATTATAATTGCAACCAATTCCAAATCACAGATACATTCACGGCTTAAAAAAATTCACAAATGCGCTTCAGCAGTAAACACAATCAATCCATATAGCACAAAGGTACTTCAAATATATTCTGCATTCATTAGCATCAAAAATCCACTTACAACCCAAACACAGCCCGCGCACACAGCCTGGTGGGGTTCGCACACAACAAGACTGAGCATCTCTGCACACACATCTAGCAGGAGCCCTCACCCAAAACAACCCTGACAAATCTTAACAATTTGCACGTAGCATCAATCTTCTTTCTTACCTCTCTACTATACCCAACTATCTATCTATTTATAACATCATAGCCTTTGCTATCCGATGGTCCGCAAACCATGGTTTACGGACCCTAGAGCTACCCTTTAACCCATTAAAAAACATTAGGGGCTTTGACCCACCCCAAAAACCCTACTCAAGACTGACTATTACAAAATTATACCAAAAACGCAGGTTAGGGAACCCTATTCCAATAGTCAATAGTTTTACATGGAATCTTAACTCTCGTCCAAGAGTATTGTAATAGAATCTAGACTCTCAATCGAGATTTTGTGGCCAATAAATTATTTTGAATCAAAGTTTCATCCAAGAAAATAAATTGGAATATAAAACTCTAAGATGATATATTTAGTTATAATCTAAGCTTTCAGCTGAGAGTTTTTGTCCAAGAATGTTTTTCTCAAAAATATTTCCCAAATTTTTTTTAAAGTATCAGTTGAGAGTTTGTGAACCTCGGATTAACTTTGCTAAACTATCAGCCAAAATATTTTGAAACTATTAGCTAAGAAATGATTGAACTCTCAGTTGAGAAAATATTTTAATTTTTTTGTTTTGGTTGAGAGTTTTCCAAACATAGCCAAAATCCTCTCCACATACCAAAAAGTATTACCAAATTTCGCATTTTCACCATATGGTGACCTAGAATAATATCATCAATTAGGATTATGCAAAAATTACCATTAGTAAGAGAAACATTATTTTCTTTACATCCTATTAATTAGTTTTCCATATTGGCAAGTGCTTCATCAAATTCATCACCATAAGTTGTCAAATTGTCCATATACCTTTTCATGCAACCATGAAGAACATTAGAAGGATTCCAATTGCAGCTCTTTGGAATACCACTCGAGCATTACATAACCAAAATCGTAATCACATGATAAGAAAATTCCCCCCCCCCATGGACACATAAATTTTGTTTATATTTTTCTTCCAAAACAATTTGGATTTAGTTATACTCAATGAATCCTCCAAGAAGGAAAAATACCT
Organism: Pinus albicaulis; assembly: GCA_034641835.2. Classification (NCBI taxonomy): domain Eukaryota; kingdom Viridiplantae; phylum Streptophyta; class Pinopsida; order Pinales; family Pinaceae; genus Pinus; species Pinus albicaulis. Next base: position 1,450,983,756 of record CM076575.1, read on the forward strand.
CTTCCCTGCAAGTCTATCTAGGACTTGGTTAATAAATGGAAGAGGGAAGTGATCTTTGTTCAGTGAATTGTTTATCTCTCTATACTCTATGAATACTCTCCACTTTCTATTCTTTTTTGGAAATACGACTAAGTGTGACACCTATTAACTCTAAAAAATTGGGTAAATGAAACTAGCTCTAAGAAACTTTTGTAGTTCTTTTTTTACTGTATCCCTCATTATAGGTTTCATCCTATGCTTAGGTTGTCTAATGGGTTATTACCCTTCCTTTATATCAATATGCTATGTGAAAATATCTATATGGATCCCTTCCATGTCCTTGTAAGACCATGCAAAGGAATCCATTAGGGGAATTTTGAGGTCTAAAATGGGCCTCCTAAGGAAATAATAAAATAATAGCTAAACTAATAAAATAATATTTATGAATTTTCAATTCACGTTTTGCACCACAATCCATATAACCATAGTTAAATTCAATTCAAAAGTTGTACCAAAATAGAATTAATAAAAAACTGTATTGATATGACTGTAAATAAGAATGAGTTTTTCAAGAAAAAATGATTATCGTTGAACAACTAATGCATTTGTCCTTTGTACTTAAATAACTTAAAATAACCTATAAATATAAATTTATAAATTCTTAATTATATTATATGCTATTAATTAAAATTTATATTATTTAAATTGTATAATAACATGTAATTAATATACTATATAAAAATAATATAATATAATAAATGTATAGGGATATGCATTATTTCTTTCAAGAAATATGAAATGAAAATAATATATTTTTATTCAAAAAGTGTGAAATGACATTTATTATGAATTCTTTACTTTGACTTTAAAAGTACTTAGAGCACTACCATGGTTAACCATGAGTTTTTATCCACCATTGAGAATGTGACAAGTAAGTACCTTTAATTCAAGCAATGCCACCTCAACCATTAGAGGTGATGTCATCCCCTACAATGTGATTGGTTCTCATAAAGTGAATTTAATTGTACATTTTCCTTAGGAGGCCCATTTTAGACCTCACAATTCCCCTAATGACTATGCTTTTGCGTTTGTTTAATCAATTGATCTTTTTTTTCTTTTCTTGTGTTAGCCCTTGATTCTTTTTAAGGCTTTCAAAGGGAACATTTTGATGGTTTCTATGGTTTACATTTTTTATTTCTAAAATAAGGATGCATGTTCATGTAAGGAATCATTAATCGAAGCTACACATGCATTTACCTTAGGTTGAACAATATGCTCAAGGGTATGTGTGGTTGTAGACAAAAAGGAGGATGAAATGAAATCATCAACAATATATTGATCAGTGTTAAGTAATTAATGCGAAACTTCCTTTTTATATCTATCTTCCCCATCCAGCAAAAGAGGTGCTTTATAATCCACACTAGGTTTTGTAGGTGGATATTAAGTCAATTGTTTGGTGGAAGTGCCATCGAATATTGTCATGCTCCTAGACCTGCATATGATATACAATTCTATAGTGTCCAACCATAGTCATCCAAGGATAATAATGTATCTCTACATATAATATTTAGGTTGGGGGGAAATGAAGTCTGCAAGATACTCCCTAGAACCTACATATATTACCACATATTCTAGGATCCATTCTAGCTTAATAATAGAAGTATCGGATAATATATGAATACTTATATATAAGAAAGCACAAGAGTATGTTTCTAATCAAATTTTCGTTATTCCGAAGAAGTCGAATACTATACAGTTATGAGTTTTTATTATTTGAATAAGTGGCTATTTATTATTAAAAAAAATCATTAAAAAATAAGGGATGTACATGGGGGAAATTAATGGGTTTTTAAATATAATAGATATATTTTTGAGTAATTCATGGATTTTTATTATTTCTAAAGTAATAAAGCCTTATAGCTATGATTTTAATCTTTTCCCCTTTAAAATTATACGTAACGCTATATTTGTAACATTTAAATCATTATAATATATTTTTAAAATTCAATCTATATATAAAAAAAAAAACATAAATTTAGAAAATATAGAAAAACATCAAATATGTATAACACATTAGCATAATTAAAAATATCACCAATGTTACATAGCCTTTCTCGAGAACATTTAATGTTAAATAACCATGGGGGCTTCACCTTGTTCACTAATTTATTATTGTGTTCACTCATAGGGTATTTTTAAAATTGAGAAATCAAATTCAATATATCTTATGTCTTAGAGATAGGATCCATGGTACAAATATTTTTATAGGCATTGAAAGGGTATCAAATAAAAATTGCGGATATCTACTAAAAATAGGAGTTATTTTGTTAGACAAATGTCTTGGAGAGGGGTTTTAAAAAAGTATTTTGAGAATTATATATCACTATATATTGAAATTAAAGGCATCCTTTAACTTCCCACAAATGAAAGTGTTATGCCATATGTTCATTTAATGGAGATCCCACATAAATAAATCATCAATAAGAAAAAAGTAAAGTTAATCAAAGATTAATAAATCACATAGATTTCCAAATCTATCATAATTAAACATCAAAATAAGCACACAATGAGGAGATGGCGAGTCCATAACATCATATCCTATTATTCATACCAAAATATCAACACATGATAAACACATGTATCATATAAGCATCTTGCAATATAAGGAAGGGATATCATCCTAAATATGTACATAAGTCGTGGGATTTTCACCTTATTAACCAATATCTTATCACTTTCATTCGTAAACTAGGTTTCAAAATTGTGAAAAACAAAGTCAATATAATGTATATATATAGAGCAGGTAGGGGTGGGACAGAGAGGTATCAAGGATCTATAAGTATTACAAGGTGTCAAAAGGGGTATATAATAAAAATAGTGTTTGGAAAAATGAATTGGAAGGGGGTCCAAAAAAATTATTTTATGAGGTATTTATTTCTATATAGTGAAACTATGGGAATTATTTAGCATCCCATGAATGCACATGCTATGTGATAGGTTGGCAGGGTGAATACCCCATGATAATTCCTATAAAAACATATCGAATAAAGTTTACTCATTAGAAATCATAAAAGGTAAATTAGTCATACACATATATGTCCATTGCAACATATTCAAACAATTATAGATCATTAATAAAGTGGGGTATTATAATTTTCTAGTTGCATGTTATTAAAGATTATATTTTATGTTGAATTTAATATATTTGAAATTTGAAATTAATTGTAAGAATTAGGTTTGGCTAAGATTGAATATAGACTCTTGTGACAAGTTTTGCAAATATCTAATTTTTCTTCCTCAATATCAAACATCCATCCAAAATGGTATGAAATTATAAAATTTTAGGATGCATGACTCAATGATCTATAAATCCTCAAATCCCTTCTGATGTTGCAATTGGATCCACTCATGAAACTAACCACCTGATAGGAATACCAAGAGGGAAAGGAAACCCTCAAGGAGTCCTTTGAAACCAACTTAAAATTGATAAAATAGCTTCCAAAACCATAGGGGATCCTTATAATGTTGAATCCAAAGATAGTGATACTATAGGTTCTCTTACTTTAGAAACTCTTTTGTCCTGAAAACCAAGATCATTCTAAGAACCTTTTGGATGAACCTAACCTCTTTACTACGTCAAATGAATTCTCGTATTCTTAATAAATTCATTTATTGGTATGGGGGAAATGGTGGAATGACATAATTAAAAGGAAAGAGTCACATGCAAGTTTCCTATTTGGGATCTCAATGGACTCGTCCAAATGAATAGTGTTATTCCATTTTCCCTACACAATTTTCATTGCTTGGCTTGTGAAGACCTAGACACTTTCCCCTTTGAATTTGATTTCCTTTTCTGAAGATATCATAAGTCTTCCCATAAATTGAAATTGTTTCCATCCACCATGAAAGAATAAACACTCATCTATTTCAATGGGCTTAGAGGAAACACTATAAAAACCAATGATGAGATGAGAGTGATTTTTTGAAGAAACACCAAGATTATTGCAAGGTAAGGCATATCAATTAAGAAATTTTTAAGACAGAAAAAAAGTATGAGGAGATCCAAGTAACGAGGGACGATTTCTAGATGTATTAAACCTTATGGGGCGAATATATTTCTATCAATGATCATATCATGACATTTGTGATATTTTTCATGTTATTTGTATGATAATACTAAATTAGGAAATATCCCTATAAGAATTATTTCAAGGATCATCAAGTCATCCAAATAGTTGGAGTTACCAAAGATGAGACTAGAGACCTCTTATATAATTTTAGGACTAGAATTTTTAGCTCACTTCGCTCCTAGTTAGACATTAGACATGCTAAAAATAAGAGAAAAAGGTAAATCAAAATTATCCATATTTTTCTTAGAATATCAGAATAGGAATCCCATATGGGAGTGCCCCTTGAATAATGTATAATTACGTGCTATTTGCAAACATAGCATGCAACAAAATATTTTCCTTCCTCACTTGAGTTCAATGAAATATATCGAGGAGGTAATGAAGAGACCAAGAAAATATAATTTGTAGCCCAGGAGTGACCATGTCCACGATGACCATAAGGCATTGCACAAGATTCAACTCAATATTGTATCCTATATAAATAACCAACTCAAAATCGGTATTCTCCCATTCCTTCATAGCGACATCCTTTTAGGCTCAAGGCAAATAATTAAATTGGTATTAGTGAGGACTTTCAAGATATGGGAATCAATCTCAAAAACACACATCTAAGCCACAAGCTCTAGCCCAACATTAGTAACAATGTTAGTTTACAACCAACTAGTTACCTCAAACAACACCACATATTCGTACCCAATATGTGACTAGCCCAAATAATAAAATAGCTTAGCCCAAATACAATGCTACATTACCCCCCCTGTTCAACCTATTTTGTCTCCATTACGGATTGCAATAAAGTTCAATTACAGTCTCAGATGGTAATTGATATCCCATAATTACCTTCCACCCAATAACTTAATGAAGAAAAGGATAACAAGGAATATCAATATACCTCCCCAACCTCACCAACATCCACTTTAGGGAAGATTGATTAGCTTAAGTCCTTAAAACTTGTTTGAAGTACACCTTATCTAGAATGAATGAATATATATATATATATATATATATATATATATATATATATATATATATATATATATATATTATATATATATATATATATATATATATATATATATATATATATATGAAGCGCTTATTCAACCTGAATTTGACCTCCTAGGGAAATTGAATAATTTTTATGCAAAAATTCCATTGTTCCAAGAAATACAATATGTTATAATATAGCCAAAGTGGTCTAAAATATAAGTTTTAGTATTATAGGAAGGAAGAAAAAAGTTCCCACAACATCCACATTATTTTGAAATAAGAATATTTGTTTTTTAGGAAAATATTCTTGACTAAATATATATACCCATGCAGACTAATTATTAACATCCATATTAATAATATCCCCATTCTCAACACCTTTATTAACTTGGGGGCTCCTATTAACATAATGAAGATATAGATAAAGGAGAAAATTTTGTTCCCAAACTTGTGACCAACCCTGATGCAGGAGCATGAGGCTCGAGGAGTAAAAGACTTCATTTTATTCCATAAAAAAAATAAAAAAAATTGCAAGCAAAGGAGTGGGATCCTTTAGCCTGCGATTTACTGTTTTAATAGATAAGATTGGACTATTATTCAGGGATTTGGATAACTTGTATTTGATTCAATGTATTTAGTTTTTAGTGTAGGATTTTTAGGCAAATATCATGTAGTGAGATTTTAGCCAAAATTAGAACAATTCAATTCTTTTGAATCAAATTGAAAGGATTGTGTGAATTTATATATATGTAAGTTACAATGTATTTAAAGGAGGAGATTTGGTGAAAGAGTATTTTTTTGAATAGAAGGAAAAATTAAATTCGTCCGTTCTAGTGCAAATGTAGTCATATTGTCAAACCCCGGAGGTACCATATTTTTCCTTCAAAAATTTATTAAGAACGTTTTGATTTTAAGTGTGAACTTGAATTAATTGAATCCTCTGTATATTTATTTATATTTGAACATATACAATTTGGCTAGGTTTAGCATTAATGAGAAATATTCCTTATGGATGTATTTGGGACTTTTTTTACAATATTAATTGATTGTAATTCAAATGAATTTGAAGAGGCATCGAACTCCATAAGTCAGCGCATAAATGAAACCATAAAATTCTGCTAATTGTGTGGTTTATCTGTTTGGCTTTGGAAATATTAAGTGAAACTTCCCAGGAATGTCAATCCAGCCAAAGCTGAAGGATCGAGATCAAAACCGTCCAATCAAAGTGTCAACAAAATCAATGGATATCGCAAATTTAGTTGCAGGGAGATTAAGAGTTTTGTCGGAGCCAATGATTTATAAACTGGATTTTATAAATTGATTTGATTGTCCATCTTCTAATTTGATCTGAAGACCATCGCATGAAAGCTTGAAGATATGTGTATATCGCATTTTGAGATGCATGGAGTTTAACAATAAAAGCGGATGTGATAACTCAATAAAAATGGGTTTAATACTATTTTCAATCCGTCAATCAAGTCCGTAAATATTTGTTTGATGTAATTTTCATTAATGTTGCTTTTCATATAAGTGACATAAATATTGTTTCCGTCATTTATTAAGGGTTCAAAAAAAGGTTGAAATCAACTATTAAACCATGAAATGGAAAGGAAATGTGATTATCAATTAATTTTATTTCCATCATTTATGAAAGAATTATAAAGTGGATTTTAATGCCATTTAAAATTTGTGGAACAAATTTTTAATTTCATTTTAGCTATGGGTTTTACATTAGAGGTTGATGACCGATACAGAAATAGAGAACCGTGATGAGGTCCCACCTGAATTAGAAGAAATTGTCATGAGATTTGAAAGCTTATCACTCACACCTGCATCCATACCACCATTAGTGGTATCAGAGTAGCCTTTAGACACTGAGCGAGATCTCAAATATTAGGAAATGAAATCCAAAATGGCTTATAGAGTTGGAAGAGGAGGCGGTGTTGGTCGAAGAAGAGGAAGACCAGTTGCAAATGCCAAAGTGATGGAAGTTATGCAACAAATGCAAGCTAGATTAGAAGTAATGGAAATGGGAAACCAAAGAGATGTAGATGTCAAAGATGTCAGCGAGCCTGAATTTGAATCTGTAGAAGAGGGAGAACCTATAGAAGTTACTCTTGAAATGAGATTTTTTAAATCAGTGTTGGGATCCACATCTAAACCTAGACTTGAAGTTTCAGTTTTTACAGGAAGCTTAAACCCAGAACAATTGATAGATTGGGTAAATGGCATGGATAGGTTCTTCGATTATGAAGAAATGGATGAAGGAAAAAGGGTGAAATTTGCTGTCACAAAATTGAAATGACATGCAGTGCTTTGGTGGGATGGAGTGCAGGCAGAAATAAGGAGACTTGGTAAGTAGCCAATAAAGAGTTGGAACAGGATGGTGGTAATGTTGAAAGGTAAGTTTTTTCCAAGTGATTATCAGCTTTCACTATTTAGACAAATGCAGATCCTCAGAGATTAATGATGGTCAAAGAATACACAGAGGAATTTTATAAAGTTAGCATAAGAGCAGGACAAATTCAAGATACAACAAAGAAGATTGCAAGATATATAAATGGTCTGAGAATGGAGATCCAAGATGAGATAAATTTGTTGTCTCCTAAAATAGTGGAAGAGGCTTATCAGATGGCCTTGAAGGCTGAAGAAAAACTCATCAGGAAACAATCTGCCAGAAGTAGAGGTACTTTCTGAGTAAAAGGAAGTCAAGGTGGTAGAGGAAGATCTACAACACCAAGAGAAGGAGCTAGCAACAGCTCAAGTCAACATACATCTACAGAAGGTGATGCAAGTGGCAGAAGGAGTTTTTCTAGAGGAAGAGGAGGAAGAGGCAGAGGAAGAGAAATAAGATGTTATAGATGTAATAAGCTTGGAAATAGAGCTTATGAATGTCCAAATAATGTGGGGAGAAATCATAGAAATGTAATTGTTGCTCAGAATGAAGAGGAAGCATCAAAAATTCCAGAAGAAACAAAAGTGCCAGAAGCAAAAAATACACCAGAGAAAGGAGAATCTTTGGTAGTTAACAAAATTTTGTTAAAACCGGCAAAGGAAGTTGTTAAACCAACACAGAGAAAAAATTTGTTCAGAAATGTGTGCAAAGTTCAAGGAAAATGCTATCAAATGGCAATTGATAGTGGCAACACTGATAATTTGGTCTCTACAGAAGTGCTAGAGAAATTGAAATTCAAGACAAAGAAACATCCAACACCCTACAAGGTGTCATGCCTTCAGAAAGGACATCAACTGTTAGTAAATGAACAGTGTGAAGTGGAATTCTAGTTGGGCAGCTACAAAGATAACATTATGTGTGATGTAATGCCTATGGATGTATGTCACATATTGCTGGGTAAACCTTGGCAGTATGACATAGGAGCTATGCATGATGGGAAGAAGAACACATACAAGTTTTGTAAAGATGGTGTTAATCATACATTGTTGTTGATAAAAGAAGAAGATACATCAAAAATAAGATCTGATACGAAAGCTTTGTTGCTGAGTGGAAATGAATATCTGCAGCATATTGAAGATGATTAGGTAAATTTTGCATTAATTTTCAAACCCAAGGTAGTAATTACTTCCACTAAAATTTATGATTTACCATTTGAAATTCAAGAGATGCTAGAAAATTATTGTGATATATTGTAGACGATTTGCTGGATGAATTACCACCTATTAGAAAAAACTGCCATCATATAGATTTGATTCCAAGAGAAAATTTTCCAAATAAAGTAGCATACAGGATGACTCCTACAGAAAATGAAGAAATCAGAAAGCAAGTACGGGAGCTGTTAGATAAAGAACTGATCAGAGAAATTTTGAGTCCTTGTGCAGTGACAATAGTGTTGAGTCCAAAAAAATATGGAGGCTAGAGAATGTGCACTGATTCAAGAGCAATCAATAAAATAACAATCAGGTATAGATTTCATTTACCCGGAATTGAAGATTTGATCAATTGTTTAAGTGGGGCAAGATATTTTACAAAACTAGATTTAAAGAGTGGATATCATCAAATTAGGATAAGGGAAGGCGATGAATGGAAAACAACCTTTAAAACAAATGAAGGATTGTATGAATGGATGGTAATGCCATTTGGATTATCAAATGCTCCTAGTACATTTATGAGGCTTATGAATGAAGTGTTGAAGGAATTTATTGGTAAATTTGTAACAGTATATCTAGATGATATATTAATTTACAACAAGTATAAAGAAGAACACCTGAGACATTTGAATTATGTCTTAAGGAAGTTGCATCAGGAAAATTTACTGGTAAGTTTAAAAAAATGTTCATTCATGAAGGAATAATTGGTATACTTAGGCTTTGTTGTTTCTGCTAATGGATTGAAGATGGACCCAGAGAAGATAAAAGCAATCATAGAATGGCCTTCACCTAAGAGTGTTTTTGAGGTAAGAATCTTCCATGTTCTTGCTATTTTTTATAGAAAATTCATAAGGAATTTTAGTAATATCAATGCTCCTATTATTGAAACTATAAAGAAGGAAAAACAACCATTTAAATGGACTGATGAAGCAGAACAAAAATTTTAGTTGTTGAAAAGGAAGATAAAATAAAAAGCCATTTTAGTTTTGCCTAATTTTAACAAACCTTTTCAAGTGAAATGTGATGCCAGTGGAGAAGCTATTGGAGCTGTGTTGAGTTAGGAAGATAGTCATGTAGCTTATTTCAGTGAAAAAATGAATGAGACAAGAAAGAAATATTCTTCTTATGACAAAGAATTTTATGCAGTTGTACAAGCATTAAAGAAGTGGAGACATTACTTGATGTCTAAAGAGTTTATACTTTATTCAAAAAATCATGCATTGCAGTATATTATGCAGTAGCCAAAATTGAATCAGAAACATGCAAAATGGGTAGAGTATCTTCAGAGTTTCAATTTTGTATTGAAACATATAACTGGCCAAGCAAACAAAGTAGCAAATGCCTTAAGTAGGAAAAACATTCTAGTTCAAGAAAGTCAAATTCAAGTGTTGGGTTTTGGTTTTCTTAAAGAATTGTATAAAACAAATTTGGATTTTAAAGAGGAATTTGGAGCATATAGTAATCCTTTTTTGTTGTATAGAAGTAAGTGGCTAGATTTTTTCTTGAAAGAAGGCTTGTTGTTTAAAAGAAATCAGCTATGCATACCAAATTGTTCTATGAGAGAAAATTTAATTGAGGAGAAACATAGTGGTGGACTTGGTGGAAATTTTGGTGCAAACAAAACTTATGAATAGCTGAGTCATTTTTATTTTTGGCCAAGGATGAGATCTGAAGTGGAAAAGTTTGTGCAAAAATGTAAAGTTTGTCAGTATGCAAAAGGAAGAAGTCAAAACACAGGTTTGTAGGTTCCATTACCTATTTCGGATATACCTTGGGATATGGTGAGTATGGATTTTATTTTGGGTTTACCTAAAACAAAAAGAGGGAATAATGCAATCTATGTTGTATTTGACATATTTTTTAAAATGGCTCATTTTATTCCATGTTATAAAACCAGTGATGCTACTCATGTTGCTAATTTGTTTTTCAAAGAGATTGTAAGATTGCATGGGTTACCCAAAAGCATTGTCTCAGATAGGGACACTAGATTTGTTGGTCACTTCTGGAGGACGTTGTGGAAAAATATTGGTACTAAACTAAGTTTTAGCTCAGCTTATCACCCTTAGACTGATGGACAGACTAAGATGTTGAACAAAAGCTTGGGTAATCTTTTGAGAAGTCTTGCAGGTGAACATTCTAAACAGTGGGATCAGATTTTGGCACAGGATGAATATGCTTATAATGACTCTCCTAAAATTAGTACAGGACAGATTCCATTCCATATATTTTATGGAATGTACCCAAGAGGAGTGTATGAATTAAGGAATTTAGGAAAAGCAGAGATGAGAAGTGCCGATGGTGAAGGGTTTGCTTCAGAAATTTGAGCAATACATGAAAATGTAAAAAAACAATTACATGACAAAAACATCAAATACAAAATACATTAGGGGAATTTTGAGGTCTAAAATGGGCCTCCTAAGGAAAATGTACAATCAAAATTCACTTTATGAGAACCAATCACATTTTTGGGGATGCCATCATCCCTAATGGTTGAGGTGGCATTGATTGAGTTAAAGATACTTACTTGTCACATTCTCAATGGTGGATAATAAGTCATGGTGAACCATGGTAGTGCTCTATGTACTTTTAAAGTCAAAGTAAAGTACTCATAATAAATGTCATTTCACACTTTTTGAATAAAAAGATATTATTATCATTTCATATTTCTTGAAAGAAACAATGCATATCTCTATACATTTATTATATTATTTTTATATAGTATATTAATTACATGCTATTATACAATTTAAATAATATAAATTTTAATTAATAGCATATAATAATTAAGAATTTATAAATTTATATTTATATTTTATTTTAAGTTATTTAAGTACAAAGAGAAAATGCATTAGTTGTTAAATGGTAATGACTTTTTCTTGAAAAGCTCATTCTTATTTATAGTCACATCAATACATTTTTTTTATTAATTTTATTTTGGTACAACTTTTGAATTGAATTTAACTATGGTTACATGGATTGTGGTGCAAAAAATGAATTTCAATTCATAAATATTACTTTATTGGTTTAGCTATTATTTTATTATTTCCTTAAGAGGCCCATTTTAGACCTCAAAATTCCCCTAATGTAGAGTAGATTTGAAGAAAAGGGAAGTTAATTTTGAGGTTGGAGATTTGGTTCTAGCACACTTGAGGAAGGAAAGATTTCTAAAAAGGGCATATAAAAAATTGAAATTTAAGAAAATTGGGCCATGCAGAGTATTGAGAAAATTTTCTGCAAATGCCTATGAAATTGAATTACCCCTTGACATTGGAATATCTCCAATTTTCAATATTGCTGATTTGTATAGGTATGAGGACAGAGACATAGGTCACATACAACTGAAGACAAAGACGAGATTGACTGGTTGAAATAGTTACCCACAGCAAAAACATTGCAGCCAGAGAAGATTTTAGACAAAAGACTGTCTAAAAAGACGAGAGGACGGGAATACTTTGAGTATTTGATCAAGTGGAAAGATCAACCAGTTGCAGAAGCTACTTGGATGACAGATACCATGCTACAAAAATTGGGCAGTTCTGTAGAGGAGCTCATGGACAGGAGCCCTTGAATAATTTTGTCCTCAGGAGTCTAATGCAGGAGCATGAGGCTCGAGGAGTAAAAGACTTCGTTTTATTCCAAAAATAAATAAAAAATTTACAAGAAAAGGAGTGGGATCCTTCAGCCTGCGATTTACAGTTTTAATAGATAAGATTGGACTAGTATTCAGGGATTTGGATAACTTGTATTTGATTCAAACCCTGGAGGTACCATATTTTTCCTTCAAAAATTAATTAAGAACGTTTTGATTTTAAGTGTTAAATTGACTTAATTGAATCCTTTGTATATTTATTTATATGTGAACATGTACAATTTAAATAGGTTCAAAATTAATGATCAATATTCCTTATGGATGTATTTGGGTTTTTTACAATATTAATTCATTGTAATTCGAATGAATTTGAAGAGGCATCGAACTTGATAAGTCAGTGTAGAAATGAAACCATCAAATTTTGTTAATTTTGTGGTTTATCTGTTTGGATTTTGAAATATTAAGGGAAAATTCCCAGGAATTTCAAGCCAGCCGAAGTTGAAGGATCAAGATCAGAACTGTCTGATCAAAGTTTCAACAAAATCAATGGATATCGCAAATTTAGTTGCATGAAGATTAAGAGTTCTGTCGGACCTGATGATTTATAAACTGGATTTAATAAATTGAGTTGACTGTCTATCTTCTAATTGATCCGATGGCCATCACATGAAAGCTTGAAGATCTGTGGATATCACATTTTTAGATGCATGGAGTTTAACAATAAAATTGGATGCGATAACTCAATAAAAACGGTTTTGATGTTGTTTTAAATCCGTCAATCAAGTCTGTAAATATTTGTTTGATGTATTTTTGATTAATTTTGCTTTTCATATAAGTGACATAAATATCGTTGCCATCATTTATTAAGGGTTCAAAAAAACGGTTGAAATCCACTATTAAACCATGAAATGGAAAGGAAATGGGATTATCGTATTTCCTTCATTTATGAAAGAATTATAAAGTGGGTTTTAATGCCATTTAAAATTTGTGGAACAAATTTTTAATTGCATTTTAGCTTTGGGCTTTACATTGGAGGTTGATGACCGATACAGAAATAGAGAACTGTGACGAGGTCCCACCTGAATTAGAAGAAATTGTCACGAGATTTGAAAGCTTATCACTCACACTTGCATCCAGACCACCAAACCCTTTTTTTCTTCAATTAAATAATATGTATATCACTAAGCTAGAATTTATCATGGATAATGTGATTGTCTCCATTCACTACATTTTTTTTTGTATTGAATTTCGCATAATTTATTTTCTCTTATATTAAATACAATAATTTTTTTCTTATATTGAATACACCAAATATTCTATAAGAGAGTTTCCATAAGGGAGTTTCATACGCTCAATGAAAAAACCAATTTGTATTTAGCCAAAACTAGATAAAGATATGTATATACAAATTATAAACTGAAAAAATGAAATTGGATGTTGGCAATGGGATTCTTCTATTTAATCCTTTTCTACCTACTTTCAACACACTCACAAAATGGGAGGAGTCCACATTTTCTTTAGAAACTACAATTATGAGATTCTTCCATATAATCCTTCTCTAGCTTCTTTCCCAACACTCACAAAATGGAATGAGTACACATTCTCTTTAGAAACTACAATTTGCAGTGGTGGGGCAATGCCCTAGAAAGCTCATCCTTAGAACGACTATGTGAAATGCATGAATTCTTCTAATGTATGATTTCTACAAGGGTCATCTAGATGTCACTTCTCATGATGAAATCATGAGTTTATTTTATTGAAGGAATTCAATAGACCTGAAATCGACTAGCAAGTTTGCTAACAATGGTGACAGGTATGATAATTATGGAAAGAGTATCTCAACACTTAACATGAGTATGCATTCAGTTGAGGGATAAGGTTTTATACTTATAATTTAATTTCAAGTATCAATTTCATAACTTGAATGTTGTTGAGGATTTTTTCGATGGCTCTGATATCATTTCCCAATTCTTGTGCGGCATGAGAAGCCATTCCCTATCAATGAATGCCAATACCTTATTAAAATTTATGTGTGGTCACTGGAACCATAATAGGTCACACGAATAGTTATGGTATGAGAATAATTCCCTATCTCTTATCTATTTTGAGACTGTGGGAAAAAAACTAGCTTGAATTTAGCTGAAAGGGGAGATTTAGAATTACAAACCTAAGTGATAGAGGGCAAAGAATAATGAATTGGAAGAACTTTTTTTCTTATAAATTTTTTGATATCGTTCTCTTTCTTAGCTATATGATTCTTAGTAATACAACAACATGTTTAATACAATAATCCATGTGAAACTTTACTTGTCCGTGAATTACTTCTAGTAGTTATGAGGTTAAGTCTCATTCCTTGTGACTTGTATTTTTTTATTTATTGAGAGATTGAATTAAATGTCTAACAATTTCTACTGACCTATTTCAATAAGAAATGGAATTTTGTGGTTATTTAGTGAGAATTTCAAGTTTTTCAGTCAACTAGGTTTCATAGTTGATGAAAAGGAGGATAAACTTTGTGAGGTATCCATGTCAATGATTTTTTGGTTTCCCCATCGAAAATTTCAACATATCAACATTCCAACATGATTTCTAAATTAATGTATCAAATTACTATTATGGTTTCAAAATTAACCTTGTCGAGAAGCAAGCTATTATGAATTTATCAACACACTAGAATGATTTGGAAATTAACCTAGTCCAAAAGCACGTGTATATCTTTTTTAGCACCAAGAGATTCACAACACTTGATCCTATTTCTTCTCGCCCATATGTTGAAACTATTGATGAATGGTGGAATAGAGATGGGCAGAGAATAGGGTAGTGTAAGGGAGAAGTGTCCATGAACCAACTTCGTTGGGAGTAGGGGGAAATGGAAGCAATTGGTACTAATGCGTGTTTTTTCCAATTTATACATTTCCACCTTTCGGTTAAGAGTTTTATATGGACTATAAAATTTTGGTTAATATTTTTACATGGAATCTTAACTCCCGTCCAAGAGAATTGTAATAGATTCTAAAATCTCAATCGAGATTTTGTGGACGATAAATTATTTTTAATCAAAGTTTCATCTGAGAGAATAAATTAGAATATAAACTCTAAGACGACATTTTTAGTTAGTATCTATGTTTTCAGCTGAGAGTTTTTTTCCAACATTTTTTTTCTCAAAAATGTTTCCCAAAAACATTTTAAAGTCTCAGCCAAGAGTTTGTGAACCTTGGATTAAGTCTGCTAAACTATCAACTGAAATATATTGAAATTATTAGCTAAGAAATGATTGAACTCTCAACTGAGATTTTTTTTTTTTTTTTTGGTTGATAGTTTTTCGAACATAGCCAAAATCCTCTCCACATACTAAAAAGTATTTCCAAAATTCGCATTTTCACCCTATGGTGACCTATAATAATTTCATCAATTAGGATTATGAAAAAATTATCGTTACTAAGAGAAACATTAATTTCTTTACATCATATTAATTATTTTTCCAGATTGGCAAGTGCTTCATCAAATTCATCACCATAAGTTGTGAAATCGTCCATATACGTTTTCATGCAATCATGAACAACATTAGAAGGATTCCCATTGCAACTCTTTGGAATACCACTCAAGCATTACATAACCAAAATGGTAATCACATGATAAGAAAATTCCCCCCATGGACAGGTGAATGTTTTTTATCTTTGTCTTCTTAAACAATTTGGATTTAGTTATACACAATGAATCCTCCAAGAACAAAAAATACCTCTTTCCAGCAAGTCTATCTACGAATTGGTTAATAAATGGAAAAGGGAAGTGATATTTGTTCCTAGACTTGTTTATCTCTCTACAATATATGACTATTCTCCACTTTCTATTCTTTTTTGGAAATACGACTAAGGGTGACACCTTTTAACTCTAAAAAATTGGTTAAATGAAACTGGCTATAAGCAACTTTTGCAGTTCTTCTTTTCCTATATCCCTCATTATAGGGTTCATCCTATTAAAAGGTTTTCTAATGTGTTATGATACTTCCTTTATATCAATAAGGTGTGTAAAAATATCTATTTGGATCCCTTCCATGTCCTTGTAAGACCATGCAAAGGCATCACAATGCTTCTGCAATTGTTTAATCAATTGATTTTTTTTTTCTCTTGTGTTAGCCCTCACTTCATTTTTAAGTCTTTCCAAGGTCATATTTTTATGGTTTCTATGGTTTGATTTTTTCTACCTCAAATAAGGACTCATGTTCATGTAATGAAGCATTAATCAAAGCTACACATTCTTTTACCTTAGGTTTAACAATATGCTCAAGGGTATGTGTGGTTGTAGACAAAAAGGAGGATGCAATGAAATTATTACCTTTTTCATCCTATATTTAATCTCTAACAAGAATATATTGATCAATGTTAAGTAATTAATGGGAAACTTCCTTTTTAAATCTATATTCCCCATCTAGGTGGATATAACGTCAATTATTTGGTGGAAGTGCCATCAAAGATTGTCATGCTCCTAGACCCGCATCTAATATACAAGTATATAGTGGGAAACCATAGTAATCCAAGGATAATAGGGTATCTCTACATATAATATTTAGGTTGGGGGACAATTAAGTTTGGAAAATACTCTCGAGAACCTACAAATATTACTACATCTTCTAGGATCCATTCTAGCTTAATAGTAGAGGTATCAAATATTATATGAATACTTATATATAAGCAAGCACAAGAGTATGTTTATAAACACAATTTTGTTGTTTAGAATAAGTCGGCTACTCTACACTTATGGGTTTTTATTATTTTAATAATTTTCCATTAATTATTAAAAAAAATCATTAAAAAATAAGGGATATACATGGGATAATTAATGGGATTTTAAATATAATAGATATATTTTTGAGTAATTCATGGATCTTTATTTTTTATTTTTTAAAGTAATAAAGCCTTATAGCTATGATTTTAATATTTTCCCCTTTAAAATTATATGTAACACTATATTTGAAACATTTAAATATAATATATTTTTAAAATTCAATATATATACACAAAGAACATAAATTTAGCACATATAGAAAAAAATCAAATATGTATAATACATTATCATAATTAAAAATATCACCAATGTTACATAGCCTTTCTCAAAAACATTTAATGTTAAATAACCATGGGGGTTTCTATATTGGAAATTTTGCTTATGTGATCCATAAAATGTTTAAGAAATTCTTTCAGTGAAAATCACATGTAGGGAATTTTTGCTGACACGTTTCGAACCAACTAGTGTGGCTCATCATCAGGACAAGATGAGAAATCTGAACCAAAAAACCAGATTAAATAGACATGAAAGCTCCAACTAGCCATTAGTAACATAACGTCTAGTTTGACTAAATTATTATTGTGTTCACTAATAAGGCATTTTTAAAACTGAGAAAATCAAATTCAATATATCTTCGTATTAGAGAGAATATCTGTGGTACAAAGATGTTTATAGGTGTTGAAAGGGTATCAAATAAAAATTACAGATATCTAGTAAAAATAGGGGTTCTTTTGTCAAACAAATGTCTTGGTGAGGGGTTTAACAAGATTTTTTTGAGAAGTATTTATCACTATAGATTGAATTAAAGGCATCCTTTAACATCCCACAAATGCAAGTGCTATGCCATATGTTCATTTAATGGAGACCCCACATAAATAATTCATGAGTAAGAAAAAACAAGAGTTAATAACAGATTAAAAAATCACATAGATGTCCAAATCTATCATAATTAAACATCAAAAGAAGCACACAATGAGGAGATTACGAGTCCATAACATCATCTCCTATTATTTATACCAAAATATCAACACATGATAAACACATGTATGATAAAAACATATTTCTATATAAGGAAGGGATATCATCCTAACTATGTACATAAGTTGTGGGGTTTTCACCTTATTAACCAATATCTTCTCACTTTCATTTATAAACTAGGTTTCAAAATTGTGAAAAACAAAGTCAATATAATGTAAATATTGAGAGTGGGTAGGGGTGGGAATGAGAGGTATTAATGATCTATAAGTATTACAAGGTGTCAAAAGGGATATATAATAAAAACAATGTTTGGAAAATTAAATTGGAAAGGGGTCCAACAAAGTGATTTTATGAGGTATTTATTGCTATGTAGTGAAAGTATGGGCATTATTAAAAATCCCATGAATGCACATGCTATGTCATAGGCTGACAGGGCGAATACCCCATGATAAGTCCTATAAAAACATATCGGATAAAGTTTACTAATTATAAACCATAAAAGGTAAATTATTCATACACATATATGTACATTGCAACATATTTGAACATACATAGATCAATAATAACATGGGATATTATAATTGGAAGGGGTTCCGGCAAAGTGATTCTTTGAGGTATTTATTGCTATGTAGTGAAACTATGGGCATTATTTAGCATCCCATGAATGCACACACTATGTCATAGGCTGACAGGGTGAATACACCATGATAAGTCCTATAAAAGCATATCGAATAAGGTTTACTCATTAGAAACCATAAAAGGTAAATTAGTCATACACATATATGCCCATTGCAACATATTCAAACATGCATAGAACATTAATAAAGTGGGATATTCTAATTTTCAAGTTGCATGTTATTAAAGATTGGATTTTATGTTGAATTAATATATTTGAAATTTGAAATTAATTTTAAGAATCAGGTTTGGAAAATATTGAATATAGACTCTTGTGACAAGTTTTGTAAATATATTATTTTTTTTCCTTACTATCAAACCTCCATCCCAAATGTTATGCATTTAGACCATTTTAGGATGCATGACTCATGGAGCTATAAATCCTCAAAGCCCTTCTAATGGTGCAATAATATCCACTCATGAAACTAACCACCTGATAGGAATACCAAGGGGGTAAGGAAACTCTAAGTCATTTTACTATGTAAACAGATCCTCCATTCCCGACTAGGCTAGAAAACCGTGATTCCCCATGGCTTAAAGTATGCAGATTGGATCGAAGTTTCAACAGCGTGATTTTCTGAAGGGTTAGATGTATTTATATAGGAATAACAGTATGGCAATTTTATAATATAATCCAATAGTTTTACATGAAAAAATACAACTCTATACATGAAGAAATGCCTCAAAACCCAGCATTATAACACAAGGAATTGTAGGATGAACTAGAAAATGTAATTTACAGGAATCTGAAGCAGTGTTATATTATGTTTTAGATCTATAACAGATCAGAGTACAAAAATATAGATCTAAGTGGGATATATATGCAAAATTGACTTTTAAGTACATTCCCCTTGGGGATCTCAGGAGAACATGAAGAAAAATGAATAGATCTGAGATCTACACCATGGATCTACAGTAAAATTCAGAAATTTCTGAAGAATATGTCACACAGAAAATAAGATCTGAAATAGAACATGGATTGGTTGGCCAATCCATGGATCACCTCAGTGAAGGAAAGGAGTCCTTTCACCAGAGATCTCTCCTCCAAACTGCTAACAAATTGACACTACAACTTTGCCTGCAAAATGACGCAGTTTCTAAAGCTAACTGCGCAGATGAAGTATATCACACTTTGGCCTCTTTCCAAGATGGGATTTTGAATATCTAAGCAACTATTGCACTCCTGCCAATGGTTTAGATGACTTCTCCACTGAAAAGATGCAATAGAACTCTTCAGATCTGAATCAATCTGATTCCACTTGCTGCATCTCTCTAAACAGTGAAGCCCTAATCAGGATTTATGATGTCAAGGGAGGTTAAGCTTGGCCAAAATGCCAGATAGTGGATCAATGCAGCACAATCTCCTCCAAGAGACCCTCAAGGAAGGAAGAGGAATTCCTAAACAGGAATTCCTCTCTCTTAGCTAAACAACCAAGAGAGTTTGAGTTGCTCAAGCAATATCAAAATAGAATTAACGTCAACAAATTCCTTGAGTCTTTCCCTTCCTTATATAAGATTAGGGTTTGCAAAACCATAAACCATCTTCCTTCATTTTTCCCCTTTCACATGGAGGACCTCCTCATAGGACTGTGCTGATCATTTAGGAGGTTCATTGTTTCTAGACTACTTTATGATTTGGTCATGTTGACCTGGTCAAATAGCTTGAACCTATTTCACATACAAGTGGATTTTATTGAGCAAGCCCTGATTTAAATCTGTTCACATTGGGCATTGATTTATTCTAATGTTTAGGAGTTTTTATTTGTTCTCCTTTACATTTTACTCATAAGACATAAAAATAAAATGACGTTGAATATTCCTACTAGCTTGGGCTAGTTAGGAATATTACAGTCCCCCCCCTTCAAAACGTTGCTTGTCCTCAAGCAACTATAGGGTAGAACCAAACTTCTCCTTCCCCCTTCTTTTGGCCTCATCAATGGGTCCCACATGGCTGAAAATGATAAGCAATGAATCTGTCCTCCAATGATTTCCTCCAGTTGTAAGATAGCAAGTGTACATCATGAGAAAATGGAAGGTGCAAGTGGTGATCTTCTTGTTGCTCAAGGGCCACTTTAAGGTAGGAGTGATGAAGAGCATGGGGAAAATTTCTCCCAATGAGTGTCTCCCACACCCATGCTATCATCCAAATGAAGTAAACTACCTCCCATCTTGGTAGTCCACAGAAAAGCTCCTCCCCAACATCAGTGAGAGGTATACCCCAACTCATATGGCTCACCTCATGAAGAAGCAACTGTTTTAGTATGGCAGCCATATCATATCTTGTGCTCCCTTTAGAGCATGCACTACAAAAAGTATGGGGATTCTTAACCCCACATGACACACTCATAAAATGTGTCTCTCTTCCACATATGCTCCTCATAAAAATGGAAATATTAGCAACATAAGGAACAAGAATAAAAATCATGTTGGCTGCCATATGTAGCAAATGTGAAGGGCAGTGATCCCTCATATGCAACCAACGCAGTTTGGATCTCAACTGCAATAGAGATTGATGAAAGGTGTGGTCCTCCAACCACTTGCTTACTGCCCCAATCTCCTCATAAGTTTGGAGGAAGTGGATGATGGATGGGGAAATGTAAGTATGTCCTCCAAAATGGAATTTCTCCCCATGTCTTCCTAGGGAGTGGTCATCATCATTGCTCATGGCCTCAAGTAGACCATGCAGCCTCAAAATAAGAATGCTCCTCCTTGGATCAACATCCTACATATATATGGTTAAAGAATCAATATGTAAATCAGCAAGTAAACAAACAATGCCCATACCATAGCTTTTGCCCATGCAAAAGGAGCAGCTCATAGATGAGTTCCCTTCCATCCTCAAGGAGAAAGGAGGTGACTGAGTTAACTCTTCCAAATATTTAGGTGCATAGACAGCTCCCATGCCAAATGTGTAAGTGGGAAGGCTGCTACCATTCCTATGCTTTTCTTTCCATAGCGCAGAAACTGAAATGAAAGTGGGTGTGGATGATGTTGAGAGACTGATTCTCTCCTTCTTGAGTCTACCCCAGACTCTCAGCGCTGTATCAAGACCTTCCAAGGTCTCCACTCTTCTGAAATAAATGATTTGTGCCTCAACAGGTGAAGCACTCATCCTCCTTTGCTGATCTAGTGGTCTCCTTGGTGCAATGTCTCCATGCAATGAGATATCCTCAACAAGAGGTGACTGAACATATGAATGGAGAAGACCCTCCATGCTTCCACTGCACAATCCAATCACCTTTTTAGGTGCATCAACCTTTTGCAGTGGATAGGAATGAGATGGACTCTCTTCCCTATCTTCACTTTGTGTCTCCATGGTTCTACACCTTCTCATCGATGGCACATGTAGATCATGAATTGTGCCTTGATATCCATGCATGAGATCTTGGGGATTTTCTTGCCATGCCACAAGAATCCCTCTTGTTGGAGCAAAATCTCCTTCTCCCTCTGCTTGAGGTGCTAGATAAAATCTAGATCTAACAGTGCTATTGCCCTTTATCTTTGTAATAAAATGGGGCAAGCTCCGAATGGAATGATCCACCTTTGAAGAAGATATATCTTTTGTTAAAAGGTGTGGGAAGGTAGTCTTGCCTCTAGCAAGGCATGATGCAAGTTTTCAACCATTTCCATGTGTTTCTGAAATGGACCTGCGTTTTTATGCAGGGCTTTCATTTGAATTTTCTGGCTTGACTTCACCATATGTTCTTCATGAACTGTCTTATGAAACCTTTCCACTAATGCTTTAGTGAAACTTATGTATGATGAAGTTTTTACATTTCTGCAAAAAAGAAACTCAAATTTCAACCAAGCATAGGCCTTGCCTCCCAAATGTAAGGTTGCAATTCTGATGGCTTCTTCTTCAGGAATTTGGTGCAGTTGCAGGAAGGTGTCCAGCTCTTTTACCCATTCTTTGGTTGAACATGTAGGTGACCCTTCAAAGGTTGATAGAGTGAATCTATCACTCTTTTTTCTGCTCTTCACCTTGGCCTTGCAATGTTCCAAAAAGCAGAACTGATTTCTGAGTTTCAGGGCTTGAGACTCATCTTTCTTCAAGAAATCACTAAGAGTTTCCCCCTTAGTCACTTCTTCTTCTTCTTCTATCTGTCTCAGGGCAGATCTGAGCTTAAGATTGCACTGTACATCACAGTGTG
This sequence comes from Pinus albicaulis, assembly GCA_034641835.2. Taxonomy (NCBI): domain Eukaryota; kingdom Viridiplantae; phylum Streptophyta; class Pinopsida; order Pinales; family Pinaceae; genus Pinus; species Pinus albicaulis. Next base: position 1,451,006,639 of record CM076575.1, read on the forward strand.
TGGCTACATGCTCACACCCACTGTGTGAAGATCTAGAGTTTGACTGAGGTTCAAACCCTTTTGGAGATTCTTCAGACATATCCCTTCTGAGTTGCTTGAGATCTTCATGAATGCTTTGAATAGATTTAGGAAGAAGCTTTGTGAGCTTATCTTCCTTCTTTCCTCCAAAATTTGGATTCTTCCTCCTGCTCCTATTTCTGTCTTCTTGATTAGAATAGGAAGTGCAGGGTACTTCCTCTTTTGTTTGCTCATCCTCCTTGGGAAGGTTCTTCATGGATTTGAAAATATATAAGAGTAATATCACCCTCTCCATCTTTCTGTTCTATGTTCTTCTCTTCTCACTTGCTCTAAAAAATTTATCTCACAGACTTAGACAGAGATCAAGCTCTGATACCACTGTAATATTCCTTTTTAGGAACAGCTCATAAATCATGCATTGAAAAATGTATTTTCAGAAAAATATACTTTGGAATAGGGAAATAATTCTTAAATCCCTTATATCAGACAATATACAATCTAAATCCAAGATTTTAGCTGAAACAAAAAAGACTAGGTGGGTTAAACAGATCTCCCACACCTAGTTACCTTCAAGAAAATGCCCAATGAGGGGCTGCAACAAAGTAAAACGACCTGATGAAAGTGAAAAGAGCTACCACTGCATAAAATATGCTGATATACACTCATACACCAATTAGAAACACAACAGCAACAAATAGGTTCAATCCCCTCATCCGATAGTGGGGAAAAGTGAGGATTTATGACCTAAAATGAATGTATTCAAGTATCAGCGTAAAAATAAGGGAAGAGGATGGCTGGATATGATAGCTTAGGTTAAGAGGGACCTACCTACCAAATTTCAGCTCAAACAAAGGTGTTTTACTATGCTAAACAGATCCTCCATTCCCAACTAGGCTAGAAAACCCTGATTCCCCAGGGCTTAAAGTATGCAGATTGGACTGAAGCTTCAACAACGTGATTTTATGAAGGTTTAGATGTATTTATATAGGAATAACAGCATGGAAAGTTTAGAATATGAAATACATCTCTATACATGAATAAATGCCTCAAAACCCAACATTATAACACAAGGAATTGTAGGATGAACCAGAAAACGTAATTTACAGGAATCTGAAGTAGTGTTATATTATGTTTCAGATCTATAATATATCAGAGTACAAAAATATAGATCTAAGTGGTATATATATGCAAAATTGATTTTAAGTACATTCCCCTTGGGGATCTCAGCGGAACATGAAGAACACTGAATAGATCTGAGATCTACACCATGGATTTGTAGTAAAATTCAGAAATTTTTGAAGAATATTTCACAAAATAGATCAGATATGAAATAGAACATGGATTGGTTGGCCAATCCATGGATCACCTCAGTGAAGGAAAGGAGTCCTTTCACCGGTGATCTCTCCTCCAAACTGCTAACAAATGGACACTTCAATTGTGACTGCAAAATAATGCAGTTTCTGAAGCTAACTGTGCAGATGAAGTATATCACACTTTGGCCTCATGCCAAGATGGGATTTTGAAGCTCTAAGAAGCTATTTCACTCCTGCCAATGGTTTAGATGACTTCCCCACTGGAAAGATGCAATAGAACTCTTCAGATATGAATAGAACTGATTCCACTTGCTGCAGCTCTCTAAAAAGTGAAGCCCTAATCAGGATTTACACTGTCAAGGGAGGTGAAGCTTGGCCAAAATGCTAGATAGTGGATCAATGCAGCACAATCTCCTCCAAGAGACCCTCAAGGAAGGAAGAGGAATTCCTAAACAGGAAATTCCTCTCTCTTAGCTAAACAGCCAAGAGAGTTTGAGTTGCTCAAGCAATCTCAAAATGGAATTGACATCAACAACCTTTCCTTGAGTCTTTTCCTTCCTTATATAGGATTAGGGTTTGCAAAACCCTAAACCATCTTCATTCATTGTCCCCTTTCACATGAAGGACCTCCTCATAGGACTGTGTTGATCATCTAGGAGGTTCATTATATCTGGACTACTTTATGATTTGGTCTTGTTGACCTAGTCAAATAGCTTGAACCTGTTTCACATACAAGTGGATTTTATTGAGCAAGCCCTGATTTGACTCTACTCACATTGGGCATTGATTTATTCTCATGTTTAGGAGTTTTTATTTTTTCTTCTTTACATTTTATTCATAAGACATAAAAATAAAATGACATTGAATATTCCTACTAGCTTGGGCTAGTTAGGAATATTACAATCATAGTCCAGCTATGTGCGGACCCTGCTGTTGTGTGCGCAGGTTGGGAAGGGAATTGGAATTGTAAGGAAGAATTGATGAATGAATGAATGCAAAAGTTTGTTAGAGAACTGAATCTGTGAGTACTGTTATATGAATTACTAGTAATTTTAGTATGCCAGCGCTCGTCATTAATCTCGCTAAAGATCTGTACTGCGTGCCTTGATCGATCTCATGGTGTTCTGCTTATGTAATCGCTATGTTGATATATATCAAAGTTACAACTATGATCGCGTATGGAGGGGCTGTGAATAGAAACTTAATTAAATTTATGAAGGTAATTAAAATATGCGGATGCGAAGACCGCCTGGGCTTGCTTTACCATCTCTTTCAGGGCGCGGAAACCCAGTTCAAAGACTCCAGTCCAGCGCTACTTTGCAGGAGACTTTGACCTTCGAAAGTGGGTCACTGCCGAAAGGGCTAGTAGTATAGGGGTTTGTTGGCAAACCTTGCTTATTGAACCTAGGTCAGGACCCCTCGAGCCAAAAAATGATTCTGTTGTCAGGACCGGAAGAAGTTTGAGAGAGGAATCGGGTAATGACAAGAGAATAATGGAAACCTGAAAGAAAAGAGATCGAAGACTGGTTCGATAGACAAAACCAGGAGCTCGTAGTTAAATAAAACAACAGTGAAAAATTAACGACGGAAAGGTGGAAAAATAGGTACATTCTTACTGAAAGGTACGAAATATTCTTTGTAACCTTTGCGATTTAACTCCAGGAGTGGCTGGCCAGGCTTGTGGAATTCCAGAAGTGCTGGAAGGATGAGCAAGTCACTCAGTGGACCCCAGAGCTGCTTGAGCAGCTCTAAAAAAATTGATAATACTATCACGCGCATGGTGGATCATTGGGTGGATAGTGTGCTGGGAGGATTTGTGAGGGAATTTGCCATTGATTAATTTGTATCATACTCTGAGGCTGAACGACGATTCTTCAAAGGATTCCGAGGCAAATTTTTGAGGATGTTACTGTTGCTGATCAAGAAATTACTGTGCGAAAAGAGCATTCTGTGTAGTCATACTGACTGAATGACCTCGGATCTGGATGGGAGCATGACCCGTAGTGGTAAATACTATCGGACCAACCTTGACGGAGGGAGATCTGCCTACAATACTTTGTAGGAACCAGCTGCGCAAGATCCCCTAGCTACATCGCCACCCTGGCCGCACAAAGGTAAGGATTCGATTATACTGCCACCCTCCCTAGAGAGTGATATGGCTGCGCATTTGAAACTACCTACATTCAAGGGGGTAGGAGATGAGGATATGGACTGATTTTGGTTTGTTGCAGACTCTGTATGGACTATGCAGAACGTGGCAAGTGATATAGTAAAGAGGGTGCAGCTATCGTTGGCCTTCAAGGATAGGGCCTTGGACTGGTATATGTGGTATATTGCCTAGAATGGGGGCACATCTATTCAAGATATCAAGGATGCTTTGAAGCACTAGTTCAGAAAGCTAAAATCTTATTCCCAGTTGGTATCGGAAGTAAAAGACTTCAAACAAGGTGCTTCTGAGTCAGTATGGGAGGCTGATTAGCGATTGAAGAAAGAAATCAGGGAAGGAGGATTCAAATATGATGATAGACAACATACAGAATGGTTCATCACTATGTTGTTACCTCACCTGTGCATGCCAATGAGTCATCAGACCTTTGAGTCGCAGGAGAAGGCTGTGGAATTCACTATGAAACTAGAGGCTACCCCCCAAGAGGATACGTCAGCAAGGGTACAACAAATCCAAGAACAACTTGGGGCTATGCATTTGGAGATACAAAACCTGTGAAAAGAGCGAAGAAAGGACCTTTGTGCAGATCTCTGGTGCATACGATGCCGAGTGTCTGGCCATATGAAGGATTAGTGCCCTCTGTTGACATATTACATGCAAGTAGGAAGACCTAGCCCGGTACACCCAGGGGTAAGTAGGGAACTTGTCCTATTACGACTAGGTTCAAGCGGACCTGCACTATGGTGTGATGATTGTCGGGTAGTAGGACTACATGATACGAACCATTGCCCCCGGTTAGGTGCATATGTCCCAGAACTAAAGCAACAATGGTGTCGATTTTTTCGATCAGTGGGACATGATGAGTAGAACTATCATACTTATGACTTAATGATGGATCGTGGGAACTTATATAGGGTACAATCAGACCCTGCGTCACCAAGGCTTTCTGTGCACTTTGCAGGATCACCGGCCCAAGGTAAAGGAGGCCAGGGAGGAAGCGCAGGACAAGGACTTGGGCAGCTAGTCTGTTATAATTGTGGGGAAATAGGGAAATTTTCCAGAGAATTCCCAAATCCCACTCGTCCATCATGCAAATATTGTAGGCAGCTGGACCATGAGGTAGAGGACTGCCCAATTTTAATATCCAAGATGTAGGAAAAGCAGCCCACCCCTACGCAGAATGTACAAAGAGTTAAATCCGAGCTAAGAAAGGCAGATCCTTGTGTAAAATTCATGACACGTAGCGGGGTGGTCACCCAGGGAGAAAAAGAGGAGCTTGTCTCCTAAAAAGGGGTGCCTTTCAAAGAACAAACACCACCGAAAGTCCCTACGCAGCCGCTAACGAAACCTCAGATAGAGGAAGGGCTTGAGCCCTTTTTAAAGGCATGTCTGAAGCTGCTGCGAAATTCACAGGCTGTAGGTAATATCCAAGCACTACTAAATACCTGCGCAGTCTGGACCAATCCGATCCCTGACACCAAGGATGTACACAAACTATACAGCTATAAGAAGCGTACCGGAAGAGAGATTCGATTGACTACGCAGATTGGTGACTACGAGATGGATCAGGTTATCTTAGATCTAGGTCAGATGCGAATGTATTACCAGATCAAACATGGCAACGAATGGGAGAACCTAAATTAGAATGGTCCACCATCTAGCTCTGAATGGCCAATCAACAAAAAATCATCCCTCTAGGGAGGTTACTAAAAGTCATGGTTGACATCGCAGGGGTAAGGGTCCTAGCTGACTTTGAAGTCATAGAAATTGTGGAAGATGCAGATCCCTACCCTACGCTCCTTGGACTAGATTGGGCAATTGACATGGGGGGTGTCATGAATCTCAAGAAACGTAGCATGGTGTTTGAAAGAAAAGGTACGCGTGTCATAGTACCATTAGATCCAGCAGAAGGTGCGGGGTATACAGAGCCAGCCTAGGAGGAGGAGGAATTAGATCACATTTATAAATTAACTACGCGGGATGAAGATCAGGTTAACCCCATGGACAAAGGAATGCTCTGTTGGGAAAAGGACAGTGAATGTTTTCCGAAATCTGATGAGGAGCTGGAAAATTGGCAAAGCCAATTGCGTGAAGTTTCGGCGCTCCGATGTCTTCAGACCATCAGGAATTTTTGGTGCATCTCTACCATGGAAAGGAACCCACCCTGCCAGGAGGATGTAGATGATAATTAGGAGACGGTTGAACCTAAGATTCCCATGGAACGCAGGCTCGGGGCACTATCACTAACATTGCACAGAGCACCTATGCAAGGACTGGTATTCTTCGCTCAGGAGAAGTATTAGAGAAGGGTGATCCTGCGCATAGGGACCCCAGTTGCTAGATGGATTCCAAGGTCAGTTGACCTACGTGGACAATTGCTGGCATACCACACTCAAGGGTGTGATCAAGCCTTACAAGGACAGGCTTGCTAGGGTACCACTGACCTAGGCATGTGTTGGGTTACAGACCTACCCGGACCCACGTGTAATTTTAAGAATTTGCGAATGCCTCAAGTAATAAATGGCACGAGGACGCGTGACGCAACCCTCTGGTGCAAGGACGTTCCAACCAAGGGAAAAGTGCATGGCTCAAAAAGACTGATGGCCAACCTGCAGACACACCTCACATCAACCTTCATTCAGGGTATGCAAATGACATACAGATGTCATCCGTGCTCTGACATTCCATAGAAACAACCTCAGGCACGTAAGATGATCGTTAGCACATCCCGATTTAATAAAAAGGGATCTTACAAGTATGCACAATTGGCGACAGATCATCAATGCAGCCATTTATGATAAGATTTATCTACCTGATCGATGGTCAGTCTTACGAATGGACTACTCCACCATTAAATAGCTCTAGATGGTCTGCGGATGGCTGGATAATTACACACTAGGCTATTTATTCACCCTACAACATACTTCTGCTATCTGCATACTGGTTTTTTGCGCTCCTTAACATTCTCTGGGTTGCCCGCTTTTGTGTTGCTAGGATGGACCCAACCAGAGAGCCTGGGAATGCTGAGTGCAGTCACAGGGGTGAACACTGGCTCCTGATAGAAAGGATTGTCCGCGAGCCACGCACAACAGGAACACCACGATATAGGGACATGCTATGGATTCTTCGCAACTCCAGAACATCACCCAGCCGAAGAAATGTGTGTTCCCTCCCTTGAATTGCCCTCATCAATGCTCCTGATCCAACTATAGGGGACATCCTAATTGAGTTAGCGTAGTTATCTCACATAGAGCTACAAGGATTGCACACCAGAGTGTTGTGCGAAGTTCGCCACCGTGATTGACCCAAGCAACAACAGTATAATGTACCTCAAGAAGTACGATACCAGCGGATTGCAGTGGTCACAGAGGCAATGCATATTATTCAAGAATAGCTAACGCAGGGTGCACAACTGGTCGAAGCAACTACCCAATTATGGACGTCCATCCAGCACCATTCCACGCTTCAACATATCATGCAGAATTGCAGCAGGTGGAAGCTGCTCTGGACCAAGTCAGAGCCTCCTCACCCTCCACCGTCTCCGCGCAGCATCTAGCTAACTTGAACAGGATTGAGAACCTTCGCCACAGCAAGCATGTGAATCGAAAATGGTTGAAACCATGGGCTGATACCACATTCCAGCTTACCAAAGATGCTTAGTCTACCATTGCGTGTCTCCACCGGCTGTTAGAACGGGTTATCGCAGCTCTAGATGGCCCTGCCTTCTTGACACTGGTCAACATTGTGCAACAAGCTACGGCCCAGAGTAAGGACGTGCTCCCACCGCTCCTCTACACTCGGGCTACCTTGCGCATGTAAATTGAAGCCACACCACTGCAGTGACTTAGGACGAGTCACAAGATTTTGTTGGGGGACTTTTGGAATGGGGTCTCCTAACTAGTTGTGAAACTGGTCCATTTTTGATATTTTTGGTTATATTTAGCATAGCGGAGGGGTTTTTGGGCAGGTCAAAGCCCCGAACGCATTGTAATGGATCAAAGGGTAAACTAGGGGTCCGAAAACCATGGGTTGCAGACCATAGGAAAGTCGAGGCTAGATTGTTATAAATAGAGATGCATTTTGTATTGTAGAGGATAGGAAATGATGAGCTATTGATGTGATCTGTTGTTTAAGTTATCTGTTTGGGTTTTGGGGAATGGACTGCTGCTGGATGTGTGCGCGGAGATCCTATTCTAGCTGTGTGCAGACCCTACTGCTGCGTGCGCAGGTTGGAAAGGGAATTGGAATTGTAAGGAAGAATTGATGAATGAATTAATGCGAAATATTGTTAGAGAACTAAATATGTGAGTACTATTATATGAATTACTAGTAATTTATGTATTGTGCGTTTCCTGTCCTTAATCTGTGAAAGATCTGTGTACTGTGTTCTTGGATCTAGATTTGTTATGTTTTGTTTATGTACTGCTGTGTTGATCAGATAATAACCATATAACTATAGATCTAGTGCACGTGGATGCGAATAGAGACTTAATTAACTCTGCGTAGAATAAGGTAATCGAGAATTACAGGATCTAGCACTGCTCTTCTTGCTTTACCCATCCTTTCTCAAGGTGTGGAAACCTGGTTCCAGCACCCACCCATACTACTTCGGGTGAGTCTTTGACCTGCGAAAGTGGGTCATTGCCGAAAGGGCCAGTAGTATAGGGGTTTGTTGGCAAACCTTGCTTACCGAACCTGGGTCAGGACCCCTCGAGCCAACAAGTAGGATCCATAGAGGAATTATTTCAAGGATCATCAAGTCATCTAAATGGTTGGAATCACCAAAAATGAGACTAGAAACATATTATATAATTTTAAGAATAGAATTCTTAGCTCACTTAGTTCCTAGTTAGACTTGATACATGCTAAAAGAAGGAAAAAAGAGGTAGAAAAAAATTATCCATTTTTTGCTCAGAATATCAGAAGAAGAATCCCCTATGGTAGTTCCCCTTGGATAATGTAGAAGTATGTGCTATTAAAAAACATAGCATGCCACAAAACATTGTCCTTTGTCACCTGAAGTCAAGGAAATATATCGAGGAGCTAATGAAGATACCAATAAAATATACTTTGTAGCCCAGGAGTGACCATGTTTACGATTACTATAAGACATCAAACAAGATCCAACTCAATATTTTATCCTATGTCAATAACCAAATAAAAATCGGTTTCTCCCATTCCTTCATAGTGACATCCTTTTAGGCTCAAGGCCAATAATGACATTGCTACTAGTGAGGACTTTCAAGCTATGGGGATCAACCTAAAAAACACACATCTAAGCCACAATATCTAGCCTAACATTAGTAACAATGTTAGTTTCCAACCAACTAGCTACCTCAAACAACACCACATATTCCTACCCAATATGTGACTAGCCCAAATAATAAAATAGCTTAGCCCACATACAATGCTACATTACCCCCATGTTCAACCCATTTTGTCTCCATTACGGATTTCAATAAAGTTCATTTACACTGTCGGACAATAATTGATATCCCATAATTACCTTCCATCCAAGAACTTGATGAAGAGAAGGATAACAAGGAATATCGATATACCTCCCCAACCCCAAAACATCCACTTTATGGAAGATTGATTAGCTTAAGTCCTTAAAACGTTTTTGAAATCCACCTTATCTAGAATGAATATCTATATATAGAAAACCCTTATAAAACCTGAATTTGACCTCCTAGTGAAATTGAAGAATTTTTATGCAAAAATCCCATTGTTCCAAGCAATACAATATGTTATAATATAGCCAAAGTGGTCTAAAAATTAATTTTCTGTATTATAGGATGGAAGAAAAAAGGTCTCACAACATCCACATTATTGGGAAATAAGAATATTTGATTCTAGGGAAAATGTTATTGACTAAATATGTATACCCATGGAGACTAATTATTAACATTCGTATTAATAATATCCCCATTCTCAACACTTTTATTAACTTGGGGGCTCCTATTAACATAATTATGGTATAGATAAAGGAGAAAATTTTATTCTCAAACTTGTGACCAACCCTTTTTTTTCTTCATTTAGATAATATGTATATCATTAAGCTAGAATCTATCATGGATAATGTGATAGTCTCCATTCACTCCATTTTTTTCATATTTGATTTTACATAATTTATTTTTTCTTATATTAAATACAATAAAAATTTTCTTATATTGAATACACATATTCCATAAGAGACTTTCCATAAGGGAGTTTCATAGACTCAATGAAAAAACCAATTGGTATTGAGCCCAAACTAGATAACGATATGTAGATACAAAGTATAAACTGAAAAAATGAAATTGGCTATGGGAAATGGGATTCTTCTATTTAATCCTTTTCTACCTACTTTTAGCACACTCACAAAATGGGAGTAATCCACATTTTATTTATAAACTACAATTATGAGATTCTTACATATATTCCTTCTCTAGTTGCTTTCCCAACACTCACAAAATGGGATGAGAACACATTCTCTTCAGAAACTACCATATGCAATGGCGGGGAAATGTCCCAGACAACTCATCCTTAGAACGACTATGTGAAATGCATGAATTCTTCTAATGTATGATTGTTGCAAGAGTCATATAGATGCCACTTCTCATGATGGAATCATGAGTTTATTTTATTGAAGGAATTCAATAGATCTGAAATCGACTCGCAAGTTTGCTAACAATGGTGACAAGTATGATAATTATGGAGAGAGTTTGTCAACACTGAACATGAGTATGCAATCAGTTGAGGGATAAGGTTTTATACCTATAAGTTAATTGCAAGTATCAATTTTTTCACTTGAATGTAGTTGAGTATTTTATCAAAGGATTTGATATCATTTCCCAATTCTTGTGGGAGCATGGGAATCCATTCCCTATAAATGAAGTCCAATACCTTATTAAAATTTATGTGTGGTCACTCAAACCATACCAGGTCACACAAATAGTTATGGTATGAGAATAATTCCCTATCTCTTGTCTATTTTAAGACCGGGGGAAAAAAATTAGCTTGAATTTGTTATGTCCCTATATTAGTAGTGTACTCCCTTATTGTTGATAGTGTAGCCCCCTTATTGTTATTTTTGTACCCCTGTAACCCCCATATTGTTATTATTGTGCCCTTACATTATTACTGTTAGGTAGGTTAGGATTATATGGTGAACCCATGGACTCCTATATATAGAAGGACGTTTTTCCATTTTTATCATCGAATATTTGTTCATTTATGTAATGTAAATGAGTTTTCTCCCTCTAATTGGCTTATTTCTAAGGCGTTGATCTCTCTTTTTTTTTTTCTATTTTTGGAGCTATTTTCATAACATTTGGTCCTAGATCTTTGGATTCTAGGGTTTCGCTAGTCCAAACAGGTCATCATGGAATTTTCATTATCAATTTTTTTCTACGAAGGTGCAGCTTAACATTTTACCACACAAAGTCAAAATCCTAAGGAACGTCGTGTAAAAATTTCAGAGCTTGGTTCACAATATTTTTGGAGATATGATCTGTGGAAGTTAGGGTTTTTGTAGGCTCCTGAATTTCATTTAAAAGAGGTGACCTTCGGAAAAGCATCATAACTCTCTCTCTAAGAATTGGGTTGGAATTATGTAAAAAGTGATTGAAAGTACATTGACTATAGTTTCTTGTATAGAAATTTCAGGGGCTAAGGTGGAAACAATGACACGTGGCACGCCGTACAAGTTCGCTTTATTGAACCAATCCATAATTAGGTCATTGTGGGAGATTAGGCATAACTTTGTCATGAAGCATCCAAATCAGGTTAGACATGTTGCATTCAAAAGAAGCTTCAGAGGGATACTATTGGACTAAATTTAAGATATTTAAGATCCAAAATCACAGAGATAATTTAGTTTAAATATCGAGCTCCTCAAAAGAAAGAGAAAAGTGTATATATTTTTTTCAAATCGCATAATTCTTGTTTGAAAAATCAATTTGAAGTAATTCCAAGGGAATATTGAAGCATAGATATCAATATTGGGCTCTAAAATTCCCCCTAAAAATAATTCAATACCCATTAAGTCCTCATAATACTCTACTATGACTCATGAATATGAAGAAGTGCAACATGATATATCAAAATTACAAGAGAAAGTGCACCAAATTTCTCTCTCGCAAAGAGCAACACAAAATGAAATGAAAGTTTTGAAGAAAGGTGTGAACGCTAAGATGGATGGTTTGAAGAAGGGCATGGAAGCTAATATGGATGGTTTGAAGAAAGGCATGGAAGCTAAGATGGATGGTTTGAACAATGGTATGGAATAAAAAATGGAAGATTTGAAGGAAGACATGGAAGTTTTGAAGGAAGGTTTGACAAAGTTGATACAAGAAATGATTCCTAATGGAGAAAATATAGTAGGGGAAACTCATGATGAGAGTAAAATAAATGTTAATTGTGATTTCATAAACTTGAATTTTGTATGGAAGACCCACCATATTCCAAAGATCAATATGAGGAAGTTTTATGGCAAGGATCCCGTAACATGGATACTACAAATGGAGCAATATTTTGATCTCAATAATGTGCAAAACATACAAAAGGTACACATTGCAAATTTATATTCAGAGTAAAATACATTTTTATGGTATCGATGGCTTTGCTCCCATAAAAAAAGGTCAATCAGTAAATTTTTATGGAGGAAATGATAGCACATTATGAGGATACAAAGAGAAACACCTTCTTTATCCAATTGATAAATCTCAAACAAAAGGGTTCAATGGTGGAGCACATTGAGGACTTCCAAAAATTGAATATAAGGGTAACTGATATTCCAAATGAAGACGGGATTGATATATTCATAGGGACTTTTAAGGATAACATCCAACATGATGTTCACCTTTGGGAGCCTGATTCATTGGAGAAAGAATTCAAGTTGGCACGAGAAATTGAATGTAAAATTAGGGTGACAAGGAAGCATACCACTCACATCTATAAAGATGGAAGTGTTGCTACTCCTAGACTTCCACAACCTATAAGGTTGACACGACAACAATTGAAAGGAAAAAGAGAAAAAGGGCTTTGCTACAGTTGTGATACCAAATACACTAAAGGTCATAAGTGTGCTGAGAAGAAATTAGTCTACATGGATTGTGAAGAGGAGGAAGAAGATGAACAAGAGAATTCAAAAGAAGAGGATATACACCGGGAACCAACCCTAGAGAAAGAAAAAACGAGTTTGACCATATCGTGTGATTGATTGGCGGGAATTACCACTCCTCAAACTCTCAAGATAGAAGGACATATCAAGAAGAAAAAGGTAATAGTGTTGATTGATTCAGTTAGTACCCATAATTTTATTCATTGTAAGGTAGCCAATGAATTGAATTGCTTCCTATATCGAGAACCAGAATGTCAATTGATGGTTGAAATGGATGCATTATAAATTTCTCTGGAAAATTCCACAATATAAATCTAACCATGGGGAAATATGTATTTAATAATTCAATGATTTCCATTCCAATGGGAGCTATTGATGTTGTACTAGGAGTACAATGGTTATAGTCTTTGGGGACGATAACTTTTAATTTTCAAGAATTTTTCTTGAATTTTTTTTCGGAAGGAAAGGAAGTAGATTACGAGGTATGACAGGGAAGTCAAGAAAGATAATAATCTATAATGTCATGACAAAGCTTCTGAAGAAAGAACAACAAGGAATAATTACACAATTATTCTCACTAGAAATTCCAACATCAAAATCATCTATTTTTTCAGATCTTCAAAAATTCCTGGACAATCATTCCAAGGTGTTTAAAACTCCCAAAGGACTCCCACCTATTTGTGATTATGATCATGTTATTCATTTGATTCCAAGAAGTTTTCCTCCAAACATCAGGCCTTACAGATATCCTTATGTCCAAAAGAGCTAAATTGAACTTATGATTGTAGAAATGTTAGAGGTTGGAATAATTCAACCTAGTCAAAGTTCTTTATATGCTCTAGTAGTATTGGTGCACAAGAAGGATGGATCATGGCACATGTATCTGGATTATAGGGAGCTCAATAAGCTCACTATTAAAAATAAATTTCCCTTTCATTTTTTTGATGAATTATTGGATGAATTACATGGAGCAATTTATTTTACCAAGTTGGATATTCATTCAGGATATCATCAAATTAGAATGAAGACTGAAGATATTTCAAAAACAATATTTCGAACTCATGAGGGTTATTATGATTTTTTGGTCATGCCTTTTGGCCTTACCAGTGCACCTTATACATTTCAAGGGTTGATGAATTCCATTTTCAAACCCTTTCTTAGAACATTTGTGTTAGTATTTTTTGATGATAGACTAATCTAGAACGGGCCTTGGAAGGATCATGTTCAACATGTTGACAGGGTGCTCAAACTATTGGAGGAGAAAAAATTATATGAAAAAACCTCCAAATTTTTCTCTGGAGTACAACAGGTGGAATATTTGGGTCATATTGTATCTCACGTGGGTGTTAAGGTAGACCATGACAAAATTAAAGCCATTAAGGAATGGAAGGTCCCCACAACCATAAAGTAGTTGCGAGGATTTCTCGGGTTAACAAGATATTATTGCAAGATTGTTAGGAATTATGGGAGAATAGCGGAACCTTTAACAACATTATTGAAGAAAGATTCATTTTCATGTACTCCTAAAGCAACTAAGGCCTTTGAAACCCTACAAAAGCTACATGGAAACCCAAAGATTATTGCAAGCGACAAAGATACTATTTTTACTGGAAATTTTTGGACGAAGTTATTTTCTTGTTTGGGTACTCAACTAGCTCATAGCTCATATTATCATCCTCAATATGATGGTCAAATTGAGACAGTGAACAACTATTTGGAAGGATATCTTTGTTGTTTTGTAGCTGATAAACAAACACAATGGGTCAATTGGTACCTCTGGCTGAATGGTGGTATAACACTTCCTTCCATACTGCAGCAAAAATGACCCCATTTATGGAACTTTATGGATATCATCCACCATCCATCACATCATATTTAAGAGAAAATTTTAAGGTTAAACCAGTGGAAGATCACATCGAGCATCAACAACATGTTCTCCAAATATTAAAGGATAATCTAAATTTGGCACAAAATCGAATGAAACAACATGCATATCAACATTGTAGCGAGAGAATTTTTGATGTAGGAAATTGGGTATTTTTATGGCTAAAACCACACAAACAAATTTCCCTCAAGCAAGCTAACATGGATAACAAATTATTACCAAAGTACTATGGTCCTTACAAGGTGTTGCAAAATATTGGTACTATGGCATACAAATTGGAGCTTCCTACTTCATGAGTGCAACCAGTTTTCCATGTTTCATGCTTAAAGAATGTTATAGGTGACAAACTTCCAGTTCAAACAATATTTCTAGAACTTGATGAGGAAGGAAATATCATATTGGAACCTGAAGCAGTCACAGAAACAAGAACTTGACAGCTACGAAGTCGATCAATTTCAACGTATTTGATCAAGTGGAAGAACTTACCCACTGAAGATTCTACATGGGAGGATGAGAATTTTATACATAAGCATCTAGAGCTATTCAAGCATTGAGGACAACACTTTTTTGAAGGGGAGGGGCATGTTAGGTCCCTATATTACTAGTGTAGTCCCTTATTATTTTTAGTGTAGCCCCCTTATTGTTATTTTTGTACCCCTCTAACCCTCATATTGTTATTATTGTGCCCTTACATTATTATTTTTAGGTCAGCTGGGATTATATTGTGACTCGATGGACTTTGATATATAGAAGGAATTTTTTTCATTTGTATCATCGAAGAATTGTTAATTTATGTAATGTAAAGGAGGTTTCCCCCTAGAAGTGTCTTATTTCTAAGGCATTGACCTGTCTTTTATTGTATTTTGGAGCTGGTTTCATAACAGAATTTAGCTAAAAGGGGAGATTTATAATTACAAACCTAAGTGATAGAGGGGAAATAGTAATGGATAGATAATGGAAGAGGTTTTTTTCTTATACTTTTTTTGATATCATTCTCTATCTTAGTTATATGCTTCTTAGTAATACAAAAACATGTTGTTTCATACAATAATCCATGTGAAATTTTACTTGTCCATGAATTACTTCTAGTATTTATGTGGTTAAGTCTAATTCCTCGTGTTTTGTATTTTTTTATTTAATGACAGATAGAATTAGATGTCTAAAAATTTATACTGGCCCATTTGAATGAGAAATGTAATTATATGGTTATTTAGTGAGAATTTTAGGTTTGTCAATCAACTATATTTCATAGTTGATGAAAGGAGGTTAAAGTTTGTCGAGTATGCATGTCAATGTTTTTTTTGGTTTCCCCATCGAAAATGTCAACATATCAACATACCAACATGATTTCTAAACTAACCTATCAAATTACTAGTATGATTTCAAAATTAACCTTGTCCAGAAGCAAGCTATTATGAATTTATCAACATACTAGAATGATTTTGAAATTAACCTAGTCGAGAAGCACATGTATATTTTTTTTTATCACGAAGAGATTTGCAACAATCAATCCTATTTCTTCTCGCTCATTTGTTGAAATTATTGATGACCTGTGGAAGTGAGATGGGCAGAGAATAGGGTGGTGTAAGAGAGAAGTGTCCATGAACCAACTTCATTGAGTTTTGGGGGGAAATGGAAGCAATGGGTACCACTGTCATGTTTTTTCCAATTTATACATTTCCACCTTTCGGCCAAGAGTTTAATAGGGAATATAAAATCTCAGTCAATAGTTTTACATGAAATATTAACTCTTGTCTGAGAGTATTGTAATATAATCTAAACTCTTGATCGATATTTTGTGGTCGATATATTATTTTTACTCAAAGTTTCATCCAAGAAAATAAAACTCTGAGACGATATTTTTAGTTAGAACCTAAGATTTCAACTAAGAGTTTTTATCCGCGAATCTTTTTCTCAAAAATATTTCCCAAAAAATTTTCAAAGTCTCATCCGAGAGGTTGTGAACCTGGGATTAAATCTACTAAACTATCAGCCAAAATATTTTGAAACTGTTAGCAAATAAATGATTGAACTCTCAGCTGAGAAATTATTTTAAACCTTTTTTTTTTGGTCGAAAGTTTTTCGAACATAACTAGAATCCTCTCCACATACCAAAAATTATTTCCAAATTTCGTGTTTTCACCCTATGGTGACCTAGAATAATTTGATCAATTAGAATTATGAAACAATTATAATTACTAATCAAAAAAATATTTTATTTACATCGTATTAATTATTTTTCTAGGTTGGATAGGTAAATTTTTTTTATCTTTGTCTTCTAAAACAATTTAAATTTGGTTATATCCAATGAATCCTCCAAGAAGGACAAAAACCTCTTCCCTACAAGTTTATCTAGGACTTGGTTAATAAATGGAAGAGGGAAGTGATCTTTGTTCATGGAATTTATTATCTCTCTATACTCTATGAATATTCTCCACCTTCTATACTTTTTTGGAAATACGACTAAGAGTGACACCTATTAACTCTAAAAAATTGGGTAAACGAAATTAGCTAAGCAACTTTTGTAGTTGTTCTTTTACTAAATCTATCATTATAGGGTTCATCCTATGCTAAGGTTATCTAATGGGTTATGATCCTCCCTTTATATCAATATAGTGTGTGAAAATATCTATATGTATCCCTTCCATGTCCCCGTAAGACCATGCAAAGGCATCACTATGCTTCTATTATTCTTTAATCAATCGATCCTTTTTTCTCTTATGTTAGCCCTCGCTTCATTTTTAAGGCTTTCCAAGGGCATATTTTGATGGTTTCTATGGTTTACATTTTTTATTCCTCAAATAAGGACTCATTTTCATGTAATGAAGCATTAATAGAAGTTGCACATGATTTTACCATAGGTTGAACAATATGCTCAAGGGTATGTGTGGTTGTAGACAAAAAGGAGGATGCAATGAAATCATTACTTTTGTCATCCTATATTTTATATCTAACAAAAATATATTGATCAATGTTAAGTAATTAATGGGAAACTTACTTTTTATATATATCTTCCCCTTCTAGCCAAAGGGGTGCTTTATAATCCACACAAGGTTTTGTAGTTGGATATTAAGTCAATTTTTTGGTGGAAGTCCCATCGAAGATTGTCATGCTCCTAGACCTGCATATGATATACAAGTCTATTGTGGCCAACCATAGTCATCCAAGGATAATAGTGTATCTATACATATAATATTTAGGTTGGGGGACAATGAAGTCTACAAGATACTCCCCAGAACCTAAAAATATCACCACATATTCTAGGATCATTTCTAGATTAATACTTGCTGTATCGAATAATATATGAATACTTATATATAAGCATGCATGAGAGTATGTTTTAATCAGATTTTTTATGTTCCGAAGAAGTCAGCTGCTCTAGAATTATGGGTTTTTATTATTTTAATAAGTTTCCATTTATTATTAAGAAAAATCATTGAAAAATAAGGGATGTACATGGGGTAATTAAAGGGTTTTTAAATATAATAGTTATATTTTTTAGTAATTTATGCATTTTTCTATTTTTTTAATTTTATGAAACCAGCTCCAAAAATAGAAGAAAAGAGAGATCAACGCCTTAGAAATCAACCACTTCGAGGGGGAAACCTCCAATACATTACATAAATTAACAATTCTTCAATGATACAAATGAAAAAACCTCCCTCTATATATAGGAGTCCATGGGTTCACAATATAATCCTATCCGACCTAACAATAATAATGTAAGGGCACAATAACAATAATTTTGGGGTTACACGAGTACAACAATAACAATAAGGGGGCTACACTAACAATAATAAGGGACTACACTAGTAATATAGGGACCTAACATGCCCCTCTCCTTCAAAAAAGTGTTGTCCTCAATGCTTGAATAGCTCTAGATGCTTATGTATAAAATTCTCATCCTCCCATGTAGAATCTTTAGTGGGTAAGTTCTTCCACTTGATCAGATACACTGAAATTGATTGATTTCGTAGTTGTCGAGTTCTTGTTTCGGTGACTGCTTCAGGTTCTAATATGATGTTTCCTTCCTCATCAAGTTCTGGAAATATTGTTTGAACTAGAAGTTTGTCCCCTATAACCTTCTTTAATCATGAAACATGGAAAACTAGATGCACTCGCAAAGAAGAAGGAAGCTCCAATTTGTATGCCATAGTACCAATATTTTGCAACACCTTGTAAGGACCAAAGTACTTGGCGATAATTTATCATCCTTCTTAGCTTGCTTGAGGGAAATTTTTTTGTATGGTTGTAGCCATGAAAGTACCCATTCTCCTATATCAAAATTTCTCTCGCCGCGATGTTGATTTTCCTATTGTTTCATTCGATTTTGTGCCAAATTTAGGTTACCCTTTAAGAGTTGGAGAACTTCTTGTTGATGCTCGATGTGATTTTCCACTGCTTCAACCTTAGAATTTTCTCTTAAAGAAGATGTGATGGATGGTGGATGATATCCATAAAGAGCCATAAATGGGGTCATTTTTGCTGCAGTATGGAAGGAAGTGTTATACCACCATTCAACGAGAGGTAACAACTTGACCCATTGTGTTTTCTTATCAGATACAAAACAACGAATATATCCTTCCAAAAATTTATTCACTATCTCAGTTTGACCATCAAATTGAGGATGATATGATGAGCTATGAGCCAGTTTAGTACCCAAACAAGAAAATAATTCCATCCAAAAATTTCTAGTAAAAATGGGATCTCTGTCACTTACAATAATCTTTGGGTTTCCATGTAGCTTTTGAATTGTTTCCATAAATGTAGTAGCAACTGTACTTGATTTAAATACATGAGATAATGCACAAAAGTGTGCATACTTGGTAAGTCTATAAATTACCACCATGATAACACTCTTTCCTTCGGTCTTAGGTAAACTTGTGATAAAATCCATTGAAATCTCCTCCCAACATTGACTTGGAATGGATAAATGTTGTAGAAGACCCGGGGTATTAATTCTCTCAACTTTATTTTGCTAGAAAACCAAACATTCCACCACAAACTTTTGAATATCAAATTTAACTTCATCCAAAAAAAAATTCTTTCTTCATCCTCTGGTAATTTTTTAAAAATCCCGAGTGTCCTCCTAAAGGAGAAGTGTGCAATTCCAAAAGAATAATTTTTTTTAGTTGGGAATTCTTGCAAATATATAAGCAATATTTGTACCATAAGGAATCATTTTTCCAAATAAATGTATCAGATGTACTAGGATATTGCTGCAAATTTTGAATGAGTGTCCACACTTCTTTGTCCTTCTTCCATTCATCCCTTGCTTTGGTTATCCAATCTGGTTGGATAATAGAAATGGCACAAAGAAATGCTTCCACCTCTTCATCCTTTCTTGAGAGTGCATCTGCAACAGCATTTAGCTTCCAATTTTTGTAGATGATTTCAAAATCATAACCCAACATCTTTGTGACCCATTTTTGATGCTCTTCTGAAGATAGCCTTTGTTCCAAAAAGTGTTTAAGACTATCATGATCATTTTTTACCTTGAAGTGTCATCCCATTAGGTAAGGTCATCATTTATTTAGTGCATGTAGTATTGCCAATATTTCCTTCTCATAAATAGCTTTTTGTAAATACTTTCCTTTTATTGGACGAATTTCAAAAGAAATGGGCCTTCCTTCTTGCATTAAAACAACACCATTTCCATTTCCTGAAGCATCACATTCCACAATAAAGGTTTTTGTGAAGTCTCACATAGTTAAGACTAGTGTTAGGCACATTGTGTCTTTAAGATGTTCAAAGGCCTTAGTTGATTCAAGAGTCCATGAAAATGCATCTTTCTTCAATAATGTGGTTAGTGGTGCTGTTATTCTCCCATAATTCTTAAAAATCTTGTGATAATACCCTATTAACTCGAGAAATCCTCGCAACTTCTTTATGGTTGTGCAGAATTTCCATTCCTTAATGGCTTTAATTTTGTTAGGGTCTACCTGAACACCCTCATGAGATACAATATGACCCAGATATTCCACCTCTTATACAACAAAGAAACATTTGGATGTTTTTAAATATAATTGTTTCTCCTCCAATAGTTTGAGCTCCGTATCAACATGTTGAACATGATCCTTCCAAGACTCGTTGTAGATTAGTATACCATCAAAAAATACTAGCAAAAATTTTCTAAGGGTTTGAAAATGGAATTCATCAACCCTTGAAATGTAGAAGGTGCAATGGTAAGGCCAAAAGGCATGACCAAAAATTCATAATGTCCCTCATTATTTCGAAATGGTATTTTCAGAATATCTTCAGTCTTCATTCTAATTTGATGATATCCTAAACGAAGATCCAACTTGGTAAAATAAATTGCTCCATGTAATTCATCTAATAATTCATCCATCACACGAATGGGAAATTTATCTTTAATAGTGAGCTTATTGAGCTCCCTATAATCCAGACACATGCACCATGATTCATCCTTCTTGTGCACCAGTACTACTGGAGCAAAGAAAGAACTTTGACTAGGTTGAATTATACCAACCTCTAACATTTCTGCAATCACACGTTAAATTTTGCTCTTTTGAACATAAGGATATCTGTAAGGCCTGATGTTTGGAGGAACACCTCCTGGAATCAAATGAATAGCATGATCGTGATCACAAATAGGTTGGATTCCTTTGGGAGTTTCAAACACCTTGGAATGATTGTCCAAGAATTTTTGGATATTTGTAGAAATAGATGATTTTGATGTTGGAACTTCTAGTTAGCATAATTGTGCAATTATGTCCCGTTGTTATTTCTTCAGAAGATTTTTCCTGACATTAGATCTTATTATATTTCATGGATTCCCTGTGATACCCCATAATTTGAGTTCCTTTCCTTTCGAAAAAAAATTCGAGAAACGTTCTTGAAAATTAAAAGCTCCCTTCCCCAAAGATTGTAACCATTGTACTCCTAGTACAACATCAATACCTCCCATTGGAATGGAAATAATTGGAATATTCAATACATATTCCCCCATGGTTAGCTTTATATTATGGAATTTTGTACAAAAAATTACAATACCTCCATTTGCAACCATCACTTGACATTCTGGTGCTAGGTATAGGAAAAAATTCAATTCCTTGGCTACCTTACAATGAATAAAATTATTGGTACTACCTAAATCAATCAACACTATTACCTTTTTCTTCTTGATATGTCATTCTATCTTGAGAGTTTTAGCAGTGGTAATTACTGCCAATGCATTACACGATATGGTTGGACTCATTTCTTATTCTTATAGCATTTTTTCCTGCTATATATCATCTTCTTTTGAAGTTTCTTGTTCATTTTATTCCTCCTGATCTTCACAAACTATGTAAAATAATTTATTATCAACACACTCATGACCTTTAGTGTATTTGCTATCACAACTGTAGCGAAGAATTTTTTCTCTTTTTTCTTCCAAACGTTGTGGTGTCAACCTTGTAGGTTGTGAAAGTCTAGGAGTAGCAACACTTCCATCTTTATAGATGTGAGTGGTAGGCTTCCTTGTCACCATAATTTTACATTCAATTTTTCTTGCCAACCTAAATGCCTTCTCCAATGAATCAGGTTCCCAAATGTGAATTTCATGTTGGATGTTATCCTTTAAAGTCCCTATGAAAACATCAACCCTGTGTTCCTCTGGCATATCAGTTACCCTTATATTCAATTTTTGGAAGTCCTCAATCTCTTCACCACTGAACCCTTTTGTTTGAGATTTATCAATTGGCTAAGTAAGGTGGTTCTCTTTGTATCGTCATAATGTACTATCATTTCCTCCATAAAAATTGATCAAGTGACAATTTTTTTACGGGAGCAAAGCCATCGATACCATACAAATGTATTTTGTTCTGAATGTAAAGTTGTAATGTGTACCTTTTGTGTTTTTTTCACATTATTAAGATCAAAATATTGCTCCATCTGTAGTATCCATGTTACAGCATCCTTGTCATCAAACTTCCTCATATCCATCTTTGGAATATGGTGGTTCTTTAATCCAACATTAGATTTTATGAAATCATGATTAACATTTATTTTGTTCTCATCATGAGTTTTCTCTACTATCTTTCCGCCATTACATATCATTTCTTGTATTAACCTTGTCATCAAAACTTCCATGTCTACTTTTATATCATTCTTCATGTCTTCCATGTTCTCTTTCATTTTTTCATCAATGTTAACTTCCATTTCATCCATATTAGCTTCCATTCCATCCATATTAGCTTCCATCCCTTTCTTCAAACCATCCATCTTAACTTCTAGGCCTTTCTTCAAAACTTCCATTTCATTTTTTTTTGCTCTTTGTGAGAACGAAATTTGGTGCACTTGGTCTTGTAATTTTGATATGTCATGTTGTGATTCTTCCTCTTCATGAGTCATAGTAGAGCCTTCTGAAGGCTTAATGGGTGTTGAATTATTTTTAGGTGGTATTTTTTAACACAATATTAATATCTATGCTTCAATATGCCCTTGGAATCACTTCAAATTGATTTTTCACACAAGACTTATGTAATTTGAAAAATAATACATAACCTTTTCTTGCTTTTGAGGGGCTCAATATTGAAACTGAATTATCTCTATTATTTCAGATCTTCAATATTTGAATTTCGGCCCTGTAGTATCCCTCTGAATATTATTTTGAATGCCATGGGTCTGACTTGATTTGGATTCTTCAAGTCAACGTTATGCCCAATTTCCCATAATGACCAAATTATGGATTGGTTCATTAGAGATAACTTGTATGACATGCCACGTGCAAATTTTTTCTCCTTCGGCTCTGAAATTGATACACAGGAAATTACAGTCTGTGTACTTGCGACCACTATTTACAGAATTCCAATCTGATGCCCAGAGCGAGAGTTAAGAATATTTTCCCATGATCACCTCTTTGAGATGAACTTCGGGAGCCTGAACAAACCCTAAATTCCACATATCATATCTCCAAAAAAGTTACTAAACAAGATTTGAAATTTTTACAGGAACTACTTCAGGATTTCGGCTTAGCTCTGTAAAAATTTCAGCTTCTGAACCTTTGTAAAAGCAAATTTATAGAGAAAATTCCATGATGGCATGTTTAGGTGAAATTTGGGAGCCTGAAAAAACCCTAACTTCCATAAACCATATCTCCGAAAATATTGTGAACCAAGGTCTGAAATGTTTACACGACATTCCTCAGGATTTCGAATTTGCTATGTAAATTTTTTAGCTTTTGAACCTTCGTAGAAAAAACGTTATAGAAAAAATTTCACGATGACCTGTTTGGAGCAGCGAAACCCTAGAATCCAAAGCTTTGATACCAAATTTTATGAAACCAACTCCAAAAAAAGAAGAAAAGAGAGATCAACGCCTTATAAATCAGCCATTTCGAGGGGGAAATCTCCAATACATTCCATAAATGAATAATTCTTCGATGATACAAATGAAAAAACCTCCTTCTATATATAAGAGTCCATGGGGTCACAATATAATCCTAGCCGACCTAACAATAATAATGTAAGGGCACAATAATAACAATATTGGGGTTACAGGGGTACAACAATAATAATAAGGGGGTTACACTAACAACAATAAGGGACTATACTTCCCGGATGTGGGTGTATAATTGTCGGAGGCGGACAACAAGCCTAGTGTGTGCCACATGGCCACACATGGGCTTTGTCCGACTGCATTTATATCTACCCGTTGCTCGCCTCCATCAGCGTTTAATGTGCATAGACAGAATTTTCGCTCCGCTCCCCTTAAAATGGCTCTGCGTTTCATTATTCCACCATCTCCCTCTCGTTGCATCTGCCCCTCTGCGGTCTCAGAGCTGAGCTCTCGAACACACACAGGGAGGCGATGCAACCTCTACTGCTACCTCATGCTCACCCTTGACCTCCATTTCACTCATAGTTTATACTGTAGCCTCACTGTCACTCCTCTACCTCAGAATTTCATTCCCTCAGCATGTTATGTCACCTCGCCCTAGCTCACCTGTGCTCCAAATGATTCCAACTACTCCAACATGCCCAGACGACACATAATGCACTGTCGTCGGGGTAGTGGCCGGGGTCAGGCATCTTGTCCCCTATGTCCATTCGCTCTAAGTCTCATTCACCGCCTTCTGAAGAGAATTATGCCCATCATTACTCCACTTGTAGAGGCAGAGGTAGGGGCCATGCCTTGTGTCTGCCTCTTTCTATTCACCCTGAAGAGACTCCTTTCTAGCGAAATTCCACAGGATGTGGCAGAGGTCAAGGCAGGGCTTCTCAGTCTCCGCAGTCCATTCACTTGGAGACTCACCCACTGCTGCCTATGCAATTCCATTATAACTGTATTTTGGATATACCCCGCCTCACTACCACCATCACCATCAACTTCAAAGAAGAAGCTTCCTCTTCAGTAGAAGGAAGCACCAGGAAAAGACATAGGAAATCCACCATAGCCTCAGTGCCTCCGTAGCTCTCATGAAAGTCAGAGGCCCTTCTTGTCAAGCCTACTGCTAATTCCTCTAGCAGCAATGGTAATGACACCAGTGGAATCAAGAGCCCCAAATGTTTTGGTGAATAATGCAGGAAGAGCAGTGCTAGAGTAGTTCATACTACTAGAACACCTGAACCAACTGCTCAACAGACAACGCATGTGGATCACTCCTTCGACGACTACAGGTGTCTCATTGTAGAGGAACCATCACCTCAAAAAAATGACTCCTAGCTTGGAGAGGTATTTTTTAACTGCTATGTTTATTTTCTAAGTCAAAATGTCTTTCTAGAACATTCTCACAACATTTAAGTCTTTTTTGCATGAAGATGGTTTCCCTACTGAGGGCAGCTATACTATGACCGGTTTCCCCATATGGAGCGGTTATTATTTTTCTTTTTTGACATATAATGCCTCCAGAATTAGCTAGTACAACAATTCTAAAGGCCCAACATGCTCTGTATAATATGTTACATTAATAGAATTTAGTCCAACTTAGAAAAAAAATAAGGGGCTATAATATTAATATAGGGACCTAACATTTAAAGTAATAAAGCATTATAGTTATGATTTTAATCTTTTCCCCTTTAAAATTATATGTAACACTATATTTGTAACATTTAAATCATTGCAATATATTTTTAAGATTCAACCTATATAAAAAAAAACATAAATTGAGCACATATAGGAAAAGATAAAACATGTATAATTCATTGTCATAATTAAAAACATCACCAATGTTACATAGCCTTTCTCAAGAGTTTTTAATGTTAAATAACCATGGGGGCTTCACCTTGTTCACTAATTTATTATTGCGTTCACTCATAAGGCATTTTTAAAATTAAGAAAATCAAATTCAAAATATATTACGTATTAGAGAGGTGGTCCGTGGTACAAAGATGTTTATAGGTATTGAAAGGGTATTAAATAAAAATTGTGGATATCTAGTAAAAATAGTGATTCTTTTTTTAGATAGATGTCTTGGGGATGGGTTTAATAAAAGTATCTGACAAGTATTTATCGCTATATATTTAAATTAAAGGCATCCTTTAACATCCCACAAATTCAAGTGTTATGCCATATGTTCATTTAATGGAGACCCCACATAAATAACTCATCAGTAAGAAAAAACTAAAGTTAATCACAGATTAATAAATCAGATAGATGTCCAAATATATCATAATTAAACATCAAAATAAGCACACAATGAGGATATGACAAGTCCATAACATCATCTCTTATTATTCATACAAAAATATCAACACATGATAAACACATGCATCATATAAGAATCTTGCAATATAAGGACATGATATCATCCTAACTATGTACATAAGACACAGAGTTTTCACCTTCTTAACCAATATCGTATCACTTTCATTCATAAACTAGGTTTAAAAATTATGAAAAACAAAGTAAATATAATGTAGATATTGAGAGAGGGTAGGGATGGGAAGGAGAGGTATTAAGGATTTATAAGTATTACGAGGTGTCAAAATGGGTATATAATAAAAACAATGTTTCGAAAAATTAATTGGAAGGTGGTCCAACAAAATTATTTTATGAGGTATTTATTGTTATGTAGTGAAACTATGGGCATTATTTATCATCCCATGAATTCACATGCTATGTCATAGGCTAAAAGGGTGAGTACCCCATGATAAGTCCTATAAAAACACATCGAATAAGGTTTACTCATTATAAATCATAAAAGGTAAATTAGTTATACACATATATGTCCATTGCAACATATTCAAACAAGTATAGATCATTAATAAAGTGGGATATTATAATTTTCTATTTGCATGTTATTAAAGATTGGATTTTATGTTGAATTTAATATATTTCAAATTTGAAATTAATTGTATGAATTAGGTTTGGCTAAGATTGAATATAGACTCTTGTGACAAGTTTTGTAAATATCTTATTTTTCTTCCTTACTATCAAACATCCATCCCAAATTTTATGCATTTAGACCATTTTACGATGCATGAATTAAGGAGCTATAAATCCTCAAATCCCTTTTGATGGTGCAATAGGATCCAGTCATGAAACTAACCACCTGATAGGAATACGAAGAGGGCAAGGAAAACCTCAAGAAGTCCTTGGAACCCAACCTAAAACTGATAAAATAGCATCCAAAACCATAGGGTATTATTATAATGTTGAATCCAAAGCTAATGCTACTATAGGTTTTCGCAATTTTAGAAACTCTTTAGTCCTAAAAACAAAGATCATTCTAAGGACCTTTTGGATGAACCTAACCTCTTTACTACATCAAATGAATTCCCGTATTGTTAATAAATTCATTTATTGGTATAGGGGGGAATGGTGGAAGAACATAAGTAAAAGAAAAGAGTCACATGCAAGTTTCCTATTTGGATTTAGTTATCTTTTTCATCTAAAACAATTTGGATTTAGTTATAGCCAATGAATCCTCCAAGAATGAAAATACCTCTTCCTTGCAATTCTATTTAGGTCTTGGTTAATAAATGGAAGAGGAAAGTGATCTTTGTTCATGGAATTGTTTATATATCAATACTATATTTAATATCATCCATTTTTTTATTCTTTTTTGGAAATACGACTAAGGGTGACACCTATTAACTCTAAAAAATTGGGTAAATGAAACTAGATATAAGCAAATTTTGTAGTTTTTCTTTTACTATATCCCTCATTATAGGGTTCATCCTATGCTAAGGTTTTCTAATGGGTTATGATCCTTCCTTTATATCAATATTGTGTGTGAAAAATATCTATATGGATCCCTTCCATGTCCTTGTAAGACCATGCAAAGGAATTACTATGCTTCTACATTTGTTTAATCAATCGATCTTTTTTTTCTCTTGTGTTAGACCTCGCTTTATTTTTAAGGCTTTCCAAGGGAATATTTTGATGGTTTTTATGGTTTACATTTTTATTCCTAAAATAAGGACGCATGTTCATGTAACGAAGCATTAATCGAAGCTACACATGCTTTTACCTTAGGTTGAAAAATATTCTCATTGGTATGTGTGGTTGTAGAAAAAAAGGAGGATGCAATGAAATCATTACTTTTGTCATCCTATATTTTATCTCTAACAACAATATATTGATAAATGTGAAGTAATTAATGGGAAAATTCCTTTTTATATCTATCTTCACCATCTAGTGAAAGAGGTACTTTATAATCCATACTAGGTTCTGTAGGTGGATATTACGTCAATTGTTTGGTGGAAATGCCATCGAGGATTGCCATGCTCCTAGACCTGCATATGATATACAAGTTTGTAGTGGCCAACCATAGTCATCCAAGGATAATAGTGTATCTATAGATATAATATTTATGTTGGGGGGCAATGAAGTCTGCAAGATACTCCCCAGAACCTACAAATATCACCACATCTTCTAAAATCCATTCTAGCTTAATAGTAGACGTATCAGATAATATATGAATACTTACATATAAGCAAGCACGAGAGTATGTTTCTAATCATATTTTTTTTGTTATGAAGAAGTGGACTGCTCAACACTTATGGGTTTTTATTATTTTAATAAGTTGCTATTTATTATTTAAAAAATCATTAAAAAATAAGGGATGTACATGGGGTAATTAATGGGTTTTTAAATATAATAGATATATTTTTTTAGTAATTCATGGATTTTTATTATTTTTTAAAGTATAAATCCTTATAGTTATGATTTTAATATTTTCCCCTTTAAAACTATATGTAATACTATATTTGTAACATTTCAATCATTTTAATATATTTTAAAAAATCAGCCTATATGCAAAAACAACATAAATTTAGCTCATATAGAAAAACATCATATATGTATAACACATTATCATAATTAAAAATATCACCAATGTTACATAGCCTTTCTCAAGAACATTTAATGTTAAATAACCATGGGGGCTTCACCTTGTTCACTAATATATTATTGTGTTCACTCATAAAGCATTTTTTAAATTGAGAAAATCAAATTCAATATATCTTACGTATTAGAGAGAAGATCCGTGGTACAAAGAATTTTATAGGTATTGAAAGGGTATCAAATAAAAATTACGAATATCTAGTAAAAATAGGGGTTATTTTGTCAGACAGATGTCTTGGGGAGGGTTTTAACAAAAGTATTTTGAGAATTATTTATCACAATATATTGAAATTAAAGGCATCCTTTAACATTCCACAATTGGAAGCGTTGTGCCATATGTTTATTTAATGGAGACCCCACATAATAACTCATTAATAAGAAAAAAATAAGGTTAATCACGAATTAACAAATCACACAGATGTCCAAATATATCATAATTAAACATCAAAAGAAGCACACAATGAGGAGATGATGAGTCCATAACATCATCTCCTATTATTCAGACCAAAATATCAACACATGATAAACACATGTAACATATAAGCATATTGAAATATAAGGAAGGGATATCATCCTAACTATGTACATAAGAGGTGGGGTTTTCACTTTATTAACCAATATCCTATCACTTTCATTCATAAACTAGGTTTCAAAATTGTGAAAAACAAAGTCAATATATTGTATATATTGAGAGTGGGTAGGGGTCGGAAGGAGAGGTATTAAGGATCTATAAGTATTACGAGGTGTCAAAAGGGGTATATAATAAAAACAGTGTTTGGAAAAATGAATTGGAAGGGGGTCTAACAAAATGATTTTATGAGGTATTTATTGCTATGTAATAAAATGTTAGGTCCCTATATTACTAGTGTAGCCCCTTATTGTTGGTAGTGTAGATCCCTTATTGTTATTGTTGTACCCATGTATCCCCCATATTGTTATTATTGTGCCCTATAAACCCCACTATTTTTGTTTTTGTGCCCTTACATTATTATTGTTAGGTCGGCTAGGATTATATTGTGACCCCTATAGAAAGGAGGTTTTGTCATTTGAACCATCCAAGAGTTTTTCATTTATGTAACATAAAGGAGGTTCCCCCCTCGAAGTGGCTTATTTCTATGGCATTTTTCTCTCTTTTCTTCTATTTTTGGAGTTGCCTTCATAACATTTGGTATCAGGGCTTTTGATTATAGGGTTTCGCTACTCCAAACAGGTCATCTTGGAATTTTTGTTATAACTTGTTTTATATGAAGGGTCAAAAGCTGAAAATTTTACCATGTGCATCCGAAATCTTGAGGAATGACGTGTAAAAATTTCGGATCTTGGTTTGCATTATTTTTGGAGATATGATCTGTTGAAGTTAGGGTTTTTGCAGGCTCTTGAATTTCATCTAAACCAGGTGACCTTGGGAAAATTTCCATATATATCTCTGAGCAACTGATTGGAATTTTGTACAAAGTGGCCACAATTACACAGACCTAAGTGTCATGTGTATCAAGTTCAAAGCTGAAGGAGGAAACAGTGACATGTGGCACGCCATACAAGTTCGCTCTATTGAAGAAGTCCATAATTAGGTCAGACCTGTGGCATTCAAAAGAAGATTCATAGGGCTACTATAGGACCTAATTTCAGATATTGAAGATCTGAAGTCACAAAGATAACTCAGTTTCAATATCAAGCTCCTTAAAAGCAAGAAAATTGTGTGTATTTTTTTTCTAATTGCGTAAGTCTTGTTTGAAAAATCAGTTTGAAGTGATTCCAAGGGCATATTGAAACATAGATATCAATATTGGGTTCTAAAATTCCCCTTAAAAGGAATTCAACACCCATTAAGCCTTCAAAAGGCTCTATTATAACTCATGAAGAGGAAGAATTGAAACATGACATATCAAAATTACAAGAGAAAGTGCACCAAATTTCGCTCTCGCAAAGCAAAAAAAAAGATGAAATCGAAGTTTTGATGAAAGGCATGGAAGCTAATATGTATTGCTTGAAGAAATTCATGGAAGCTAATAGGGATGACATGGAAGCTAATATCGATGAAAAAATGAAAGACAACATGGAAGACATGAAGAATGATCTAAAAGCAGGCATGGAAGGTTTGACAAAGTTGATACAAGAAACTATTCCTAATGCCGAAAAGATAGTAGAGGAAACTCATGATGAGAACAAAATAAATGTTAATCATGATTTCATAAAATCTAATTTTGGATTAAAGACCCACCATATTCCAAATATCGATATGAGGAAGTTTGATGGCAAGGATCCCGTAACATGGATACTACAAATGGAGAAATATTTTAATCTCAATAATGTGCAAAAGACACAAAAGGTGTGCATTGCAACTTTATATTTATAGCAAAATACATTTGTATGGTATCAATCGCTTTGCTCCCGTAAGAAAATTATCACTTGGTCAATTTTTACGAAGGAAATGATAGCACATTGTGAGGATACCAAGAGAAACACCTTCTTTAGCCAATTGATAAATCTCAAACAAAAGGGTTCAATTATGGAGAATATGGAGGAATTCCAAAAATTGAATATAAGGGTAGTTGATATTCTAGATGAACACAAGATTGATGTATTCATAGGGACTTTAAAGGATAAAATCCAACATGAGTTTCACCTCTGGGAACCATATTCATTGGAGAAGGCATTTAGGTTGGAAAGAAAAATTGAATGTAAAATTATGGTGACAAGGAAGCCTACCACTCACATCTATAAAGATGGAAGTGTTGCTACTCCTAAACTTCCACAACCTACAAGGTTGACACCACAACAATTGGAAGAAAAAAGAGCAAAAGGGCTTTGGTACAACTATGATAGCAAATACACTAAAGGTCATAAGTGTGCTGAGAAGAAATTATTTTACATAGATTATGAAGAGGAGGAAGAAAATGAACAAGAAACTTCAAAAGAAGAGGATATACACCAGGAACCAACCCTAGAAGAAGAAGAAATGAGTCCAACCATATCGTATAATGCATTGGTAGATATTACCACTCCTCAAACTCTCAAGATAGATGGACATATCAAGAAGAAAAAGGTAATAGTATTGATTGATTTGGGTAGTACCCATAATTTTATTCATTGTAAGGTAGCCAAGGAATTGAATTTCTTCCTATACCTAGCACCAAAGAATCAAGTGATGGTTTCAAGTGGAGGAACTATAATTTTCTCTTGAAAATTCCATAATATCAAGCTAAACATGGGGGAATATGTATTTAATAGCCCAATGCTTTCCATTCCAATGGGAGGTGTTGATGTTGTACTAGGAGTACAATGGTTACAATCTTTGGGGACAGTAGCTTTTAATTTTCAAGAATTTTTCTTGATATTTTTTTTGGAATGAAAGGAAGTTGAATTACGGGGTATCACAAGGAATCCAAGAAATATAATAAGCTCTAATGTCATGAAAAATCTTCTGAAGAAATAACAACAAGGCATAATTGCACAATTATGCTCAGTAGAAGTTCCAACATCAAAATCATCTATTTCTCTAGATCTCCAAAGAGTCTTGGATAATCATTCCAAATTGTTTGAAACTCCAAAAGGACTCCCACCTATTCATGATCATGATCATGCTATTCGTTTGATTCTAGGAAGTGTTAATCCAAACATTAGGCCTTACAAATATCCTTATGTCCAAAAGAGAAAAATTGAACGTATCATTTGCAGAAATATTAGAGGCTGGTATAATTCAACCTAGTCAAGTTCTTTCTCTGCTTCAATAGTATTGGTGCACAAGAAGGATGGATCATGGTGCATGTGTCCGAATAATAGGGAGCTCAATAAGCTCACTATTCAAGATAAATTTCCCATTTGTGTGATTGATGAATTATTGTATGAATTACATGGAGCAATTTATCTTACCATGTTGGATCTTCTTTCTGGATATCATCAAATTAGAATGAAAGCTAAAGATATTTTGAAAACAACATTTCAAACTCATGAGGGTCATTTTTAATTTTTTTTCATGCATTTTGGCCTTAGCAATGCACCTTCTATATTTCAAGGGTTGATGAATTCCATTTTCAAACCTTTAGAAAATTTTTGTTAGTATTTTTTGATGATATACTAATCTACAACAGGTCTTGGAAGGATCATGCTCAACATGTTGACAGGGTGCTCAAACTATTGGAGGAGAAACAATTATATGTGAAGACCTCCAAATATTTCTGTTAGGGTCCTGTGATTTGGCAGATTGGTAGACCAAATGACAGGGTAACATGGAACCAATCTTTCGAGTCCTAGGACCTAGCCTTCCTGAACTGAGAGAGAGATCTCTCTATTGGGTGTTCTTCTCCAAGCTCATAGAAACCATGTATTGCTCTCCAATTTCATAAAAAGCCAACAAAATACATGAGGGGCTCATGCTCTATTTATGGAGAAAAGGAGGACTAAAACCCTAAATATGGTAGGAAAATGTCAAATTCAACCATAAATGTCATTTATGGCCAAGAGACCATGCAAGGCCCAAGGCACATAATATCCTAAGAAATAAATGCCATAATGACTATTTGCACCTATTTCTAGAGTGTTTTTCCTCAAAAAAATCAAAAATATCATTTTTCAATAAATGAGTGCGTTTTGTTGACTTTTGGTCCAAAACACACTTAGACAGTCTAAGTGTGCAACACCACTTCAGCAGAAAATAGGGTCTTTTGTGACTAAGTTTTGGACCCCTTCCCGGTGTCAGATTTGGCTCTGTGATGGCTCGTTGGAAAGCATGATGTGTATACTTTCCAGAAATTCTTGCGTTTTCCTGAATGAGTGTCATTTTCCTGTCTAAAAATCCATTCTCCCAACACTGCTCTGTGCGCAACACCTTGCCTGAAAATGAGGCAGAATGGTCAAAATTTAGGTGTTTTTTGACCTTTTGGGGGGTCAAAACTGCTCCAAATGGTCTGAAATTTTGTGAGCAGACTGCTGATGATGAGAGGAATCCAAAAATGTCAAGTTTGCAAGTTTAGGATGCATGATATTTTTGCATAGCGCCAAGTGTGCTGCGTACAGGGGCCTCAAAATTTCAAAAAAAAAAAAACAAAATTTCCTCAGAATTCCCTCAAATTTGGTGGAAAACTTCTTCAAGGGGTTTGAGAAGCTTGTGGAAAATATTGAGCCATGTCTCTAAGTTTTTCTTGTTCTTTACCTTCTTTGAGTTCTTAAATTTCGATGAAGAGGTGTGATGGTGGCTTTGTAGGTGCCTTGAACATGACTATGATCATTGTTGCGGTCCTCAACTTCTACATTTTCATTAATGGCATCATCGATCATCATATTTTCTGCCCCATCATTGTCTTTAACATCATCAGCACTCTCATCCTCTTCACTGATTTCTTCATTGTCATTTTTTTCTTCATTTGAGCTACTTGTCTTTTCATTGCTGGGGTCCTCATTTTCACTGGCACCTTCTGCACTTTCATCACTATCATCTTGCTCATCATGAAGACCACTCTCCTCTTTGTCTTTGGCACTGTCATCATTTTCATCTGTGTTCATATCTTCTAACTCTTTGCCATGATTTTGCTCTGCATCACTGAGGCTTGCTTCTTGGGTGTCACTGCTGCCCTTAGCCATCTGCATTTTCCTTACTGTTTTGACCTTTATCCTGGCTGCCCTTTTCATCATTCTCTGTTTCTGCTTTTTCATTATCAATGCTCATGTTGTTTTGACTAGCTAGCTCTTCATCTTCCTCACCATCCTCTTGCATATTATCATTGTTTTTCTCACCATTTCTCTCTTCATTCTTTGTCTTTGCCCCTTCTTCACTTTCATTACTGCCCTTTGGTCCTTCTCAACTTGTGTAGGAGCCCGAGGTGAATTTGAGGAGAAAGAGTGATTTTGAGCATTTTTTTTGGCAATTTTGGCCAAATCTCCTCTGTGTGCAGTGCCACCCAATTGGTCGTTCCTGTCGTGCCCTCTGTGCGCAGCGTTGGGTCAGGTCAGGTTGTTAACATGCCGATGCGAAACGCTAGGAGGTTTTGGGTGAGTCGGGCTCTGAACTGGGTGTGTGCACAATGCCACTGCCTGTGCGTAGCATAGTGATTTTTAGCACTGTATCTTCCTCCCTTGTGCGTAGTGCCGAAGGCTCTATGCGTAGCACTTCAGCCTATGCGCAGCGCCTGGAAAATTTTCCCAAAAAATGGTCAAAACCCTGCTCTTCCTCTAGAAGCTTTCTCTCTTCCTTCCAAGTGCCAAATGAGCTAAAAATAAAACTAAAAACGCCTCCATACCTTGGTAAAGACGAATTTAAACTTTAAAAAACCCACTTTTACTATGTTTTTCAAACTTTTTTCCATTTGACTAATGCTTTTTATCTCTGCAGGGTTTTGATAATTTCTTCAAAGCACTTTTTCTCCTCTTGTGGTGATGTTTGGTTGATGCTGATGTAGAGGCCTTTTTTATCTCTTTTATCTTTGAAAACCTAGGCATTTATTCAAACTGCTTCAAGCATGTTGTTTGACAAATTGAGAACATCTCTTTTGTCCTCTTTTGGAATTTTTGAATGTAGGTGACCGAAACAATGTCCCTTTATCTCCTTACTGATTTTTTAGGTAAGAACATACCTATTTTTCCACAGAGTTTAAACAAATTATACCATGCCATGGGTTTCACTTGGCCACTACTGATTTTGTGCAGTTTCCTACATTTCATTTTCCCTTGATCCCTTAGTGCCCTTTGAAGTTTAATACCTCATTTTCTGAACAGTAAGCTCATGTTTCAATCTTTATGTCTCATTTTGATACTCCACCTCATGCTTTCCTTTATCTTGAATTTTTGGGAGCCTTTTGACTATATTTGGAAAGTTTAGGAACTCCTCACACTGATACTCTTTTCAATCTCTCTCTGGTGTAGATGAAACAGTGTTGTTTGTACAAAACCTAGAGAGCCCTTGGATGTCCCTTGAAATACCATTTTCTGTTATGAAGGAGGCCCTATCATCATTATTTGACCTGTTTGTCATTCTTTCCAAACTCCTAGGTTTTAGGGTTGTTTAGAAAAAAGTAAAAAGTGTTGTCTTCTAAGTTCTCTAAACCTTTAAAAACTCATTAATTATTTCTAAAAATATTCAATGTGCACTGGATGGAGTTGAGGTGACCTTTTTCCTTGTAGCCCTTGTGCTGATTTCTTGCTTTGGCACATTTTTTTTCTAATTAGTCACAAAAACACTCATTCTCTAAAACATATGCCTGTTGCCTTTCTCTTTGTTGTAGATGGTCTTCTTGTGATTTTTCCCCCATTTACCTTGCCTCTCTCATTTTGATAGAAATATTTATCATTCTTGCAGATGTGTGAACAAGGACAACTATTTCCCTTGCAAAATTTGTGCTATGGCCAAGGAGGCCTTTCTTGAATGGTTTTTGATTAGTCTTGGATCAAGTTGCTTGAACTTATTCTTCTTTTATTATGGATGCAAAAGGAACATTTGGAGGGCCAAGAAAAGTGACCACCAACCTTTTTCAACTTGTGCAGGAGCCTGGGGAAAATTTGAGGAGGAAAAGACTGATTTTGACCAATTTTGGCAATTCTTACCAAACTTCTCTTGTGCACCGCACCAAAAAAGGGTCAACTTGTAGACAAGCTTTTAGGACCTTCCTGAAGTCAGATGCGGGCCCGTGATAGAGTTTTGGAAATATTAACCTATCTACTTTCTAAATATACCATTTTTTTCCCTAATTGGAGTTGATTTGTCTTGTCAAAAGTTGAGTTTCCCAAAAGTGGTAAAAAAGGGTTGAGTGATGGTGCAGAAATGAAGAGTGCTGGTGAAGACAATGTTTGGAGGCCTTCCTTAACTCCAAATTGAGCTCAGGATAACTCATGGGAAATATCTTTAAGTCTAGTTGTCTTTTGACCCATCGCACAAGTCATTTGGACACTCCAGCTATGAGAAAACCGTATTTTCCTATGGTCACTCTAGCAGTGCAGAAATTCTCCTAGGACACCTGTGTTTTTGATATTGCTCCCAAACCATGATACCTATATAAAAAATAAATGAGGTTTTTCTTATTGGGCCTATATTTCACAAAAACATCTCCCGCTTTTGTCAAATTCATATCTTTTTGGTCAGAAACATAGTTTGAAGCAAAACTGGCCCTAGGTGCGACACATGGCTTGTCCCTTGGAATGAATTCTTGGAAAATGATGGAGGCATGATGTTTATATGAAATTATGCTTAATGAAATGATCTATCAAATGAATCCTACGCTCTTATGCCTATTTTTCATACCAAACCATAGCTTAATTGGAAGAGGAAATTAGGGTTTGGTGTAGGGGATCTAGTACTGCCTTGTAGAGGGAGGGGAATAAAGGGGTTAAGCATTGTATAAATTATTGGGAAAATTTTGGGGGATATGGATAGATTTTAGAGAGTAGGGGAAAGTGGAATTTCAATAATTTAGTGAGTTGAAAGGGTCCAAAATGGAAACACATAGGCCTAGTCTCGAAAAATGTCAAATTGTAGCAATAGGCTAGGTTTTGTAGAAAAATGATGATTTCGAGGGATAGGAGTGATGGAAAGTGTTTATGAAGGTATATTAAGGATAGGAGGAGGTGTAAGAGCATAAATATACAAGCCTTGTTGATTTTTAACCATGGAGGTCATGAAGCCAAGAAAAATTTCCCTTAAAAGCCCTAGATGGACAATGGAGGAGTTAGGCAAAACAAAATAGAGGGCTGAGGCCAAAGATGACACAAAAAAGACAAAATAAGTGACATGAGCCCATGATGGGTCTTCTAGGATGGGTGAGCTGAGCTTGACATGATGGGATGATGAAATAGTGAAAAAATTATCTTAAGGATAATGAAGGTAGTGAGATTTCTAGAACTCACAATGTTCATGAACTTTGTTTCTAGAAATCTAGAACCGATACTTAGTCATCTTCAGATAGTGAAAATTATGGATGACTAACAGTGGCTCCACTTGGGGAGGGCAATTCCTTTTCAGGAGGTGTCTAGAACTTTCAGATCTCTGGCTTGATGGAGACCAATGCCTTATCCATTATGCATATTTTTACCACTTTTCACTTGTTGATACTTGCTGTGAAGCTATGATCTTAATAAATTTGAAAAACATGATCAGATCAGCTTCATCTCTACGTACCCAACCTACTTTCCTAACATTATTTCTTCCTTGGGTGCACTTGGGCTGGAAAACCCTTGACATTTTCTTCTTTTGAAAGCAAAACAAACTATCTACTTCTATCTTATTTCCTCCAAAATTTCAGATTATGCTAATGAACTTTTTATTGTCTACCTAGACTACTCAAATGTCAAGATTAAACTATTTGAAAAGATTCATTCACTAAGCTATAAACATGAAATTGAAAGTATGGTTTAAATCAAGATTAAACAATCTGACTTACCATGGGTTTGTGGCATAAGAACAAGCTGCACACAAATGTTATTTTTGTACAAAACAAGACTTAGAAATTGGCGTTGTGATACATTGTTTACTATTCATCCCCTTTTTTCTCCTTGGTTTTGTTTTAAGCATGTGGAACCAGTATCTTTCTCCCCTAATCTATCTTTTGATAAGTCAAGTTTGCATAATTTGACTAACTACCTTTCACTAAATTATCAACAATAAATTGAAAATGTCTCAGCCATGATTAGGCTAGATGACTGAAACATGACCTTCTTTTTGAACCAGCAGTGGCATTTAAGGTTGCTCACTTTTAGTAGTACTATTTTTTGGGTATGGCGCTGTACCTCTTCTTTAAAGTTTCCCTCTTTTTATAACTTTCTTTGTTTTTGTGTTTTTTCATTTCTTCCAAACAATCTAGAACTAAAAAGATGCTCACAAGCTGAGTTTATTTTGTATACCCACCTATCCTAACCTAAGCTATACATGATATACATTCATTTGGTAAACTCTCTTTTCCAATACAACTAGTCAAGTAGATGATTCCATGAGTGATTTTGTTTCAGCTCTTTGAGTGTGGTGAAAAAATCAAAAGGCCACTCCCACCTCACTTGTGTTTGAACAGTAGTGCTTAAACTTTTCTTTAATCCTTGCATCAAACCACTACTAACATATTTGACTCCTTCTTCAACTTTCTTTAACAAATCAACAAAGGGATCTTGAAACAATACTTGAATGTGAAGTGTTAGTCATCCATAATTTTGGCTTTATCCAAATATGACTAAATGTAACAAACCCAAATTTCTAGAACAAAATTGCAAGAACATGATGAGTTCTAGAAATATCACTACCTTCATCATTTCAAGTCCATTAGTCCACTGAAATATTCATCTATTTTCCTAAAAACAAGATTATCTTGTTGTTCCTTAAGCAGTGTTGTTCCTTAGAAAGCATTGTTCCCTTAAGTGTTGTTCTTGTTCCTTATTCAGATACCTTGAGAAACACTACTGAACAAAAAGATACTATATGTAGGCCATTTTTCATCATTTACTAAGCCTATTTTCACTCATTTTGCCCCTTTTTGTCCTTCATTTTCCTCTGAATGCCTTCAAAATCACTTTTTTAACTCATAAAAAATCCTTGTTATGGTTTAAAAACAACCTTTTCACCTATCAGAGCTTCCAATTTGGCCTAAAAACCAATTTTCGGGCCTTAAAAACAGTCTTTTTATAAATAAAAGTATAAGCCCCGAGGGCTTAAAAACCTTTGACCCCTTTCCTCCATATGTCCGAGCACCCACGACCAGGTGCTAGCCCCATTGCATCGGGCATTCCCATCACAACGGTGCTTTTATATCGCATTGGCGAGACCACATGGATCATTACATCGCTTCCCCTTCCACCGATGTGATTAGCCTTTCTGTCCCCGACCCCTGATCACATACCCCACCATACAACCATACTCTAGGGCTTCTCTCAAACCCCCATCGCATTGCACAATCGAAATTCTGCTCTTTTCCTTTTGCCTTTCTCTGTGGCAATATGCTAATGCGATAAGCCCCTCCTTCCATCGGCCCCTAGTCACCTTATCCCTCCACGTGACCATACTCTAGGCCCTATCCTAAGCCCTCATCACACTGGCATTATCTCGTTTCCTTTCTCATTCCTTTTGTTCCCCGCCGATGCGATAAGCCCCTTTCCTTTCACTCCCAACATCAAATCCCCTCTCGACACCTGGAGTCCACTATTGTTCTTCGCCCATGCACCTTTCCATTTTCGCGCTCTCCCATCGTCGTTGGATCTTCCCCCTAAGATCCAATGGCCTACGATCAATTTCGTGTGATTTCACCATCTGAGGTTTAAACTTCCAAAGTCATGCCAGACCTCTGGTATTGAAAAAGCCACGTGACATATGTTGATTGAATCGTGTTCGTTTCTTAGAAAACCACTTACCACGATTTACGAACGTGAAAACCATTTGTGGTTTTCACCATACCACCTTCTCCATTTCGCACCGAAATACGAATTCTTATCCATTTTCTCTTCTTTTTTCTCCTCCGCCTATATATTCTGCTACTCTTCATAGGCTTCCTTCACCCCTCCACCATAAAAATTCCTCTTCCGCCTGCACTTCATACTCCTCTGCCTCCGCTAGCCTTCGAAGCAGTTTTACCAACCACTCATGGTTTTATAACATGTTTTATGGTTCTGTGCAGGTTCTATGATGAATTTGAAAAAAGGACAAAAGTCCCCCTATATTCCGTAAAGGGAAAGTGGCTGAGGGTGACGATCCGCAAAGCCCGATCAAAAGAAAAGGGGGTCGAATTTCATGCTTTAAACAGTGTTTCATCGAGCATTGGTTTCACAGCTAAAAAAACCCTCCCGCATGGATCATCTGTGAACAAATTAGGTTAATGAATATCTGCAAAGAGTATCAGGATTTAAACATGAAGGATTAAAGCGCAAAGTGCAAGGATTAAAGGATTAATCCTGTTGTTTTAAAAGTTAAAACACAGTTTAAATATTGATACAAAAAATTAAGAGGAAGTCAATCAAATACTCAAGGATAAAGGGTTAATACATAAAAAAGCATAACCCGACAAAGAAGACCTAAAACCAAAGAAAATGGATTAAAGTTAAATCCAAGTCAGCGAGAAAAGTTTAAAGCAACGAAGACAAAGTTTGAAGATTAAGGGATTAAATACATAAAGCTTAAAGATTAAACAAGCTTAGCCCTATGGATACAATCAGAAAAATAAAAAATTGAAGACCGAAGAAGGCAAGATAGGCCTAAAAAGCCTCGAATACATCAAAAGAAGCAGTTATTCACTTAATAAATAAAAAATGACACCTTTCACTTACTTTATACCTCAAAGGGAAAATTGGCAGTTATTACACAAAAAGATATTTTACAAACTGTCAGACAGTTATTGTAAAAGATAGAAAAGAGCCTCCAAGTCAATCTTTTCAGCTATTTTTTTCTCAGGAAGTAAAGACAGAGTTAATACACAGAGAAGTAGTTGAGAAACATTCCTACCTTATGCCTTGCATGGTTTTTAAGGATAGGAATGCATTTACTATGTCATTTATAACATTTTAAACTCTAGATGGTTCCACCTCCTCATTTACAGTATAAACACTGCACTGGAACTCATTGTAGGGTGGGCATTTTAATAACTCTTTGAAGTAATACATAGTTTTGTTGAGATTGAAAAGAAATTGATGTACTGGAACCTGTGGATGTTTTGACCTGTTTGTGGATGAAGGAAGCTTTGTCATTGGATCCCTGAGCTTGGCTATTGGTGAATTATTCTAAATTGCTTAATGTTTTCCTGTTTTCATTCTGTTTCCATCATCTCTTACTTACAGTAGAGTAAAAGTTTTAGGCTAAGAAATGTCGCCTGTAAGCACCTTAGAACTGTTTACTCTTCACTATCTTTATGTTTTCATCTGCTGAATGTTTGATTGAGTAAGTTTAATTTCTTTTTCAACCTTAAATCTTGTTTATTTCAGAAGTAATTCAATATATTTGGCCTCAAGATGATTTATGGTTTTCCCTGCTTCTTGTTGACACTTTAAAAACTATTTCTAAAGTCTCCTTTCAAAGTACCATTGTCCAAATTTTGCCAAAGAGGTCTGTTTTGATCATACCCTTTGTACCTACTCAAATAATTGTTTTGAAAGCCTTTATAATTGCAGTCCTAGATGTTTAGGAGTTCCCTCTTCTATGAATGGAGTTATTTGTGAATCTTAAATGTTTTCTTATCCTTGAGAGTGAAATATTTGATGAAATAGAGAGTTCCTCGACTCTTAGATTTAATTTTGAAAGTTTGTCTTGAAATAGATATTTGCTGAAGTGTAATTTGTAGAATTCATGGTTAGCCCTATCTGTAAAATATTTCTTCATGTTCAAATGATGTTTTAAGTACCTTTGTTGAAGAGTACATATAATTAAGGATTCTTAACTGCACTTAGTTCTACTTTTCATTCTAAAACTTTGATGTTCATTTCATTTCACCTAAAAAACTTTTTAGATCCAACAACCAAGTTAGATTTTCCCTTTGATACCCCTAATTCATCTACAAACTTGTTACAAAATTCTACTTGACTCCATTGCCCAATGACTTAGAAATTTCCATTTTCTATCTATGCTCCCTAGATCATCATGTCCCACAAAACAATTAAACAAACTCAAGCTTAATAACTAGCCTAAAATCAACCCTTTACAAGCAAACAAGTCATATCTTTGCAAACATATTGAGAGATCCCTCTCTGAGACTAGGAGGGCTAAATACTAGACCTCTAAAGACTGGTTTACATGTTGCCTCGTCATTTGGTTTACCAATCAGCCAAATCACAGGATCCCAACATGAAGATCTGGAACATAAACTTGATCTCAGACTGCTTCTTCCTCCACTTGGTTGAGCTTAGGACTCCTTTCCTCTTCCTCATGATCATATGAGCTAGTAGACTCATCATATATTGCCATGTTGTCCTCTAGCAAACGTGATTGAATAGAGCCATAGTTGTTCTCTTTCTCTTATGAAGGCTGGACATAGAGCTGAATGTGTTCTTTATTATTAAAATCAATACCCAAAGATTGCTAACTTCTGATTGCATTAAGTTTGTCTTTGATGAACTGAAAGGAAGTATAAAAAAGAGGTAAATACCCTTCCCTTTCTCCCAAAATTTATGCACTTTATTATTCACTGTCATAGTTGAGTGGTATTTGCTGATCACTGTATTTGAGCTGTTGAAAATAACTGTCTTTGTCCCACAAACTAATCACTGATTGTTCTGTAGTGTTATCTTGAGTCTGGAGAACATAATAATCATCATATTGATCATATTTGAGCAGCTTATTCATATGAGGAATGACATCCATTATACACACTTGATCAACAGATTGTTCCATCATATGAAAAGGAGAGTATTCATGGTCAATAGCTTTTCTTTTAGCAATATGAAATGACTTGAAGCACAAGGGTAGGGACTCAAGAGGTGTTGGATCATCTTCCATTTTTGGTTTTTTAATCCAAACAGTTATACCAAGATTATTTGAGGGGAGAACTTCTGGATTTTAAAAAGGGTTTGTATTATCCATTTCCTCCCTTACTGATTTTTTAGAGCATTCGACCTTGTTTCTATTTTCAGTTTTCTTGTAATACTCTCTTAATAGTGAAGCACAAGATGTAGGAAGGCATATAGTACTTACTTGACAACTTTCCGCATCTTTTTCTTTGCAACCTTGGTTAGCCAGTATGTTTTGATAGCTATCTTTGCATTGAAATGACTGATTTGGTTCTTCCCAAGAAAATTGTACTAGATGCTTTGAATAATCAACACCAACCTCAACCTTGTACTCTTCCTCTTTCCTGCCAAGTATGTGCATCAATTTTTTGATTGTATCTATCAACATCTCTAGCTTTACCTCTAAAGAAGTCAGTTTCTTTTGAGCTGCTTTGTCCTTCCTTATTTCTTCTAACTTTCCTATCTTTCCAGTATGTTGAATTCCACAGTAATTTCCATATTATGCATTTCTTCCAGGTTTGAAGGGGTTTTTTCTCTTATCTAGAATTCCATCTGTGGGTCGAAAGTACTTGGGTAGTGCAAGAGAGCCCACCCTAAAGGTGGCTTTATCTTAGCAGGTATTGCATTGTATACCTTATTGAACCTGGTTGAAAAGTCTTGTACTGCCTCCCCTAGTTTTCTTTTTAAATGATTGTATTCCTCTATGATGAGAACTTCATTTCCCATGATCACCCACCTATCTAGGAAGACTTGAGTGAATTGATGAAAATTGATAATGCTTGCATCTGGAAGGTCCTTAAACCAACTCTTAATTTTTCCTTGTAGTGATAAGGTAAACATTATAATACACACATCATCTTCTTCTATTTCAAAAAGGTCAAGTAAATTCTCAAGATTTTGAATGTGTTCTTTAGCGGTGACTTTTGAGCTTTCTCCATCAAATTTTGGTAGTTTATTTGCAAGATTTGGAGGGAGGGCTTGGAAGATAGGAGGTCAAATCAGAGGCTTGTATCTTTTTGGGACCTTTGTGGGTATAGGTAGTGTAAAAAGAGATTTATGACTATTTTAGTTTTTAGCAAGAGCAGGAAAGGTAGCATGAGGCTCATGTTTCACTAGGTTTTCCATAGGTAAATCTGGGGTAAGCACAGGTGTATAAGTCTGCTCATGGTCTGAAATTTGAGGCTTAGCTTTTCAAGGATTGAGATCTTTCCAATGATCAATGTAGGTCTCATCAGTCTATTCTTGATCAGGCTTAAAGTAGGATAGAACATAGTTATATATAAAAACAATAATTTCTTGAATCCAACTTAGGCCTAAATGCTCTTTCTTTCTAGGATGACTGGTCATGTTTCAAGTTCTTCCTCCAGTGGAGTCTTTAGGTATTATTGAGAGTTGTGGAGTCGCCAGGTGGATGATTTCAAATATTTTAAGGCAGATTGATTTGCACCATCAGCAACTGAATACCAATCTAAGGATATTTGTGGGTTTTCTAAGGTCCTAAGGAATACTTAGATTGTCACTGACTCAGAATGTCCCACCGTGATCGCTGGAATGTTAGGGTCCCGTGATTTGGCAG
This sequence comes from Pinus albicaulis, assembly GCA_034641835.2. Classification (NCBI taxonomy): domain Eukaryota; kingdom Viridiplantae; phylum Streptophyta; class Pinopsida; order Pinales; family Pinaceae; genus Pinus; species Pinus albicaulis. Next base: position 1,451,051,387 of record CM076575.1, read on the forward strand.
ATTGGTAGACCAAATGACAGGGTATCATGGAACTAGTCTTTGGAGTTCTAGGACCTAGCCTTCCTGGACTCAGAGAGGGATCTCTCTATTGGGTGCAAAGGATGTGTTATTTTTTCTTTAGGTAGTTGATTTTAGGCTAGTTAAGTGTAGGGTTTGTTGATTGTTTGGTTGGGTAAGATGGTCAAGTGGAATAGGTGGAGTGAGAGGTCTTTGAATCATTGGTATACGGAGTCAATGAAAGTCATTAGTGTCTCAATGATGAATCAGAGTGTGTTGCAGGGCCAATCTAGCAAGGTTGATGGATCCTTAAGGTAATGTGTGAGGCGAAGTGAACATCAAATTTGGGAAAAACCAGGAGGTCTTAAATACAGATAGTTAAAAGCTATAACTCATGAGGTAGGGAAAACCATTAAGCTCAATGAAAAATACTTAAAATAATAAATATCCAAGATAAACATTCCAGTGAAACATATAAATCATAAGAGCTTCTAATTTTAGTAAATTCACCTTCAGAATTTGGGAAAACATATAAGATAACACAAATAACTCAATATATGAAGAGGGAACTCCTAAACATCATATATAAAGCTATAAAGAACTCTGAAACAATTTTATAAGCATGGAAAAAGGGAAAGATCGAATGAGACCTCTTTGACTTAACCTAGCAAACAATATTCCAAAGAGAGGTTTCGAGACAGAGTTTGGACAACTTCAAGTAAGCAGGGCATACCGTGAATCATAATTTTAAACTAGCATACTAATCCATATATGAAAAAAAACAAGTTTAGGTGGACCTAAGGAGAAATCAAGAATTCCTTAAGATGACCAAATAGAGGAAAACATCAAAAATATAACAAACAGGAGGACTGAGGTGCCTCAAAGAGCATGTCTCAACCTATACTTTTTTTATTTATAGCAACCAAGAAGGATGAAACATAATGATAACAAGGAAACATAAAAAAATTAAGAAGACATCACCATCCACCAAGCTAAGGAATCCTGCAAACAAGCTTCTCCATCATCAATCCAAGCAAGTCATTCATCAACTTCACAAAACCAATTTCTTCTCCAAGCTCATAGAAACCATGTATTACTCTCCAAGTTCATCAAAAGCCAACAAAATAAATGAGGGCCTCATGCTCTATTTATGGAGAAAAGGAGGACTAAAACCCTAAATATGGTAGGAAAATGTCAAATTCAACCATAAATGTCATTTATGGCCAAGAGACTATGCAAGGCCCAAGGCACATAATATCCTAAGAAATAAATTCCATAATGACTATTTGCACCTATTTATAGAGTTTTTTGCCTCAAAAAACTCAAAAATATCATTTTTCAATAAATGAGTGTGTTTTGTTGACTTGTGGTCCAAAACACACTTAGACAGTCTAAGTGTGCAACACCACTTCAGCAGAAAATAGGGTCTCTTGTGAATAAGTTTTGGACCCCTTACCGATGTCGGATTTGGCTCTGTGATGGCTAGTTGGAAAGCCTGATAAGTATAAGTTCCAGAAATGCTTGAGTTTTCCTGAATGAGTTCCATTTTCAATTCCAAAAATCCATTCTCCCAACACTTCTCTGTGCGCAGCACCTTGCCTGAAAATGAGGCAGAATGGTCAAAATTTAGGTGTTTTTGACCTTTTGGGGGGTCAAAACTAATCCAAATGGTATGAAATTTTGTGAGAAGACTGCTGATGATGAGAGGAATCCAAAAATGTCAAGTTTTCAAGCTAAGGATGCATGATATTTGTGCGCATTTCCAAGGGTTTTGCCTACAGAGGCCTCAACATTTCAAAAAAATACAAAATTTTCTCAGAATTCCCTCAAATTTGGTGGACAACTTCTTCAAGGGGTTTGAGAATCTTGTGGAAAATATTAAACCATGTCTCTAAGACTTTCTTGGTCTTTACCTTCTTTGAGTGCTTAAATTTTGATGAAGAGGTGTGATGGTGGTTTTGTAGGTGCCTTGATCATGGCTATGATCCTTGTTGCGGTCCTCAACTTCTTCATTTTCATTAATGGCATCATCAGTCATCATATTTTCTGCCCCATAATTCTCTTTAACATCATTAGCACTCTCATCCTATTCACTGATTTATTCATTGTCATTTTGTTATTCATTTGAGCTACTTGTCTTTTCATTGTTGGGGTCATCATTTTCACTGGCACCTTCTGCACTTTCATGACTATCATCTTGCTCATCATGAAGACCACTCTCCTCTTTGTCTTTGGCACTGTCATCATCTTCATATGTGTTCATATATTCTAACTCTTTGTCACTGTTCTGATTTTCATCATTGAGGCTTGCTTCTTGGGTGTCACTGCTGCCCTTAGCCATCTACATTTTCCTTATTGTTTTGACCTAGCTATCCTCTTCATCATTCTTTGTTTCTGCCTTTTCATTATCAGTGTTCATGTTATTTTGACTATCTAGCTCTTCATCTTCTTCACCATCCTCTTGAATATTATCATTGTTTTGCTCACTGTTTCTCTCTTCATTCTTTGTTTCTACCCATTCTGCACTTTCATTACTGCCTTTTGGTCCTTCTTAACTTGTGCAGGAGCCCGGGGCAAATTTGAGGAGGAGAAAGAGTGATTTTGAGAAATTTTTTGGCAATTTTTCCAAAATATCCTTTGTCTGCAGCACCACCCGGTTGGCCGTTCCTGTTGTGCCCTCTGTGCGCAATGTCGGGTCGGTTCGGGTTGTTGGCAGGCCAGTGCGTAGTGCTGGGAGGCTGTGGGCGAGTCAGGCTCCGAACTTGGCATGTGCACAGCACTACCGCCTGTGCGTAGTGCCGACCCTTTTGTGTGTAGCGCAATGCTTTTTATCATTGTATCTTCCTCCTGTGTGCAACGCCAAAGACTTTGTGCTTAGTGCCTCAACCTGTGCGCAACGCCCGGAAAATTTTCCCCAAAAACGGTCAAAACCCTGCACTTCCTCTAGAAGCTTTCTCTCTTCCTTCCAAGTGCCAAATGAACTAAAAATAAAACTGAAAACACCTTCATACCTTGGTAAAGATGAATTTAAACTTTAAAAAACCCGCTTTTACTATGTTTTTCAATATTTTTTCCATTTGACTGATGCTTTTTATCTCTGCAGGGTTTTGATAACTTATTCAAAGCACTTTTTCTCCTCTTTTGGTGATTTTTGGCTGATTCTGATGTAGAGGCATTTTTTATCTCTTTTATCTTTGAAAACCTAGGCATTTATTCAAACTACTTTAGGCATGATATTTGACAAATTAAGAACACAATTTTTGTCCTCTTTTGGAATTTTTGAATGTAGGAGACCTGAACAATGTCCCTTTATCTCCTTACTTATTTTTTAGACAATAACATACCTATTTTTCCACAAAGTTTTAAAAAATTATACCATGCCATGGGCTTCACTTGGCCACTACTGATTTTGTGCAGGTGCCTACATTTAATTTTCCCTTGATCCCTTAGTTCCCTTTGAATTTTAATACCTCATTTTTTGAACATTAAGCTCATGTTTCAATCTTGATGTCTCATTTCGATACTCCACCTCATGCTTGCCTTTATCTTGACTTTTTGGGAGGCTTTTGACCATATTTGGAAAGTTTAGGACCTCCTCACACTGATACTCTTTTCAATATCTCTCTGGTGTAGATGAAACAATGTTGTTTGTACAAACCCTAGAGAGCCCTTGTATTTCCCTTGAAATACCATCTGTTGCTATGAAGGAGGCCCTCTCATCATTATTTGACCTATTTGTCATTCTTTCCAAACTCCTAGGTTTTAGGGCTATTTAGAAAAAGGTAAATAATGTTGTCTTCTACGTTCTCTAAACCTTTCAAAACTCATTAATTATTTCTAAAAATCTTCAATGTGCACTGGATGGATTTGAGGTGACCTTTTTCGTTGTAGCCGTTGTGCTGATTTCCCGCTTTGGCACATTTTTTTGCCAATTAGTCACAAAAACCCTGATTCTCTAAAACATATGCTTGCTGCCTTTCTCTCTGTTGTAGATGGTCTTCTTGTGATGTTTTCCCCCATTTACCTTACCTCTTCTCATGTTGATAGAAATATTTATTATTCTTTCAGATGTGTGAACAAGGACAACTGTTTCCCTTTCAAAATTTGTGCTTTGGCCAAGGAGGCCTTTCTTGAATGGCTTTTGATCAGTCTTGGATCAAGTTTCTTGACCTTATTCTTCTTTGATTATGGATGCAAAAAGAACACTTACAGGGCAAAGGAAAGTGACCACCAAACTTTTTCAACTTGTGCAGGAACCTAGGGAAAATTTGAGGAGGAAAAGAATGATTTTGACCAATTTTGGGCAATTTTGGCCAAACTTCTCCTGTGCACAATGCCAAAAAAGGGTCAACTTGCAGACAAGTTTTGAGGACCTCCTTGAAGTCAGATTCAGGCTTGTGATAGCTTGTTGGAAAGCGTAACCTGTTGAATTTAAAAATATACCATTTTTTCCCTAATTGGAGTTTATTTGTCCTATCAAAAGTTGAGTTTCCCAAGACTGGTCAAAAAGTGTTGAGTGATGGTGCAGAAATGAAGAGTGCTGGTGAAGATAAATTTTGGAGGCCTTTCTTAACTCCAAATTTATCTAATGATAGTGCATTTGAAATATATTTAAGTCTATTTGTCTTTTGACCCATCAAGAAAGTCATTTGGAGACTCTAGCTATGAGAAAACCTTATTTTCCCAAGGTCACTCCAGCATTGCAGAAATTCTCCTAGGACACCTGTGTTTTTGATATTGCTCCCAAACCATGATACCTGTGTAAAACCTGAAGGAGGTTTTTCTTCTTGGGCCTATATTAGACAAAATCCTCTCCCACGTTTGTCAAATGCATCTCTGTTTGGTCAGAAAATTAGTTTGAAGCAAAACTGGCCCTAGGTGTGACACATGGCTTGTCTCTTGGAATGAATTATTGGAAAATGATGGAGGCATGGTGTTTATGAGATGATATCAACTTATGCTTGCTGAAATGATATATAAAATTAATCCTATTCTCTTATGCCTCTTTTTCATACCAAAACCTAGCTTAGCCGGAAGAGGAAATTAGGGTTTGGTGTAGGGGATTTAGGACTGCCTTGTAGAGGGAGGGGAATGAAGGGGTTAAGTGTTGTCTAAATTCTTGGGGAAATTTTGGGGGATAGGGATAGATGTTATAGAGTGGGAGAAATTTTAATTTCAATAATTGAGTGAGGGGAAAGGGTCCAAAGGGGAAAAACACAGGCCTAGTCTCAAAAAGTGTCAAATTGTAGCAATAGGCTAGGTTTTGTAGAAAAATGATGAGTTCGAGGGATAGGAGTGATGGGAAGTGTTTATGAAGGTATATTAAGGATAGGAGGAGGTGTAATAGCATAAAGATACAAGCCTTGTTGATTTTTAACCATGGAGGTCATGAAACCAAGAAAAACTTCCCTTAAAATCCCTAGATGGACAATGGAGGAGTTAGGCAAAACAAAATAGAGGGTTGAGGCCAAAGGTGACACAAAATAGACAAAATGAGTGACATGAGCCCATGATGGGTCTTCTGGGATGGCCGAGCTGAGCTTGACATGATGGGATGATGAAATAGTGAAAAAATTATCTTAAGGATAATGAAGGTAGTGAGATTTCTAGAACTCACAATGTTCATGAACTTTGTTTCTAGAAATCTAAAAACGATACTTAGTCATCTTCAGATAGTGAAAATTATGGATGAATTATAGTTTCTTTGGAGTACAATAGGTGGAATATATGGGTCATATGGTATCTCAAGAGGGTGTTAACGTAGACCCTAACAAAATTAAAGCCATTAAGGAATGGAAGGTCCCCACAACCATAAAGTAGTTGCGAGGATTTATCGAGTTAACAAGGTATTATTGCAAGTTTTTTAAGAATTATGGGAGAATAGAAAAACCTCTAACAAAATTATTGAATAAAGATTCATTTTCATGGACTTCTGAAGCAACTAAGGCCTTTGGAGATGTTAAAGAGGCAATGTGCCTAGAACCGGTCTTAGCTACGCCAGACTTCACAAAAACCTTTATTGTGGAATGTGATGCCTTAGGAAATGGAATTGGTATTGTTTTAATGCAAGAAGGAGTGACACATTGATTTTGAAATTCATTCAATCAAAGGAAAGTATTTACATAAAGCTATTTATGAGAAGGAACTGTTGGCAATACTAAATGCACTAAAGAAATGGCAACCTTACCTAATTGGAAGACACTTCAAGGTAAAAAATGATTATGATAGTCTTAAATACTTTTTGGAACAAAGAATATCTTCAAAAGAGAAGAAAAAATGGGTAACAAAGATGTTGGGTTATGACTTTGAAATCATCTACAAAATGGGGAAGTTGAATGTTGTTGCAGATGCACTATCAAGAAAGGATGAAGAGGTGGAAGCATTGCTTTGTTCCATTTGTATTATCTAGCCAGATTGAATAATCGAAGCAAAGGATCAATGGAAGAATGAAGAAGAAGTGTGGACACTCATTCAAAATGTGTAGCAAGATCCTAGTACATATGATACATTTAGTTGGAAAAATTATTCCTTATGGTACAAAGGCGCTTATATCTTTGTAAGAATTCCCAGCTAAAGCAAAATATTCGTTTGGAATTTCACACATCTCCCTTAGGAGGACACTCGGTATTTTTGAAAAATTACCATAGGGTGAAGTAATAATTTTTTTGGGATGGCCTTAAATCCAATATTCAAATTTATTTGGTAGAATGTTTGGTTTTCCAGAAAAATAAAATTGAAAAAATTAAGACCCCAAGTCTTATATAGACTTTATCCATTCGAGTTCAACGTTGGGAGTAGGTTTCAATGGATTGATTTATGAAATTTCTATTATACAACCAGATTGGATAACAAAAGCAAGGGATGAATGGAAGAAGGATGAAGAAGTGTGGACACTCATTCAAAACTTGCAGCAAGATCCTAGTACATCTAATACATTTAGTTGGAAAAATGATTCCTTATGGTACAAAGATCTCTTATATCTATGTAATAATTCCCAACAAAAACAAAAGATTCTTTTGGAATTGCACACTTCTCCTTTAGGAGGACACTCGGTATTTTTAAAAACTTACCACAGGGTGAAGAAATTATTTTTTTGGGATGGCCTTAAATCTGATATTCAAAACTTTGTGGCAGAATGTTTGGTTTGCCAACAAAATAAAGTTGAGACAATTAATACCCCGAGTCTTCTACAACCTTTATCCATTCCAAGTCAATGTTGAGAGGAGATTTCAATGAATTTTATCACAGGTTTACCTAAGTCCAAAGGAAAGAGTGTCATCATGGTGGTAGTTGATAGACTTACCAAGTATGCACACTTTTTTGCATTATCTCATCCATTTAAAGCAAGTAGAGTTGCTACTACATTTATGGAAACAATTCAAAAGCTACATGGAAACCCAAATATTATTGTAAGTGACAGAGATCCCATTTTTCATGGAAATTTTTGGATGGAATTATTTTCTTTTTTGGGTACTCAACTAGGTCATATCTCATCTTATCATCCTCAATCCGATGGGAAAACTGAGTTAGTGAACAAATGTTTGGAAGGATATCTTTGTTGTTTTGTATCTGATAAGAAAACACAATGGTTCAAGTGGTTACCTTTGGTTGAATGGTGGTATAACACTTCCTTACATACTGTAGAAAAAATGACCCCATTTATGGCACTTTATGGATATCATCCACCGTCCATCACATCATCTTTAAGATAAAATTATGATTTTCAGGCAGTGGAAGATCACATCGAGCATCAACAACAAGTTCTCCAACTCTTAAAGGATAACCTAAATTTATCACAAAATCGAATGAAACATCAAGCATATCAGCATCACAGTGAGAGATGTTTTGATGTAGGAGACTGGGTATTTTTATGGCTACAACCATACAAATACATGTCCCTCAAGCAAGCTAAGAAGGATAATAAATTATTTCCAAAGTAACATGGTCCTTACAAGGTGTTGAAAAATATTGGTACTATGCCATACAAATTGGAGCTTCCTACTTCCAATCGAGTGCATCCAATTTTCCATATTTCATGCTTAAAGAAGGTTATAGGTGACAAACTTCCAATTCAAATAATATTTCCAGAACTTTATGAGGAAGGAAAAATCATATTGGAACCTGAAGCAGTCACGGAAACAAGAACTCGACAGCTATGAAATCTATCAATTTCAAAGTATCTAATCAAGTGGAAGAACTTACCCACTAAATATTCGACATGGGAGGATGATAATTTTATACAAAAGCATCCAGAGCTACTCAAGCATTGAGTAGCTCTGGATGGGCATGTTAGGTCCCTATATTACTAGTGAAGCCCCTGATCGTTGGTAGTGTAGCCCCATTATTGTTATTGTTGTACCACTTTAGCCACCATATTGTTATTATTCTACCCCATGAACCCCACTATTGTTATTGTTGTGCCCTTACATTAATATTGTTGGGTCGGCTAGGATTAAATTGTTACCCCATGCACTCCTATATATAGAAAGGAGATTTTTTCATTTTAATCATCCAATATTTTTTCATTTATGTAATGTAAAGGAGGTTTCCCCCTAGAAGTGGCATATTTCTAAGTCGTTGATCTCTATTTTCTTCTATTTTTGGAGACGATTTCATAATATGAAACTATGGGCATTATTTATCATCCCATGAATGAACATGCTATGTCATAGGATGACAGGGTAAACACCCCATGATAAGTCCTATAAAAACATATCGAATAAGGCTTACTCATTATAAATCACAAAAGGTAAATTAGTCATACACATATATGTCCATTGCAACATATTCAAACAAGTATAGACCATTAACAAACTGGGATATTCTAATTTTCTAGTTGCATGTTATTAAAGATTGGATTTTATGTTGAATTTAATATATTTGAAATTTTAAATTAATTGTAAGAATTAGGTTTGGCTAAGATTGAATATATACTGTTGTGAAACCAGTTTCAAAAATAGAAGAAAAGAGAGATCAACGCCTTAGAAATCAACCAGTTCGAGGGGCCAACCTCTAATACATTACATAAATGAACAATTCTTGGATGATACCAATGAAAAAACCTCCTTCTATATATAGAAGTCCATGGGATCACAATATAATCCTAGCTGACCCAACAATAATAATGTAAGGGCACAAGAATAACAATTTTGGGGTTACAAGGGTACAACAATAACAATAAGGTGGTTACAATAACAACATTAAGGGACTATACTAGTAATATAGGGACCTAACATACCCCTTTCCTTAAAAAAACGTGTTGTCCTCAATGCTTGAGTAGCTCTGAATGCTTCCATATAAAATTATCATCCTCCCATGTAGAATCTTCAGTGGGTAAGTTCTTCCACTTGTTGAGATACTCTGAAATTGATCGATTTTGTAGTTATCAAGTTCTTGTTTCCGTGACTACTTCAGGTTCCAATATGACTTTTCCTTCCTCATCAATTTTTGGAAATATAGTTTCAACTGGAAGTTTGTCACCTATAACCTTCTTTAAGCATGAAACATGGAAAACTGGATGCACTCATGAAGAAGCAGGAAGCTCCAATTTGTATGCCATAGTACCAATCTTTAGCAACACCATGTAAGGACCATGGTACTTTGGCGATAATTTATTATCCTTCTTAGCTTGCTTAAGGGACATTTGTTTGTATGTTTGTAGTCATAAAAATACCCAGTCTGCTACACAAAACTTCTCTCGCTGCGATGTTGATCTTCATGTTGTTTCATTCGATTTTGTGCCAAATTTAGGTTATCCTTTAAGATTTCAATAACTTCTTGTTGATGCTCGATGTGATCTTCCACTGCTTGAACCTTAGAATTTTATCTTAAATATGATGTGATGGACGATGGATGATATCCATAAAGTGTCATAAATGGGGTCATTTTTGTTGCAGTATGGAAGGAAGTGTTATACCACCATTCGGCGAGAGGTAACCACTTGACCCATTGTGTTTGCTTATCATATAAAAAATAACGAAGATATCCTTCCAAACATTTATTCACTATCTCAGTTTCACCATCAGATTGAGGATGATAAGATGAGCTATGAGCTTGTTGAGTACCCAAATAAGAAAATAATTTCCTCCAAAAATTTCTAGTAAAATGGGATCTCTATCACTTACAATAATCTTTGGGTTTTCATGTAGCTTTGGAATTGTTTCCATAAATGCAGTAGCAATTGTATTTGCTATAAATGGATGAGATAATGCAAAAAAGTGTGCATACTTGGTAAGTCTATCAACTACCACCATGATGACACTCTTTCCTTTGAACTTAGGTAAACCTATGATAAAATCCATTGAAATCTGCTCACAGCATTGAATTGGAATGGATAAAGGTTGTAGAAGACTTGTGGTCTTAATTGTCTCATATTTATTTTACTGGAAAACCAAACATTCCGCCACAAAATTTTGAATAACAGATATAAGGCCATCCCAAAAAAATTATTTCTTCACCCTCTGGTAATTTTTTAAAAATTCCCGAGTGTCCTACTAAAGGAGAAGTGTGCAATTCCAAAAGAATCTTTTGTTTTAGTTTGTAATTCTTACGAATATACAAGTGATATTTGTACCATAAGGAATCATTTTTCCAACTAAATGCATCGGATGTACTAGGATCTTGGTGCAACTTTTGAATGAGTGTCCACACTTCTTCATCCTTCTTCCATTCATCTCTTGCTTTGGTTATCCAATCTGGTTGGATAATAGAAATAGCACAAAGAAATGCATCCACCTCTTCATCCTTTCTTGAGAGTGCATCTGCGAAAACATTTAGCTTCCTATTTTTGTATATGATTTCAAAGTCATAACCCAACATCTTTGTGACCCATTTTTGCAGCTCTTCTGAAGATAGTCTTTGTTCCAAAAAGTGTTTAAGACTATCATGATCATTTTTTACCTTGAAGCATCTTCCCATTAGGTAAGGTTGTCATTTATTTAGTGCATGTATTATTGCCAAAATTTCCTTCTCATAAATATATTTCTGTAAATAATTACCTTTGAGTGGAAAAATTTCAAAAGCAATGGGTCTTCCTTCTTGCATTAAACGACACCAATTCCATTTCCTGAGGCAGCACATTCCATAATAAAGGTTTTTTTGAAGTATGGCGTAGCTAAGACCAGTGCTAGGCACAATGCCTCTTTAAGATGTTCAAAGGTCTTAGTTGCTTCATGATTCCATGAAAATGCATATTTCTTCAATAATGTTGTTAGAGGTGTTCTTATTCTCCCATAATTCTTAATGAGCTTGAGATAATACCCTGTTAACTCGAGAAATCCTCACAACTTCTTTATGGTTGTGGGGACTTTCCATTCCATAATGGCTTTAATTTCGTTAGGGTCTTTTTACACTAAAATCACTGACATTTTACCATGAGTATGAGCTCATTATTACTCATACTTCCTGCTTTTGCAAGTCCAACATACCAGCTCCTCATGTCAAGCTTCAAAATCAGAGAAAAGTCCCTAAAATCCCCTAATAATTGGTATCGCACTTTCTCTATACATTCCTTGCGGTCCCGCACCTAAATCTCAGCCTGCATGCGGAACCATAACGCATTTTCTTTGTGTAATGGGTGCGGACCTCTGTAAAATATAAAAAGGCGAGAAAGTAAAGATAAAAAGTGAATTCCAGATGAATTCTAGAAGATTCTGGATGGGAATTTTCGGGAATGGATACGCTTTGAGAAGGTTCATGCATCCCTCACTTGATGGAGCTAACCCCTTGATGTAAGGAGCTAATCCCTTTGAAGAAGGATTCTATCCCTTCATATTTGGAACAAGAAACCTCCTCTTTTCCACTATAAAAAGAGGCCTTGGGTAGCCTCAAAGAGAGTTCAAGCTTAAGATATTTGAAGTTAAATGCTGTTGAAATTCAGACTTAGTTAACTAATACTTTCTGTGAGGTTAAATCACTCATCTCTATTTGTCTTGGTTCAAAGAGTGCAATGCTTGTCAAATTAGAAGAGATTCCTGCTTCGGACCCCAAGAGGACCTGCACAACATCAAGGCACAGGTTGTAAAGGTTTTCTATATTTGAAGTTAATACAAATATACTCATTTCTCTCATTAAACTATCTATTCATGGTTTATTTCATAAATTCCTTGATCATTATGATAAGTATGGTTTATAATAATGTCTATACAGGTGCTGTGTAATCTTTTTGCTTGTTTGTGACTGCAGATTCACGAGGAACGTTCTTTCAGTGCACGGGAAGGACTTCAATGAAATCAAGCAAGCGTTGGATATAAGGTAGGCCTTACACCTATATAGTGTTTTTATGAATCCTATATGCTTAGAGAGAGATTAGTATAATTGGCTGTTTGTTGCTAGTTACCTTTAGTACTAGAGAGATCGGTCTTGTCCGCAAGACGGATTAATCTACACAACAAAATGGCGACTCCGCTGGGGAAAGAACTTGTTGTTTTTGGTTCTCTTTTATTTTTGATTTGAGGAAACATTTTTTCTTGGTTTTTGATTGATACACATCTGTCTGGGTACTTTAAGTTTTTCCTGTTTTTGAAAATTTAGAAGTATTTTGGGTTTTTCTATAATTTTTTCTAGGACCGCACTTTGTTATACTTTGACAGTGCGGGCAGTTTCGCACTTTCTCTATAGAATACAGTGCGGGACCGCACCTGTCAACACTGGTTACCTGCGGACCCTGTAAAAATTTTAGAAAATCTCTAGGTTTCTTTTTCTAGTTTATTTTTAGATCTTTGGTTTTTGCCCAGACTGGTTATTGTGTCTATCAAGAATTCTTTGTGAATGAACTCCAACAGTGTTAATGTTTTGATGATTTTCTAGAAGATTTTGCCGATTGGATTATTTTTCCTGCTTGGTCTTTGTAGTGATTCGAACTTTTGACAATTTGCAGTATCTCAGATTACATTGATCTCTTTTTGTCTTTTGAATCCGACCTGATTGCGAAAACATCCTATATTGAGAAATTAAGCCTTTTGGTTTCTTTGCAAATCTTCGAAAAACTTGGTTCAAAGTTTTGAATTTCATTTTTTGTAAAAAACATATCTTGAGTGTTTTTGATCTGTTTGTTATCTGAACGAATAGATTCTTAGTTTGCTGAACAACTAAGGAAAACATTCATAAAAAAAAATCTAAAAAGCTTTTACTCAATTTAGATCATAGTTCTCAAGATTAGATTTTGTAGTTTTGAGTAGTTTTAGTTTTGTAGCTTTCTTTCGAAAGAAAATTGTTTTGTAGCTTCTTGTTTGGAAAAGAAAATGATTTTTATTGTGAGCTTTGATAGTTTATTGAAAAGACAAAATAGTTTCTTTCAATTATTTTTCATGTTTAAAGAAGGAATTTAAAGGATTGCATTCTCTAACTCTTTCTTTAGATAGAAAGTTCATTGAAAGAAAAAAGAATTGAATATCATCATAGGTGCATTTTAGTGTTTTTTGGAAGTCGAGTCTTCACATCATCCAAAGTTTCATTTCCGCACCCATTGACTTAAGAAACAGCTCCTAAAAGTAACGCTTAATTTAAAATTCATCTAGTAATATTTTTATTTCTAGGGCTCTTATCACCAACATAGCTTAGGCTAGTATCTTGGAGTAGGGAGTAATTAACTCTCCAAGGTAGCTAAAACAAACAAGTAGACAAATCTTGCGGTAGGAATAATTCCAGTTGTTGCATGTATGCTCTGGGAAGCTCCTCTTAAAGGAGTTAAGCACGAGATCATATCTGAACCAGTGGGGTAATCAATCCTTCCTCATTGGGAACGACAGAAGATATACACGTATTAAAAACGGTAAACCTCGGATAGACCATTGTCGAGGAGCCAGGGGTCACTTGTCGGTAAACCTTGGATTTTGTTCAAGGAGCCTTCAAGGGGATTGAGCTTTGTTACTCTGCCCTTGCGTGTGTGTCGGATCGTAGACTGTTCCCCCAAGTATATTTGTTTCAGTTGGTAACCTTAGTGACCATAATCTTTAGGATTCTTCCTTAAGGTGACGGTGGAGGGAAGATCCCACTGTACCTGGAACAGACGTCGACTAGACTCACTTGGACTCTCTGGGAGGTTCTCTTCACTCGAGATGGTTTTGTGAAGAAACTTATGCCAGTCTGTTTCATTAAGCAGGTTGTCGGGGTAACTGTTCCAACCGCCCTTTTCGTGTTAAAATTCTACTAAGTTGGATTTCATCACCAACTAGTGATTTTAGTACGGAAAGTTACTTGTTTGTGTGTGGTTTGAACTCTTAGATTTTTTAAGCGAGTGATTCAATTGTTTGTTTCTTAGAGACTTTAGGTGTTTTCATTAAAATTTTTCTTTGTTTGCGTGTGATTAGATAATTTTTCATCGTGGCGGAATTGCCGAGACAATCCCGGAGAATACAAGGGAAACCCCCTGAATTTTCACCAGGTCAACTTGAAGGGCTTCGAGCTCTGGTACCACACAGTAGCCGTAGACTAAGATCAACAGAAGCTGAAAGCTCTGCTATTGTAATACATCCTGATCATCAAATACCTACAACAGAATATATTCAAGAACCGATTTCAGTTTCTGAAGTTACTGAAAATATTTCTCCTTCTGGTGAATTATCTGACGAACCTGAAATCTCTGAACCTGAAACTGAATCTTCTGTGTTAGAAACTTCCTCAGGATTTATCTCACCAACTTCTAGCGATCCAGGTTCACCTAGGGTAAGAAATATCATTACAGAAAATCTTCCCTCTGGACTTATTTCTATTGAAGAACTTACTAATCCAGACGAAGACATATCTCTTCCCAACTCCCCTCAATCGTTAAATCTTAGGGAGCGTGAATCTATTTTCTACATCCCCATTCGAAATAATCCTTGGTATCTCTCTTTAACAGACTTTTTAGAGAATCCGGGTCTTTCTTTTTATCCACCTCGAGTTCCATTTCATCCTACGCCCAGAGGTTATTATCCGTCATCTATTATGGCTGGTGAGTCATCCATGTTTTCTCAAACTCCTGAATCTTTTTTACATGGTGGTCCTTCTGTTCCTTCGGGATATCAGTCTTTGTCTGGTACTTTCTCGGGGGCAACTCCTCAACCTATCGAAAACGTGTTATCATCTGGTCTTGGTGGACTTAAAATTGAAACGTCGAACGCAGAGCAAGTTTTTATGATGTCTGGTAATATTCCTAATCCTCAAGCTCAAGGCAGTCAGTTTCCTTCTGGGGGTCAACCTCAGGGAACTCAGTTACCGCCTGGGGGGCAACCTCAGGGTAGTCAGTTACCACCTGGGGGGCAACCTCAAGGTAGTCAGTTACCACCCGGGGCACAACCTCAAGGTAGCTTTTTCCCAGGACAAACTGTGGATCCATATTATTTTTGGGGGCAACCCCAAGGACAATACATACCTCAGGGTTACCAACCTCAAGGACAATACATTCCTCAAGGTCAACCCCAAACTCAATATGCTCCTCAGGGTCCTCAACAACCCCAACTTCAGTACGTGCCTCAAGGTTATCAACCTCAAGGGCAGTACCCAATGCAAGGTTACCAACAGCTTTCTGGTCAACCATCTGTTCAAGGAGCCGAAACTTTACCTTATTATCAACCCTACGTTCAACTAGGTTTTGGTCCTTACGTTCAACCTTCTACGGGACAATACCCCGGAATGATGGTGTGGGATCCGTCCCAATATCAACAGCCTTTGCAGCCTAATGTGCAGTTACCTTATCAACCTGGTCAGCCATTGGTTTCTGGTTCAACTCAGCAACCTGTTCAGCCAGCTATTCAAACTCCTGCACTTAGTTCAGTTCAGCAGGCTGGGCCTAGTACACCTCAGACTCTGCCCCAAACTACTGCAACTGCTGCAACATCTGTTCAACCTGTCACACCTGTTTCTGGAGTGTCTGTAGCCCCGAGTTCGGCTATCCCTGTATCCGTGCAAATCCCTCAGGTCTCTGTACCTCAGTCAAGCCCTTCTGTTCAGACTACAGTTCAGATGCCTGCAGGACAAGCTGGTACAAGTACAGTTGTTACAAGTCAACCTCAATTTACGTATCAACCGTACCAGGGACAGCCGCAATTCGGTCCCTATGTACAGAATCCAAGCTATCAACCGTACCCTAGTTATACTTATCAACAACCTCAGTATGGTCCGATTCATCCTGGTTATCCAGGAGGTTATACAATACCTAATGCTAATCCGATTCCTAGTTATCCTGGGTATCCGCCTCCTGGATCTGCTTTGGCTTCTCAAGGTTTTCGTGACCCTAACCGTCAATTACCGTTCATCGCAACTTTGGACTTACCTGATTTGATGCGCCTTACAAATGATCCTATTTTTTATTATCAGAATTGGCCGCCAATGCCTCATAAGTTGCCCAGTGATATACCAAAATTTGAAGGTAAGTCAGGAGAGGATCCATCGAATCATGTTATGACTTATCACCTTTGGTGTGCATCTAATTCAATCATTGATGATTCGATTCGTTTACGTCTTTTCCAAAGAACTCTCATAGGTCTTGTAGCCAAATGGTACATTGAGTTGCCACGAGGCTCGTTTCATAATTTCAGTCAGTTAGCAACTGCTTTCTTGACTCATTTTCAGTTGCCTGTCAGATACGACAATGGCACGGAATTATTAACTTCGCTAAAACAATCTACATCCACGTATATTTCTGATCATATTCATGAATGGCGACGTAGACGACGTTTGGTGAAAGTTTATATTCCGGATCAAATTTTGGCAGAATGGTTTGTTAAATCATTATTACCCAAGATCACTGAAGATGTAGCTAAGGCTGGTGTTGTTACTAAAGAGCAAGTAATTGCTCAGGCTCAGTACCTGGACCTCGTCTATACGCAGTCAGGTACTCTACATGAGAAAATTCCCGATCTTCCCAAACAAGGTCAAATAGCTGCTGCTCCTTCAGGGTCTCATGCCGCTGACGGTATGATTGGTACAGTTAGTTCTAAAAGTAAGAAGAAATCCTCAAAGAATTCTTCTCCAATTATAACTTTACCTGATTCCCCGAAAGGAGAATCCTCTCCCGAAGTTTCTGCCGACATTCATGTTGTTAAAACATCTACGACAAAATCAAAATCCGGTGGTAAAAAGAAGGGGAGGAATAAAAACAAAAAGAATTCGAAAGAGAAAACAGATAAAGATGAATCCAATGACGAAAAACGTAAACCTCGTTATCCTTGCTTCATTTGTGAACAAGATCATTTCACAAGAGAATGTCCATATCGCGACGAAGTTACGAAACTCGTTAAAGGATCACAACAACCTGCTGTCTTGAAGGATCCTTTTCCAGTTCAAGATAGTAAGATGATTGGTTCTTCCTCGACTACTTTAGAAGAGCCTATTATGATGATGTCTCATGTAAGGATTGCGACGCGATCGCAAGATTACGGTTCTAAGAATCCCGTTGATGGCAAAGAAGGAGAGTCTTCTAATGCCAACGCATCAAATACAACTCCTCCTGTTTCCGGTCTGCTACAGATCGAGAAAAAAAATCCAGACTTGATAATCAAACCGCCTACTAAAGGTGTTCTTCGTAAATCAGCTTTCAATCCACTTGCGAGAGCTGCTCAGAATTACAACATTGTTGAAGATTTAGCTGTTTCTCCTTCAGCAATGTCGGCTTTGGAAGTGCCGCAATCGTGTCCAGCACAGCGTAAATTGTTATTGTCTGCCATAGGAGCTGTTGATGTTCAGGATTCTAACCTTATAATCTTCGATTTAGAAACTAGTACACTGCGTCTTCCTCACCAAATGGCTTTCCAGATTCCAGTGTTAGTAAAAAACAGACCTATTTTTCGGACTGTGATTGATGAGGGAGCTTCAACGTGTATTATGTCGTTTCAGTGTTGGAAATCTCTTGGTTCTCCTACACTTAACCAATCTCCGACGATTCTAAAAGATTTTGATGGTCGAGGTTTTCAACCTTATGGTATTTTGCAGGATTTACCCATAGGGGTTGAAGGAAAAATCGTTAATCTAGATGTGGAAGTGGTTGATGCCCCTCTAGATTACAACCTTCTTCTTCTTGTGGTAGACTAGATATGCAAATGGGGTATCGATTTCATTACATGTAACCCTCACTCGGCCGGGGGGCATGTCTATATTATTCTAGCAGTAGATTATTTTACAAAATGGGCCAAGGCGATGCCTACATATTCAGTTGACGGCAAGACTGCTGCAACATTCGTATTTAATCACATAATTGCTAGGTTTGGTGTTCCTCAAGCTATTATTACGGATCATGGAAGTCATTTTCGGAACATCATGATGACTGAACTAACAGAACAACTTGGCCTACGCCACGATAGTTCCACTCCGTACTATCCACAAGCAAATGGTCTGGTTGAAGCCATTAACAAAGTTTTAGTCACCATGATTAAATGAATCATTGGTATTCACAAGACGAATTGGCATTCCATGTTATTTTCAGCGCTTTTGGCATATCGAACCTCAGTCAAAACATCAACGGGTTTCACTCCTTTTCAACTGGTTTACGGTTTGGAAGTTGTGTTGCCGATTGAATGCGAAATACCGTCACTAAAATTAGCCGTAGAATTACTTCCAGCTACTTCTGAAGAGGAGAAACGTCTCTTGTACTTGGCCCAATTAGATGAGAATCGACGAAATGCTGCAATAGCAAACGAGACTCATGTTAAAAGGATAAAAGCTCAGTATGATAGAAATGTGACCCCTCGAAATTTTTCAGAAGGAGACCTAGTTTTACTTTATGATCAAGCTAACGACAAGCTAGGAGCTGGGAAATTCGTGCCTATGTGGCATGGTACTTATATTGTGAAACGAAAGTTAGCAAAAGGGGCCTATGAGTTAATATATTTTGACGGTGTCCCTTTGGATAAACCCAGAAATGGGCTTTATCTAAAGCGATATTATGCTTAAACGAGGTGTGGAGATTTTGTTAGTTTAGATTTCTTTACTGCTGGTGTGTTTTAGATTAGAAAAGTGTGCCTAGTTTAGAAGTGTGTTTTTGTCACTATTCCTGCTTATCTGAGTTTTACTCTTGATATTGCAGATGTCGACGTCTCTTCAAACCTACATTGGTTTTTCTGATGGTGCTTGTCGTAGTACACGGAACATTTCTTCCGCAGCTTGGGTTATCTATTCACCCTCTGACGAGTTAGTATCCATGCATGGGGTAAACCTTGGTCAAACAACAAATAACATTGCCGAGTATAGTGCAGTGATTGAGTTATTATCTGAGTCCATATCATTTGGAATTCGGAGTTTGATTGTAAGGTTGGATTTTGAACTTGTTGTATTACAGCTTAACAGGGTTTATACCATTAGAAATCCAGTGTTATTAAGGTTGTTTTTAAGAGTTCGTCTCTTGGAACGTGAGTTTGATTACATTGAATATCAGCATATTCCAAGACATTTGAATACATTAGCAGATTCGATTGCTTCTAGTATGATAAATAGACATTTGCAATAATTAAAAGCAGTAAAACAAACAACATTCACATATGTACACAGATAGCCGTCAAAATAGTGATATATATCATAGGAGTGTGTTCAAAAAAATATACATCGTCTTCGATCATAGGTTGAGAACACCTTATGATCGGAAAAATGATAATACAAAAGTCAAAAATATGAGTCTACACGATCATCCCATCACTGATGATGATCTCGATAAGAAACAACTGCTCGGGCCACCCTGCATAGGAACCTCCTGAAAGGTCCTGGGACTCCAATCACATATCTCTGTAGCCTGAGAGGAATGTCATCTATACTGGTCTCTGGTATATCTAGAGTCAAACGCTCTAGATGATGCTCCAAATCAGTCAAAATCTCTGCTGATTGGCCTGCTGGGGCTGGTGCGGGCGCAACTGGTTGTCTCCTCTCGAAAGGTTGGAGATGAGCTGGTCGATGTGGACCCACGTCTGTATTCAAAAAAAATTTGGTTATTAGTTTTCTAAGACGATAAAAAACTAAAAAAATTAGAACTTAGCAAACGTTGAAAAATAATTTTACCTGAATCATCCCACTGTTCCCCTGCAGGGAGAGACATCTCTCTGTCACCGCGGAAATCTATCCCGGCATACGGAAAATCCTCTATCATGAAAACTTGGCGATCCAGCCAACGAAAATATGAAGAAGGGAATCGTACAATCTCAGTGCCCTCAATAGCATGACGGGCCATCAGCGCGGACCAACGAACCATTCTTGGTTCTCGAGGTCGACCGGCATCAACAACAATACTTTGTGGAGCTAATTGAGGGATCCTCTCCAGAGCAAAAGAAATGACAATGGAACTGTATCCAAAGTTTTTCAGTTTCCCAGTTTTTGCTCTGGTGATTTGGCCTTTTATATTGGCCAACACAGCTTCACACCAGTTAAAGATGGTGCCGCGAAAACAGTCCACTGCAACACGCATTTGGGAACCAGTAGCCACATGAAGTGCGGCACTCCCACAAAGTTTGGTAACAGTAAAAGCTATAACTTTCAACTTAGGACGGATGATGTGTTTTATGTCAATCTGTTTGAGGATTTGCCTGATCATTGCAAAATTCGAGTTGAAGACTAGCGACAGTTTGGCCACCTGGCCTAGTCCCAAACAAGGATACATGTTCGCCCCTCTTGGACAAACCAGTCAAAAAGTATATATCCTCCAGCTCAATTTCGAGCCGGTGGCCACCAATGAAGAAACACTGGTCCTCCACATGCCATCTGTCTACCAACCATGTTAAGAGTTCCACTTGTGCCCTCATGCCAAAGATGGCCCAGAATTTGTATAAGCTACATGCTTTTAATGCCCTTTGTGTGGGCAAATGAGCCATTACAGCTTCATCCACTTCCTCATGCTCTCTTTCTCGCCAGATAAGCATCTTGTTAATCCTGCAATACAAAATAAGGCAAGTTAGAATGATATTATTTGAAAAATTTTGGCAGAAAAATGAGAAAACCATGCTTTAAAATTGACCGCGCGGGTACCGCACCCGCTCTTTGTAAACAAAGCGTAGCTCCGCACGCAGACTGTGTTCTGGGTGCGGTACCCACGATTTTTTCCCTTTAGGAAAAAATCGGGGTCCGCAGGTAACCTGTGTCCCACCTGCGGACCCCGCGGGCGCATTTTTGAACCATTTTTTGCCTTAAAAAATCAAACTAAAGCCTAAAAATGAATTTCAAATGGATGAAAAACAAGATAAGGAGGTCGTGGATTACCTGGGGCTGACGATTTTCGATTCCAACGGTTGAATTTTCCAGAATCTTCACGGGAACTTTTTTATCCAAAAGCTTTTTACTTTTCACTCTGGAACTGAACGGTAAAAATGAAATTGAAAAAGTCCTTTTTATAAGTTTTTTCGAATGAATGAATTTTTAATTTATTTATTTTTCACTTTAAAAAGGGTATTTTTGAAAGCATTTTTACTTATCTTAAATAGGTATGTGTAATGTTTCAAGTTTTTGTGCAGAAATTGGATTTTTCAGGAGAATTGATCATTTTTCAACAAAGAGCATACTTTTATCACTTTTTCGGACTCTTTCAAAAAAATTACGAAAAAGAAAAACATTGGAGTCCTCTTTTAAGCCCTTTTCAGACTCTCTAAACATGAAAAGATTGCCGAGCACTTGATTATTCGAACTCGTTAAAATAAATGAATGATCGTCCCTTCAGTATAAGTTTACCCCTTTTACGGACTGAAATGGACTATTTACGAAAAAGGTATACGTTGACTAATTATGGTCAATAGAGTTCTCTCCCGCATTATTTTATCCTTTTCGGGCTCGAGAGACTAAATTTACGAAAAAGTACACCCATGGAGTTTTCTTAAGTTTTTTCTTCTGACTCCCTAAAATTGAAAAACACCGAGTTTCTCCTATACTAGACTCGTTAAAACTTAACAGTAAAGGACCTGTTTAATTTTCAACAGGAACGAACCACTCCTTCTTAGGGTTCGAATTTTAAACTAAGTTGGACTCATCCGAAGGATGAGCTTATAATCAAGCAAATGTTATCCTCCTCAAGCTTGTCAAAAATAAAGAGGTACTTGCCAGAAATGGTGGGGGAAAAGAGAGAAAAATGGGCGTGTTTGTTGTATTTTAAATTTTTGAAAACTCAGTCAACCACTCTTGGACACGACACTTATATTTACCTGGGTTGGGAAATCCTTTGCCTAACAGTTAATCAAACCACATTGAAAAGTCTTCAGCCGGTTTTTGGGTATTAGCTTTGGGTCAATTGTCACCAAGCCATCTGCAGTGTCGTTATGTGTCCAAGAGAACAGTTCAAATAAAACCATTCATCTACAAAATATCTGTCATCCATCTTTGACCATCCCTGAGTCAGTCCTTGCCAATATATTTTCAAAACTTGATCTATGATTTCGTGTTGTGGGCTTGCCTACGACAGATCGCTTTCTATCGACATCAGCACATTATCTAGGAAGTTGATCCAGAAATCGTCGGTACCTTGAAATCTGCATGCCTCAATGGCAGGTTTCTCGCCTTCGACGACAGGTTGCATCATTGACCTTCGATCGAATGATTCCGTGACATGTTCGACTTCAGCTCATTCATTCACATTTCATGGATTATATTGAGTACTTTGAGAGCCATTAACATTACTGGTGGTTTCTCTCACACTTGTTAACAGTTCACATCATTGACTGGTAATCAAGTGGTTTCTACCATGTTCGACTTCAACACATTTATTCACATGGATAGAATCGTACTAGTTCGAGATGCGGAAATCAAGACCTTGGATCTAGTTTCCACCATCCAGGCTGCGAGGAATTTTGTTGTCATCTATACAGTAGACTATTGATAAACAGATGGCTGCGTCCATACTGTGTCTACATATATCTGTACTATGATGTATTCAAAATCATTCCTGTATCAGAACGATTTCAGTTAGTTTTATTCTGAGTATGGGAATGCCTACCTCAGTGATGACATATACATGTATATATTTTGCATTGAATGTTTTTACAGGTTCCGACTAAGGTGTCCACAGGATGATCTTTGAAATGATAAAGTACTGCACTCTTCATATATGACAGACTCCAGCTTCATCTATTTCAGACTTTGCACTTTAGGGGGCAATTTGTTACACTAAAAACTGTCATCCTGACATTTTACTATGAGTATGAGCTCATTATTACTCATACTTCCTCCTTTTACAAGTCTAACATATCAGTTCCTCATGTCAAGCTTTCAAAATCAGAGAAAAGTTCCTAAAAATCCCCTAAGGAGTGGTCATTTGTTAATTTAGTGTGTCCTAAATTGCTAACATAAATTATGAACCAGGGATTCATAAGCTGACGAAGTGTGGTGCACTATATGTGCAAGATAACCTATCTCTTACTTTTGTCGTTTTTGGATTTTTATGAAATTCTAAAAGACAAGTATGGTTATGGATATTCAAGGCAATGATGTCCTTTATAATGATTTACCAACTTGAAACTGAAAAAGGAATTTGAAACATACAATGACAAAACTTGAAAGAAAATGAAAATGTGCTACTGAAATGAAAAAGGTGCTGCTAATCTAATAAATCAAAACAGTGAACTAGTGAGCATGAAACCAAACTATTCTTGCTGCTGTCTAAACACAAAAGAAACTATGCTGAAAGAAATCCAAAAGTTGCAATAAAGTAAATCTAAATCAAATTACATCAACTTGTCTTCTGATCCCTCATCATTAGTCCGGCTATGATTTTCGGAAGTAACCATAAACAACTTGAGTAACTGATATCTAACTTGCAGAAAGTAAACTAATATCAAACCACACATTCATAATTCAATCCCTCACCATCAGTCCAGCTGTGGCTTTCGGAGGTAACTGAAGATGTCATGCACAATTTAATATTTCCAACTTGCAGAAAGGAAACTAATATCAAACTACACATCCATAATTCAATCCCTCACCATCAGTCCAGCTGTGGCTTTCGGAGGCAACTGAAGATGTTATGAGCAATTTAATATATCTAACTTGCAGAAAGGAAACTAATATCAAACTACACATCCATAATTCAATCCCTCACCATCAGTCCAGCTGTGGCTTTCGGAGGCAACTGAAGATGAAATGAGCAATTTAATATATCTAACTATCAGAAATGAAACTAATAACAAACTACACATTTCATAATACAATCCCTCACCATCGATCCATTGTAAGCTTTGGAGAGCAAGCGAAGAATTTATGGCTTGATTTAATATATCTAAATTTGCAGAAAAGAAACTAATACTAAACTACACATTTCATAACACAATCCCTCACCATCAGTCCAGCTGTGGCTTTCGGAGGCAACTGAAGATGTTATGAGCAGTTTAATATATCTAAATTTAACTACTGAAGCAAATGTGCAAGACTGAAATAAACAAAGCAATACCGGAATTAAACAAAAACTAAGAAAAAAATAAATTAACAGCAGAACAATATTGATTCCATGTCATTAGTCAAAAGATATGCAAATGCCCGGGCTGCCATGAAAAATTATGCTAAAAGCTATGATTTCAGAGAGCAATCTAAGTAAGGAAATATGACAAAACAGAATTGAAAACAACTTATCTAGAAAACATGTAAAAGCCTCCTTGGATAGCAGGGGCCCTCTGCTACCAATTTGGTGTAGTCCTTAGCTCCTTGAAATTGTAATCAAAACACCATCAAGGAACTTCTTTATTGAAAAACTTCACAAATCTACATCCCATTCCATCTTGAACTTTGTTACAAAAGACTTCTCTATTCCTACTTTTTTATTACTTCCTCATTACTTTCTCATTACTTATGATAGGAGAAAGCTTCTCCTATTTATACAAAATATGAGGAGACATCTCATTAATGGGAGTCCATGAATCTCTCCCTCCATCTCTAGAGTTACAATCAAAATAGGAAATGATAAGACACATGTCTTTCTAGAGTTTTAACACAACTTGAGGAATGAGACACATATCCTCTTAGAGTTTCAATACAACAAAGAAGTGAGACACATATCCTCTTGATCCCATAATCTTCTCCAACCAAATTCGAATTTGGCTTTAGAGTGCCACATAAGGGTCTTCTAGAAGTCTCCTTTTGACCTACACATGTCACCAAACTCATAACACATATATAGATATATGAAACTATGTTAATTTTCTAGTTTCTAATCATAAATTCACTTAAAATACATAAAATAAATAACTTTGGAAAACAAAGATCCTAACCCATATATTTATGAAAATGGTTACTTGATGTAGGGTTTTAGGTCAAATGGCTATGAAATAAGAGCTAAATGGTTATGACATAATGGAAATATGTACGAATATGGAGAACACTTTTGAGACTCAACATACCCCCCAACTGAAGTTGTTGCATGTCCTCATGCAACTATTGCAATGATTCATTTGTCTATGAGTTGATCTTTTATGAGTTTTGACTCATATAGATTCATTCCAAACTTTGCTTCTTGATATTTTCCTTTTTGGCAAAGTATAATACATTTGATTGCAACAAATTTTTTTTTTTTTTTCAATGGTTGGTTCTTGTGTGACAACCATTTTTTTTTTTTTGAAGCATTGGTTCTTGTGTAACAATGCTTTATTTTCTTTGTTGCATCAAATTTCATGAAAACATTTAGAATCAATTACTTCATCAATGAATTGATCATTTGCAAGGCATATAATCTTTTGGATCATGTTGCAACAATAGTTGGTTGGGAAGTATATGTGTATGGAAATGAAATGAAAATGTGTGATAGTGTATGACATGTGGATATGAAATGATGTCCCTTCCCCCCCCAACTAAAGATATGACAATGTAGAAAAGGGAGTGAGGAATTTTTCCAAAGTTACAATTTTAGCATTCTAATGAATTACATGACTAAAAATTAGAAAACAACATACCTTCACTTACCTTAAATGTGGATGAGTTGTGTATGTGTGGTGGCTGCAAAATTCTTGTCATATTCTTCTTCAAGTGGCTGAACAAGATGAGTCATGGATAAAGATATGAGATGACTTTTTATTGCTTCTACTAAAGCTTCTTGAAATGTTGCTCCAAATGCCGAAAATAATAGTTTTCATGTCTTCAAAACTCATTGGCACAATTCCTACTATGTGAAAAGATGTTCTGATGTCGAACATAGTAGGAAATTGTTGACTTAGTGGCCATTAATGGATGCCACTAGTCAACACAAGAACTCTCACCATTGATGACAATGAGAATCAAGATGCCTAAACACATCTTGCTAGGTACGAATGATTTTGCTGATGTCGAGTCACCTAGAAGATCTGACGAACAAGAGACATTAATGTATTCCCATTGTTTGTCAGCATGAGAACTTGCCATTAAGGCATGCAAGCCTCAAGGTGTTTTTACAAAGAACTTAGACTCAAAGGACTATGGACTCAATAATTTGCATTGCAGCGGGGCTTATTTGCGGAATGAAAATGACATGAAATGGAAAATGAAAATGGAAGATGAAAATGGAAATGGACAATAAGCATGTGAATGAGAAATGACAATGGGCAATAAGCATGTGAATGAGCCTCTTGCTTTTATTTGTGGTTATGAATGGACAAAAGGAAATGGAAAGTGGATGTGAATGTAAATGGAAAATATGAAGTGAAATGAGGTGAATGGTTTATTATGAGGTATGGATGTGATGGAGACAATAGTATCTGAAATTTTTTCAAGTGTTTGGATCTGATTTTGCATCAGCATATTTCCTCCTCTTTGTTGCTGATCATTCTCTTATGAAACAAATTGGTCTCTTAAAGAGACACCATTCTCTTGTAGTCATTTGTCCTTCCTCCTGGAACCTGCAAAAAAACTAATACTTCTTCTGCAATGGAATGTAAGATTATCAAAGGGAGAGAGGTGATCAATCTCTCTAGTTATGATATTTACACACAAAACTAAGAATTTATATTAATGAAACAAGTTCTTCAAAGGAAAAATCAAAAGAATTTATACTTGTTTTGGAATTAGTGCCTCAAGTTGAATGTAGCTTCTTTTCAACAATTTATTTCATTATTTGTCATTTCAAACTCTAATGATGGATTTCTCATTGTATAGATCTTGTTGAGACCTTTCCAACGATACTTAAATCATCAAAATCTGATTTTGTATGAGAAAGTTAGGCTGATTTGAACAATGAGGTTTTTCAGCTGCTAAAAATCTTGAATAAAAAGTTAGTCATTCATCTCTCATCATCAGTCCAAAATTACTCAATACCTTCAGAAAAGTGAGAAAATAACTTATTCATTTCATTGATTCAATTTTTTTTTTTTTTGAATTTTTTTTTTTTTTTTGAAATTTTTTTTTATTTTTATTTTTATTTTTTAAATGAAATAAAGCATGGATGAAATAATTGTCCTTATGAATATTTTTGAAACAAAGTCATGCCAATGCCTCTTTCATGCAAAATAAAAATAAAAATAAAAAGCTTGAAATTTCTAAAGTCAAATTCCTAACTATGAAGGAGATGAAGGCAGAGTCCTTTTCAATTTATACAACTTGCATTTGATGCACATGTGATAATGTGTTTGCCTCAAATAATCCATTTGTCATTCATCATGTGCCACCACACATGAATCCTGCCACATTTTCCCTCAAATAAGGAAATTAGTTCCTTGATTATTTCTCAAAACCGTGACTGTTTTCATAATAAAAAAAACATTTTTCTCTCACGCACATTGCAAATTAGTGCTCCGAAGAACCCTGAATTTCTCCCAAATGGCTGCGAATTTCAGAAAGTTCTTATAGGATTACCTAATTCACCCCGTTCCCGAAAAAACCCATGTTTTATTTTTTCTAATTCGTCCTGGTTTGCTCAGAAAATTCGTTTTAAAATCGGGTGTTTTTGACAATGACGCATTTCGTTTTCTGGCAATTACTTGTGGTTTGATTTGTTTTTATTTTGCAGGTTTTGAAGTGTAATGGCTTGTATCTCACAGAGAAGTTCAGATTGATCTTCCTCATTCCAATTACTTGCAATGGAATCTACAATCTTCTCTTCATCAACAGTCTGAAATCTTCTCTTCATCGGCAATTTCTTCATATGATACACTTCCATTGTATGTCCCTACAATTGAATTTGTAATCTTCTCTTCATCAGCAAATTGCAATCTTCTTCTCATCAAAAATTTGCAATCTTTTCCTCATCAACAGTTTCTTCATGTGATATACATTCATTGTGTGCAATTTTTTTTTTTTAAATGATTTCTAATAACTGTTGTTTGAGGAAAAACGAATATGAAAAAATAGAAGGGTTTTTTTTTTTTTAAATTGCAGTGCATGGGTCTTTGTGTGGATTGAAGGTCTGCATATATGTGTAAAGCCAAGCCAAAGAATGGCCTCATGCATATGCGTGGGTCTTATTTCCATGAGATTTTTTTTTTTTTAATTGATTTATTAATAAAATTATGTATGTTATATTTTCAAAAATTTTAAAAATACACATATATATTCATTAAACAAAACAATTTATTGAAATCAATTTTTTTTTAAATTGTTGAATCAATTGAAATGATGAAGTTTTATTTTGTCTCTTTTTTTTTCTTTTTCACATAACAATTCTTTTTCTGATCCTCCAGATCACACAAAGTGCAGGAGGAGAGCATACTCAAGAATTATTAATTTTTTTTTACATAACAATCCTTTTTCTGATCCTCCAGATCACACAAAGTGCAGGAGAAGAGCATACTCAAGAATTATTAATTTTTTTTAGATGTAAGAAATAAGGCTACCTAGTTACACTTCCCCGGCAACGGCGCCAAAATTTTTGGTCAATTTAGTGTGTCGTAAATTGCTAACATAAATTATCAACCAGGGATTCGTAAACTGACGAAGTGTGGCGCACTATATGTGCAAGATAACCTATCTCTTACTTTTTGTCGTTTTTGGATTTTTATGAAATTCTAAAAGACAAGTATGATTATGGATATTCAAGGCAATGATGTCCTTTATAATGATTTACCAACTTGAAACTGAAAAAGGAATTTGAAACATACAATGACAAAACTTGAAAGGAAATTAAAATGTGCTACTGAAATGAAAAAGGTGTTGCTAATCTAATAAATCAAAACATTGAACTAGTGAGCATGAAACCAAACTATTCTTGTTGCTGTCTAAACACAAAAGAAACTATGCTGAAAGAAATCCAAAAGTTGCAATAAAGTAAATCTAAATCAAATTACATCAACTTGTCTTCTGATCCCTCATCATTAGTCCAGCTATGATTTTCGGAAGTAACCATAAACAACTTGAGTAACTGATATCTAACTTGCGGAAAGTAAACTAATATCAAACCACACATTCATAATTCAATCCCTCACCATCAGTCCAGCTGTGGCTTTCGGAGGTAACTGAAGATGTCATGCACAATTTAATATTTCTAACTTGCAGAAAGGAAACTAATATCAAACTACACATCCATAATTCAATCCATCACCATCAGTCCAGCTGTGGCTTTCGGAGGCAACTGAAGATGTTATGAGCAATTTAATATATCTAACTTGCAGAAAGGAAACTAATATCAAACTACACATCCATAATTCAATCCCTCACCATCAGTCCAGCTGTGGCTTTCGGAGGCAACTGAAGATGTTATGAGAAATTTAATATATCTAACTTACAGAAAGGAAACTAATATCAAACTACACATTTCATAATACAATCCCTCACCATCAGTCCAGCTGTGGCTTTCGGAGGCAACTGAAGATGTTATGAGCAGTTTAATATATCTAAATTTGCAGAAAGGAAAATAATATCAAACTACACATTTCATAATACAATCCCTCACCATCAGTCCAGCTGTGGCTTTCGGAGGTAACTGAAAATGACATGAGCAATTTAATATATCTAAATCTAACAACTGAAGCAAATGTGCAAGACTGAAATAAACAAAGCAATACCGGAATTAAACAAAAACTAAGAAAAAATAAATTAACAGCAGAACAATATTGATTCCATGTCATTAGTCAAAATATATGCAAATGCCCGGGCTGCCATGAAAAATTATGCTAAAAGCTATGATTTTAGAAAGCAATCTAAGTAAGGAAATATGACAAAACATAATTGAAAGCAACTTATCTAGAAAACATGTAAAAGCCTCCTTGGATAGCAGGGGCTCTCTGCTACCAATTTGGTGTAGTCCTTAGCTCCTTGAAATTGTAATCAAAACACCATCAATGAACTTCTTTATTGAAAAAATTCACAAATCTACATCCCATTCCATCTTGAACTTTGTTACAAAAGACTTCTCTATTCCTACTTTTTTATTACTTCCTCATTACCTATGATAGGAGAAAGCTTCTCCTATTTATACAAAATATGAGGAGTCATCTCATTAATGGGAGTCCATGAATCTCTCCCTCCATCTCTAGAGTTGCAATCAAAATAGGAAATGATAAGACACATGTCTTTCTAGAGTTTCAACACAACTTGAGGAATGAGACACATATCCTCTTAGAGTTTCAATACAACAAGGAAGTGAGACACATATCCTCTTGATCCCATAATCTTCTCCAACTAAATTCGAATTTGGCCTTAGAGTGCCACATAAGGGTCTTCTAGAAGTCTCCTTTTGACCTACACATGTCACAAAACTCATAACACATATATAGATATATGAAACTATGTTAATTTTCTAGTTTCTAATTATAAATTCACTTAAAATACATAAAATAAATAACTTTGGAAAACAAGGATCCTAACCCATATATTTATGAAAATGGTTACTTGATGTAGGGTTTTAGGTCAAATGGATATGAAATAAGAGCTAAATGGTTATGACATAATGGAAATATGTATGAATATGGAAAACACTTTTGAGACTCAACAATAGGTATCCCACTTTCTGTACATTCCACATGGTCCCTTTTAAATCTACGACACCTTTCTTGGAACCTGCTTGCTTACTTTTCTTTGTGTAGTAGGTGCGGACCTGTAATAAAGGCGAAAGTAAAGATAAAAGTGAATTCGAGATGAATTCTAGAAGATTCTAGATGGGAATTTTCGAGAATGGATACGCTTTGAGAAGGTTCATGCATCCCTCACTTGATGGAGCTAACCCCTTGATGTAAGGAGCTAATCCCTTTGAAGGAGGATTCTATCCCTTCATATTTGGAACAGAAAACCTCCTCTTTTCCATTATAAAAAGAGGCCTTGGGTAGCCTCAAAGGGAGTTCAAGCTTAAGATATTTGAAGTTAAATGCTTTTGAGATTCAGACTCAGTTGACTAAGACTTTCTGTGAGGTTAAATCACTCATCTCTATTTGTCTTGGTTCAAAGAGTGCAATGCTCGTCAAATTAGAAGAGATTCCTTCTTCGGACCCCGGGAAGACCTGCACGACATCAAGGCACAGGTTGTAAAGGTTTTCTTTATTTGAAGTTAATACAAATATACTCATTTCTCTCATTAAACTGTCTATTTATGGTTTATTTCATAAATTCCTTGATCATTATGATAAGTATGGTTTATAATAATGTCTATACAGGTGCTGCTTAATATTTTTACTTGTTTGTGACTGCAGATTCACGAGGAACGTTCTTTCAGTGCACGGGAAGGACTTCAACGAAATCAAGCAAGCGTTGGACATAAGGTAGGCCTTACATCTATATAGTGTTTTTATGAATCCTATATGCTTAGAGAGAGATTAGTATAATTGGCTGTTTGTTGCTAGTTACCTTTAGTACTAGAGAGACCGGTCTTGTCCGCAAGACGGATTAATCTACAGCAGGTCTACCTTGCCCTCACATGAGATGACATGACCCCGAGATATTCCACCTCTTGTACTCCAAAGAAACATTTGGATGTTTTTGCATATAATTATTTCTCCTCCAATAGTTTGAGCACCTTGTCAACATGTTGAACATATCTACCTTAACACCCTCATGAGATATAATATGACCCAGATATTCCACCTCTTGTACTCCAAAGAAACATTTGGATGTTTTTGCATATAATTATTTCTCCTCCAATAGTTTGAGCACCTTGTCAACATGTTGAACACGATCCTTCCAAGATCTATTGTAGATTAGTATATCATCAAAAAATACTAGCAAACATTTTCTAAGGAAAGGTTTGAAAATGGAATTCATCAACCCTTGAAATGTAGAAGGTGCATCGATAAGGCCAAAAGACATGACCAAAAATTCATAATGACCCTCGTGAGTTCGAAATGTTGTTTTTGGAATATCTTCGGTCTTCATTCTAATTTGATGATATCCTGAACTAAGATCCAACTTGGTAAAATAAATTGCTCCATGTAATTCATCCAATAATTCATCAATCATAGGAATGGGAAATTTATCTTTAATAGTGAGCTTCTTGAGCTCCCTATAATCCAGACACATGCATCATGATCCATCCTTCTTGTGCACCAATACTACTGGAGTAGAGAAAGAACTTTGACTAGGTTGAATTATACTACCCTCTAAGATTTCTGCAATCATATGTTCAATTTTGCTCTTTTGGACATAAGGATATATGTAAGGTATAATGTTTGGAGGAACACTTCCTGGAAAAGCGTGATCATGATCATGAATAGTTGGGAGTCCTTTGGGGGTTTCAAACACATTGGAATGATTTTCCAAGTCTTTTTCGAGATCTGGAGAAATAGATGATTTCGATGTTGGAACTTTTAGTGAGCATAATTTTGCAATTTCGCCTTGTTTTTATTTCTTCACAAGATTTTTCATGACATTAGAGCTTATTATCTTTCTTGGCTTCTATGATACCCAATAATTCACTTCCTTTCCTTTCGAAAAAAAATTCAAGAAAAGTTCTTGAAAATTAAAAGATACCGTCCCCAAAGATTGTAACCATTGTACTCCTAGTACAACATCAGCACCTCCCATTGAAATGAAAAGCATTGGACTATTAAATAAATATTCCCCCATGGTTAGCTTGATATTATGAAATTTTCCAGAGAAATTTATAGTTCCTCAATTTGAAACCATCACTTGAAATTCTGGTGTTGGGTATAGGAAACAATTCAATTCCTTGGCTACCTTACAATGAATAAAATTATGGGTACTACTCGAATCAATAATCACTATTACCTTTTTATTTTTGACATGTCCTTCTATTTTGAGAGTTTGAGGAGTGGTAATACCTACCAATGCATTACATGATATGGTTGGACTCATTTCTTCTTCTTCTAGGGTTGGTCCCTGGTGTATATCCTCTTCTTTTGAAGTTTCTTGTTCATTTTCTTCCTCATCTTCACAATCTATGTAAAATAATTTCTTCTCAACACACTTATGACCTTTAGTGTATTTACTATCACAACTGTAGCAAAGCCCTTTTTCTCTTTTTTCTTCCAATTGTTGTGGTGTCAACCTTGTACGTTGTGCAAGTCTAGGAGTAGCAACACTTCCATATTAATAGATGTGAGTGGTAGGCTTCCTTGTTGCCATAATTTTACATTCAATTTTTCTTGCCAATCTGAATGCCTTCTCCAATGAATCAAGTTCCCAAATGCAAACTTAATGTTGGATGCTATCCTTTAAATTCCTTATGAAGACATCAATCCTACATTCCTTTGGAATATCAGTTTCCCTTATATTCAATTTTTGGAAGTCCTCAATGTGCTCCACCACTGAACCCTTTTGTTTGAGATTTATCAATTGGCTAAAGAAGGTGTTTCTCTTTGTATCCTCATAATGTGCTATAATTTCCTCCATAAAAATTGATCAAGTGACAATTTTTTTATGGGATCAAATCCATCGATACCATACAAATGTATGTTGTTCTAAATATAAAGTTGCAATGCATACCTTTTTTGTGTTTTGTACATTATTGAGATCAAAATATTGCTCCATCTGTAGTATCAATGTTACAGGATCCTTGCCATCAAACTTCCTCATATCCATCTTTGGAATATGGTGGTTCTTCCATCCAACATTAGAGTTTATAAAATCACTATTACCATTTATTTTGTTCTCATCATGGGTTTCCTCTACTATCCTTTCGCCATTAGGAAACATTTCTTGTATCAACTTTGTCAAACCTTCCATGTCTGCTTTTAGATCATTCTTCATGTTTTCCATGTTGTCTCTCATTTTTTCTTCTGTGTCATCCATCTTAGCTTCCATGCCATCCATATTAGCTTCCATGCCTTTCTTGAAACCATCCATCTTAGCTTCCACTCCTTTTTTCAAAACTTCCACTTCATTTTTTGTTTCTCTTTGCGAGAACGAAATTTGGTGCACTTTCTCTTGTAATTTTGACATGTCATGTTGCAGTTATTCGTCTTCATGAGTCATAATAGAGCCTTCTAAAGGCTTAATGGGTGATGAATTATTTTTAGGGGAATTTTAGAACCCAATACTGATATATTTTCTACAATATTCCCTTGGAATCAATTCAAACTGATTTTTCACAGAAGACTTATGTATTTCGAAAAAAAAATACACACCTTTTTCTTGCTTTTAAGGAGCTCGATAATGAGACTAAATTATGGCTATAATTGCAGATCTTAAATATATGAAATTCAGACCTGTAGTAACCCTCTGATGCTTCTTTCAAATTCCATAGGTCTGACCTGATTTGGATTCTTCAAGAATAAGTTATGCCCAATCTCCCACAATTACCTAATTATGGACTAGTTCAGTAGAGCGAAGTTGTACGGTGTGCCACATTTCATTATTTCCTCCTTTGGCTCTAAAATTGATTCACAAGAAATAAAATTCAGTGTGATTGTGGCCACCTTTTACAAATTCCAATCTGATGCTCATACAGAGATTTATAACGATTTTCCCACGGTCACCTCTTTGAAATGAAATTTGGGAGCCTAAAAAAACCCTAAATTCCACATATCATATCTATGAAAATATTGTGAAGAAAGATCTGAAATTATTACATGATGTTCCTTGGGGTTTCAGTTTCTCTCTGTAAAAATTTAGCTTTTGAACCTTAGTAGAAAACAAGCTATAGAGAAACTTCCATGATTACCCATTTTAGGTGAAATTTGGGAGCCTCAAAAAACCCTAACTTCCATAGATCATATCTCCAAAACTATTGCAAACCAGGAATGAAATTCTTACAAGACGTTCAACGAGATTTCATCTTTACTCTGTAAAAATTTCAGTTTCTAAACTCTTCGTAGAAAAAACGTTATAGCGAAAAATTCCACGATGATCTATTTGGAGTACTGAAACCCTAGAATCCAAAGATATAATAACAAATGTTATGAAAACAACTCCAAAAATAGTAGAAATGAGAGATAAACTCATTATAAATCATCCACTTCGAGGGGGAACCTCCAATACATTACATAAATGAACAATTCTTGGATGATACAAATGACAAAACCTCCTTCTATATATAGGAGTCCATGGGATCACAATACAATCCTAGCCGACCTAACAATAATAATGTAAGGGCACAATAATAATAATATTGGGGTTATAGGGGTACAATAATAACAATAAGGGGGTTACACTAACAACAATAAGGGACTATACTAGTAACATAGGGACCTAATAAGGGGTTAGTGTAGCCCCCTTGTTGTTATTTTTTTACCAATGTAGCCCCCATATTGTTATTATTCTGCCCCATGAACCCCACTATTATTATTTTTGTGCCCTTACATTACTATTGTTAGGTCGGCTAGGATTATATTGTGACCCCATGCACTCTTGTATATAGAAAGGAGGTTTTTTCATTTGAATCATGCAATAATTTTTCATTTATGTAATGTAAAGGAGGTTTCCCCCTCGAAGTGGCTTATTTCTAAGGCGTTGATCTCTATTTTCTTCTAATTTTGGAGATGATTTAATAACATGAAATTGTGGCATTATTTATCATCCCATGAATGCACATGCTATGTCATAGGATGACAGGGTGAATACGCCATGATAATTCCTATAAAAACATATCGAATAAGGTTTACTCATTAGAAATCATAAATTTAAATTAGTCATACACATATATGTCCTTTGCAACATATTCAAACAAGTTTAGATCATTAATAAACTAGGATATTCTAATCTTCTAGTTGCATGTTATTAAAGATTGGATTTTATGTTGAATCTAATATACTTGAAATTTGAAATTAATTGTAAGAATCAGGTTTGGCTAAGATTTAATATAGACTCTTGTGACAATTTTTGTAAATATCTTATTTTTCTTCCTTACTATCAAATCTCCATCCCAAATGGTATGAATTTATACCATTTTAGGATGCATGACTCAAGGAGCTATAAATACTAAAATCCCTTCCAATGGTGCAATAAGAACCACTCATGAAACTAACCACATCATAGGAATACCAAGAGGGCAAGAAAACCCTCAACAAGTCCTTGGAAACCGATAAAATAGCTTCCAAAACCATAGGGGATCCTTATAATGTTGAATACAAAGCTAATGATACTATAGGTTTTCTTACTTTAGAAACTCTTTTGTCTTGAAAACCAATATCATTATCAGAACCTTTTCGATGAACCTAACCTCTTTACTACGTCAAATGAATTCTCGTATTTCTAATAAATTCATTTATTGGTATGGGGGGGGGGGAATGGTGGAAGGACATAAGCAAAAGGAAAGAGTTACATGCAAGTTTCCTATTTAGGATCTCAATGGACTTGTCCAAATGAAAAGCGTTATTCAATTTTCCCTACACAATTTTCATGGCTTAGCTTGTGAAGACCTAGACACTTTCATCTTTGAATTTGATTTCCTTTTCTGAAGTTATCATTACACTTTCCAGAAGTTGAAATTGTGTCAATCCACCATGGAATAATAAACACTCATCTATTTCAATGGGCTTAGAGGAAAGACTATTAAAACCATGATGAGATGAGAATGATTTTTTGAAGAAATACCAATATTATTGTAAGGTAAGGGATATCAAAGAAGAAATTTTATATACAGAACAAAAGTATGAGGAGATCCAAAAGGATTATTTTGAGAAATTCGAGTATATGTCGCAAGGAAGAAAATAAAAAACCATATATCCTGAAACTGCTTGTGTCATTCTCCTCCAAGAAATGAGGGGTGATTCCTAGATGTATTTACCTTATGGGTGGGATATATTTCTATCAGTTATCATATCATGACATTTGTGATATTTTTGGTGTTATTCGTATGATAATACTAGATTAGGGAGGATCCCTATAGGAGTTATTTCAAGGATCATCAAGTAATCTAAATGGCTGGAGTCACCAAAGATGAGACTAGAAACCTATTAAATAATTTGAGGACTAGAATTTTTAGCTCACTTAGCTCCTAGTTAGACATTAGACATGGTAAAAACAAGAGAAAAAAGGTAGATCAAAATTATCCATTTTTTACTCAGAATGTCAGAAGAAGAATCCCCTATGGGAGTGCCCTTGAATAATGTAGAAGTATGTGCTATTTGCAAACATAACATGCCACAAAATATTATCCTTCCTCACCTAAGGTCAAGTAAATATATCGAGGAGCTAATGAAGAGACCAAGAAAAGATACTTTGTAGCCCAGGAGTGACCATGTCCACAATGACCATAAGGCATCGCACAAGATCCAACACAATATTTTATCCTATATCAATAACCAACTCAAAATTGGTATTCTTCCATTCCTTCATAACAACATCCTTTTAGGCTCAAGGCCAATCGACATTGCTACTAGTGAGAACTTTCAAGCTATGGGAATCAACCTCAAAAACACACAACTAAGCCATAATATCTAGCCCAACATTAGTAACAATTCTAGTTTCCAACCAACTAGATACCTCAAACAACACCACATATTCCTAGCCAATATATGAGTAGCCCAAATAATAAAATAGCTTAGCCCAAATACAATGCTCCATTACCCCCCTGTTCAACCTATTTTTTCTCCATTACGGATTGCAATAAAGTTCAATTACACTTTGGGATGGTAATTGATAGCCCATAATTACCTTCCATCCAAGAACTTGATGAAGAGAAGGATAACAAGGAATATAAATACACCTCCCCAACCCCAGCAACAACCACTTTATGGAATATTGATTAGTTTAAGTCCTTCAAACTTGTTTGAAGTCCATGTTATCTGGAATGAATATCTATATATAGAGAACCCTTATACAACCCGAGTTTTACCTCTTCTAGAAATTGAATAATTTTTATTCAAAAATTCCATTTTTCCAAGCAATACGATATGTTATAATATAGCCAAAGTGGTCTAAAAATTAAGTTTGAGTATTATATGAAGGAAGAAAAAAGGTCCCACAACATCCACATTATTGGGAATTAAGAATATTTGATTTTAAGGAAAATTTTCTTGACGAAATATGTATACCCAAGGAAACTAATTATTAACATCTGTATTAATAATATCCCCATTCTCAACACTTTTATTAACTTGGGGGCTCCTATTAACATAATGATGATATAGGCAAAGGAGAAAATTTTGTTCTCAAACTTGTGACCAACCCTTTTTTTTCTTCAATTATATAATATATATATCATTAAGCTAGAATTTATCATGGATAATGTGATAGTCTCCCTTCACTCCATTTTTTTTCATATTGATTTTCACATAAATATTTTTTCTTATATTAAATATAATTAAAATTTTCTTATATTGGATACACCAAATATTCGATAAGAGAGTTTCCATAAGGGAGTTTCATAGACTCAATGAAAAAAACAATTGGTATTGTGCCCAAACTAGATAAAAATATGTATATACAAAGTATAAACTGAAAAAATGAAATTGTCCATGGGAAATGGTATTGTTATATTTAATCCTTTTCTACCTACTTTCAGCACTCACAAAATGGGAGGAGTCCATATTTTATTTAGAAACTACAATTATGCGATTCTTCCATATAATCCTTCTCTACATGTTTTCCCAACACTCACAAAGTGGGACGAGTACACATTCTCTTCAGAAACTACCACATGCAGTGGCGGGGCAATGCCCCAGCAAAGCTAATCCTTATAACGACTATGTGAAATGCATGAATTCTTCTAATGTATGATTGTTGCAAGAGTCATCTAGATGTAACTTCTCATGATGGAATCATGAGTTTATTTTATTGAAGGAATTCAATAGACCTCAAATCAACTAGCAGGTTCACTAACAATGGAGTCAAGTATGATAATTATGGAAAGAGTGTGTCAACACTCAAAATAGTATGCAGAAAATTTAGGGATAAGGTTTTATACTTATAAGTTAATTGCAAGCATCAATTTGATCACTTTAATGTTGCTGAGGATTTTGTCGAAGGCTCTGATATCATTTCCCAATTCTTGTGTGAGCATGAGAAGCCATTCCCTATCACTGAACACCAATACCTTTTTAAAATTTATGTGTGGTCACTAGACCCATACTAGGTCACACAAATAGTTATGGTATGAGAAGAATTCCCTATCTCTTATATATTTAGAGACCGTGGGGAAAAAACTTTCTTAAAATTAGCTAAAAGGGGAGATTTACAATTACAAACCTAAGTGATAGAGGGGAAAGACTAATAAATAGAGAATGGAAGAGAATTTTTTCTTATACTTTTTTTGATATCATTCTCAAGCTTAGTTATATTATTTTTAGTAAGACAACAAAATTTTATTTAATACAATAATCCATGTGAAATTTTACTTGTCCGCGAATTACTTATAGTAGTTATGAGGTTAAGTCTGATTACTTTTGACTTGTGTTTTTTTATTTAATTAGAGATAAAATTATACGTCTAAAAATTTCTACTGACCCATTTGAATGAGAAATGCAATTTTGCGGTTATTTAGTGAGGAGTTCAATTTTTTCAATCAACTCGGTTTCATAGTTGATTAAAAGGGGTTAAACTTTGTGAGGTATCCATGTCAATGATTTTTTGATTTCCCCATCGAAAATGTCAACATATCAACATACCAACATGATTTCTAAATTAATGGATAAAATTACTAGTATGATTTCAAAATTAACCTTGTATAGAAGCAAGCTATTATGAATTTATCAACATACAAGAATGATTTCGAAATTAACCTAGTCGAGAAGAACCTGTATATTTTTTTTATCACCAAGAGATTCACAAAACTAAATCCTATTTCATCTCACCCATTTTTTGAAACTATTGATGACTCGTGAAAGTGAGATGGGTAGAGAATATGTGGTGTAAGAGAGAAGTTTCCTCGAACCAAGTTCGTTGGGATTTGGCAGGAAATGGAAGCAATGGGTACCAATGCCGCGTTTTTTCCAATTTATACATTTCCACCTTTTGGTTAAGAGTTTTAGATGGAATATAAAATCTCGGTCAATATTTTTACAGGGAATCTTAAATCTCTTCGGAGAGTATTGTAATAGAATCTAAGCACTTGGTTGAGATTTTGTGGTCCTTAAATTATTTTTAATCATAGTTTCATTTGAGAGAATAAATTACAATATAAAACTTTGAGACGACATTTTTAGTTAGAATCTAAGGTTTCAATTGAGAGTTTTTGTCTGACAATGTTTTTCTCAAAAATGTTTCCAAAAGACTTTTTAAAGTCTAGCCGAGAGTTTGTGAACCTAGGATCATAATCTGCTAAACTATTAGCCAAAATATTTTGAAACTATTAGCTAAGAAATGATTGAAGCCTTAGTTGAGAAAATATTTTAATTTTTTTTTTGGTCGAGAGTTTTCCAAACATAGCCCAAATCCTCTCCACATACCAAAAAGTATTTCCAAATTTTGTGTTTTCACCCTATGGTGACCTATAATAATTTCGTCAATTAGGATTATGAAAAAATTATCATTACTAAGAGCAACATTATTTTCTTTACATCATATTAATTATTTTTCCAGGTTGGCAAGTGCTTCATAAAATTCATCACCTTAAGTTGTGAAAGCGTCCATATACATTTTCATGCAATCATGAACAACATTAGAAGGATTCCAATTGCAACTGTTTCGAATACCACTCGAGCATTACATAACCAAAATGATAATCACGCGATAAGAAAATTCCCCCATGGACAGGTAAATGTTGTTTATCTTTGTCTTCTAAAACAATTTGGATTTAGTTATACCCAACGAATCCTCCAAGAAGGACATATACCTCTTTCCTGCAAGTCTATGTAGGAATTGGTTAATAAATGGAAGAGGGAAGTGATCTCTGTTTATGGACTTCTTTATCTCCCTATACACTATTAATATACTCCATTTTTTATTCTTTTTTGGAAATATGACTAAGGGTGACACCTATTAACTCTAAAAAATTGGGTAAATGAAACTAGATATAAGAAATTTTTGTAGTTCTTCTTTTACTATATCCCTCATTATAAGGTTCATCCTATGCTAAGGTTGTCTAATGGCTTATTATCCTTCCTTTATATCAATAAGGTGTGTGAAAATATCTATATGGATCCCTTCCATGTCCTTGTAAGACCACACAAAGGCATCACTATGCTTCTGCAATTGTTTAATCAATCGATATTTTTTTTCCTCTTGTGTTAGCCCTATCTTCATTTTTAAGGCTCTCCAAGGTCATATTTTTATAGTTTCTATGGTTTACATGTTTTCTTCCTCAAATAAGTACTCATGTTCATGTAATGAATAATTAATCGAAGCTACACATTCTTTTCCCTTAGGTTGAACAATATGCTTAAGGGTATGTGTGGTTGTAGACAAAAAGGAGGATGCAATAAAATCATTACTTTTTTCATCTTATATTTTATCTCTAACAACCATATATTGATCAATGTTAAGTAATTAATGGAAATTTCCTTTTTAAATCTATATTCCCAATCTAGACAAAGAGGTGCTTTATAATCCACACTAGGTATTGTAGGTGGATATTAAGTCAATTGTTTGGTGGAAGTGCCATCGAAGATTGTCATGCTGCTAGACCTACTTCTGATATACAAGTCTATAGTTTCCAACCATATTCATCCAAGGATAATAGGGTATCTCTACATATAATATTTTGGTTGAGGGACAATGAAGTCTGCAAGATACTCCCCAGAACCTACAAATATTATTACATCTTCTAGGATCCATTCCAGCTTAATAATAGACACATTATATAATATATGAGTACCTACATATAAGAAAGCACGAGAGTATGTTTCTAATAAAAATTTTGTTGTTCTGAAGAAGTCGACTACTCTACACTTATGGGTTTTTATTATTTTTCATAAGTTTCCATTTATTATTAAAAAAATCGTTTAAAAATAAGGAATGTACATGGGGTAATTAATGGGTTTTTAAATATAATAGAAATATTTTTGAGTAATTCATGGATTTTTATTAATTTTTAAAGTAATAAAGCCTTATAGCTATGATTTTGATATTTTCCCTTTTAAAAGTATATGTAACACTATATAAGGAAGGGGCATCATCCTAACTATGTAAATAAGGCGTGGTGTTTTCACCTTATTAACTAATATATTATCACTTTCATTCAAAAACTAGGTTTCAAAGTTGTGAAAAATAAATTCAATATATTGTAGATATTGAGAGTGGGTAGGGGTGGGAAGGAGAGGTATTAAGGATCGATAAGTATTATGAGGTTTCAAAAGGGGTATATAATAAAAGTAGTGTTTGGAAAAATAAATTGGAAGGGGGCCCAACAAAGTGATTTTATGAGGTATTTATTGCTATGTAGTGAAACTATGGGCATCATTTCGCATCCCATGAATGTTCATGCTATGTCATAGGCTGATAGGGTGAATACCCCATGATAATTCCTATAAAAAAATATCGAATAAGGTTTACTAATTAGAAACCATAAAAGGTAAATTAATCACATACATATATGTCCATTGCAACATTTTCAAACATGTATAGATCATTAATAAAGTGGGATATTATAATTGGAAGGGGGTCCAACAAAGTGATTTTATGAGGTATTTATTGCTATGTAGTGAAACTTTGGGCATTATTTAGCATCCCATGAATGCACATGCTATGGCATAGGCTCACATGGTGAATACCCCATGATAAGTCCTATAAAAACATATTGAATAAGATTTACTCATTAGAAACCATAAAAGGTAAATTATTCATACACA
Organism: Pinus albicaulis; assembly: GCA_034641835.2. Lineage (NCBI taxonomy): Eukaryota > Viridiplantae > Streptophyta > Pinopsida > Pinales > Pinaceae > Pinus > Pinus albicaulis. The sequence goes on from CM076575.1 coordinate 1,451,094,262, forward strand.
TATATGTCCATTGAAACATATTCAAACACGTATAGAGCATTAATAAAGTGAGATATTCTAATTTTCTAGTTGCATGTTATTAAAGATTGGATTTTATGTTGAATTTAATATATTTGAAATTTGAAATTAATTTTAAGAATTAGGTTTGGCTAAGATTGAATATAGAATCTTGTGATAAGTTTTGTAAATATCTTATTTTTCTTCCTAACTATCAAACCTCCATCCCAAATTTTATGCATTTAGACCATTTTAGGATGCATGACTCAAGGAGCTATAAATCCTCAAATCCCTTTTGATGGTGCAATAGGATCCAGTCATGAAACTAACCACCTGATAGGAATACCAAGAGGGCAAGGAAACCATCAAGGAGTCCTTGGAAACCAACCTAAAATTGATAAACTAGCTTCCAAAACCATAGGGGATCCTTATAATGTTGAATCTAAATCTAATGCTACTATAGGTTCTCTTACTTTAGGAACTCTTTAGTCTTGAAAACCAAGATCATTCTAAGAATATTTTGGAGGAAACTAACCTCTTTACTACGTCAAACGAATTCCCGTATTGTTAGTAAATTCATTTATTAGTATGGGGGGAAATGGTGGAAGGACATAAGTAAAAGGAAAGAGTCACATGCAAGTTTCCGAAAAGAGTTATTCCATTTTCCCTACACAATTTTCATGGCTTGACTTGTGAAGACATGGCCACTTTCCTCTTTGGATTTGATTTCCTTTTCTGAAGCTATCATTACTCTTCCCAGAAGTTGAAATTTTTTCTATCCACCATGAAAGAATCAACAATCATCTATTTCAATGGGCTTAGAAGAAACACTATTAAAACCTCTAATGAGATGAGAATGAATTTTTGAAGAAATACCAAGATTATTGTAAGGTAAGGAATATCAAAGAAGAAAGTTTCAATATAGAACAAAAGTATGACGAGATCCAAAAGGATTATTTTGAGACATTCTAGTACAATTCTCAAGGAAGAAAACAAAACACCCTATATCCTTAAACTTCACGTGTCATTCTCCTCCAAGAAATGAGGGACGATTGCTAGATGTATTAAACCTTATGGGGGGCATATATTTCTATCAGTTATCATATCATGACATTTGTGATATTTTTGTGTTATTCGTATGTTAATACTACATTAGGGAGGATCCATAGAGGAATTATTTCAAGGATAATAAAGTCATATAAATGGATGGAATCACCAAATATGAGACTAGAAATCTATTATATAATTTTAGGAATATAATTCTTAGCTCACTTATTTCCTAGTTAGACATAAGACATGCTAAAAAAAGAAAAAAAAATGTAGATCAAAATTATCCATTTTTTGCTCAGAATATCAAAAGAATAATCCACTATGGTAGTGCCCCTTGAATAATGTAGAAGTATGTGCTATTTTCAAACATAACATGCCACAAAATATTGTGTTTCCTCACCTCAGGTCAAGGAAATATATCAATGAGCTAATAAAGAGACCAAGAAAATAGACATTGTAGCCAAGGAGTGACCATGTCCATGATTACCACAAGGCATCGCACAAGATCCAACTCAATATTTTATCCTATATCAATAACAAACTCAAAATTGGTATTATCCCAATCCTTTATAGCGACATCCTTTTAGGCTTAAGGCCAATAATGATATTGCTACTAGTGAGGACTTTCAAGCTATGTAAATCAACCGCAAAAACACACATCTAAGGCACAATCTCTAGCCCAACATTAGTAACAATGTTAGATTCCAACCAACTAGCTACCTCAAACAACACCACATATTCCTACCAAATATGTGACTAGCCCAAATAATAAAATATCTTAACCCACATACAATGCTACATTACCCCCATGTTCAACCTATTTTGTCTCCATTGCAAATTGCAATAAATTTAATTTACACTCTGGGACAGAAATTGATAGCCCATAATTACCTTCCATCCAAGAACTTGATGAAGAGAAGGATAACAAGGAATATCAATATACCTCCCCAACCCCACCAACATCTACTTTAGGTAAGATAGATTAGCTTAAGTCCTTGAAACGTTTTTGAATTCCACCTTATCTAGAATGAATATCTATATATAGAAAACCCTTATACAACCTGTATTTTACCTCCTAGGGAAACTGAATAATTTTTATGCAAAAATTACATTGTTCCAAGCAATAAAATATGTTATAATATAGCCAAAGTGGTATAAAAATTAAGTTTGTGTATTATATGATGGAAGAAAATAGATCCTGCAACATCCACATTTTTGGGAAATAAGAATATTTGATTTTAGGGAAGATGTTCTTGACTAAATATGTAGAGCCATGGAGGCTAATTATTAACATCTGTATTAATAATATCCCCATTATCAAAAATTTAATTAACTTGGGGGCTCCTATTAACATAATGATGATATAGATAAAGGAGAAAATTTTGTTCTCAAATTTGTGAACAACCTTTCTTCAATTAGATAATATGTATATCATTAATCTAGAATTTATCATGGATAATGTGATAGTCTCCTTTCACTCCATTTTTTTCGTATTGAATTTCACATAATTTATTTTAACTTGTATTAAATACAATTAAAATTTTCTTATATTGAATACACCAAATTTCCATAAGAGAGTTTCCATAAGGGAGTTTCATAGACTCAATGAAAAAACCAATTGGTATTGAGCCCAATCAAGATAATTATATGTATATATAAAGTATAAAGTGAAAAAAATGAAATTGGTTGTGGGAAATGGGATTATTCTATTTAATTTGTTTCTACCTACTTTGAGCACTCTCACAAAATGGGAGGAGTCCACTTTTTCTTTAGAAACTACAATTCTTCTATATTATCCTTCTCTAGCTGCATATTTTATTGAAGGAATTCAATAGACTTGAAATCATTTCCCAATTCTTGTGTGAGCATGAGAAGCCATTCCCCATCAATGAACTCCAATACCTTATTAAAATTTATGTGTGGTCACTGGAGCCATACTAGGTCACATGAATAGTTATGGTATGAGAAGAATTCCCTATCTCTTATCTATTTTGAGACTGTGGGAAATAAACTAGCTTGAATTTAGCTAAAAGGGGAGATTTAGAATTACAAACCTAAGTGATAGAGGGGAAAGGCTGATGAATAGAGAATGGAAGAGGTTTTTTTCTTATAAATTTTTTGATATCATTCTATATCTTAGTTATATGCTTATTAGTAATACAACAACATGTTTAATACAATAATCCATGTGAAATTTTACTTGTTCGTGAATTACTTCTAGTAGTTATGTGGTTAAGTCTCATTCCTTGTCACTTGTATTTTTTTTTTTTTTAATGATAGATAGAATTAGATGTCTAACAATTTCTACTGGCCCATTTGAATGAGAAATGAAATTTTGTGGTTATTTAGTGAGCAGTTCAAGTTTGTCAATCAACTGGGTTTCATAGTTGATGAAAATGAGGTTAAAATTTGTCAAGTATCCATGTCATTTTTTTTTGGATTTTCCATCGAAAATATCAACATACAAACATGATTTCTAGATTAACATATCAAATTACTAATATGATTTCAAAATTAACATTGTCCAGAAGCAAGCTATTATGAATTTATCAACATACCAAAATGATTTCCAAATTAGCCTAGTTTAGAAGCACACTTATATTTTTTTTATCAACAAAAGATTTGCAACACTCGATCCTATTTATTGTCGCCCATTTGTTGAAACTGTTGATGACTCGTGGAAGTGAGTTGGGTGGAGAATAGGCTGGTGTAAGGGAGAAGTGTCCACGAACCAACTTCATTGGGTTTTGGCGGGAAATGGAAGAAATGGGGACCAAGGCCATGTTTTTTCCAATTTATACATTTCCACCTTTCGGTCAAGAGTTTCAGATGGAATATAAAATATCAGTCAATAGTTTTACATGGAATCTCAAATCTGTCCGAGAGTATTGTAATAAAATCTAAACTCTCGGTTGATATTTTATGGCCAATAAATTATTTTTACTCAAAGTTTCATATGATATAATAAATTAGAATATAAAACTATGAGACGATATTTTTAATTAGAATCTCAGCTTTTAGCTGAGATTTTTTATTCGAGAATGTTTTTCTCAAAAATATTTCCAATTTTTTTTTAAAGTTTTAGTCGAGAGTTTGTGAACCTAGGATTAACTCTAGTAAACTATCAGCTGAAATATTTTGAAACTATTACCAAATAAATAATTGGACTCTGATTTGATAAAATATTTTAAATTTTATTTTTGGTAGATAGTTTTCCGAACATAGCCAAAATATTCTCCACATACCAAAAAGTATTTCCAAATTTCGTGTAATTTCATCAGTTAGGATTATACAATAATTATAATTAGTAAGAGAAACGTTATTTTCTTTACATCATATTAATTATTTTTCCATATTGGAAATTGCTTCATAAAATTTATCACCATAAGTTGTGAAATCGTCCATATAATACATTTTCATGCAATCATGAACAACATTAGAAGGATTCCAATTGTAACTCTTTGTAATACCACTCAAGAATTACATAACCAAAATGTTAATCACATGATAATAAAATCCCCCCCATGGACATGAAAATGTTGTTTATCTTTGTCTTCTAAAACAATTTAGATTTAGTTATACCCAATGAATCCTCCAATAAGGACAAATACCTCTTCCCTACAATTCTATCTAGGACCTGGTTAATAATGGAAGATGGAAGTGATATTTGTTCATGGACTTGTGTATATCTCTATACTCTATGAATATTCTCCACCTTCTATTCTTTTTTGTAAATACGACTAAGGGTGACACCTATTAACTCTAAAAAATTATGTAAACTAAACTAACTATAAGCAAATTTTGTAGTTCTTCTTTTACTATATCCCTCATTATAGGGTTCATCCTATGGTAAGATTGTCTAATGGGTTATGATAATTCATTTATATCAATATGTTGTGTGAAAATATCTATATGCATCCCTTCCATGTCCTTGTAAGACCATGCAAAGGCATCACTATGCTTCTAATATTGTTTAATCAATCAATCTCTTTTTTCTCTTGTGTTAGTCCTCACTTCATTATTAAGGCTTTCCAAGGGCATATTTTGATGGTTTCTATGGTTTAAATTTTTTCTTCCTCAAATAAGGACTCATATTCATGTAATGAACCATTAATCGAAGCTACACATGCTTTTACCTTAGGTTGAACAATATGCTCGAGGGTATGTGTGGTTTTTTACAAAAAGGAGTATGCAATGAAATCATTACTTTTGTCATCCTATATTTTATCTCTAACAACAATATATTCATCAATGTTAAGTATTAATGGGAAACTTCCTTTTTATATCTATCTTCCCCATCTAGCCAGAGAGGTGCTTTATAATCCACACTAGGTTTTGTAGGTGGAGATTAAGTCAATTGTTTGGTGGAAGTGCCATTGAAGATTGTCATGCTCCTAGAACTGCATTTGATATACAAGTATATAGTGGCCAAACATAGTCATCCAAATATAATAGTGTATCTCAACATATAATATTTAGGTTGGGGGGCAATGAAGTCTGCATGATACTCCCCAGAACCTAAAAATATTACCACATCTTCTAGGATCCATTCTAGCTTAATAGTAGGTGTATCAAATAATATATGAATACTTATTTATAAGAAAGCATGGGAGTATGTTTCTAATCAGATTTTTATTTTTCCGAAGAAATTGGTTGCTCTACACTTATGGGTTTTTATTATTTTAATAAGTTTCCATTTATTATTAAAAAAAAATCATTAAAAAATAAGGAATGTACATGGGGTAATTAACGGGTTTTTAACTATAATAGATATATTTTTGGGTAATTCATGGATTTTTATTCTTTTTTAAAGTAATAAAGCCTTATAGTTATTATTTTAACTTTTCCACTTTAAAATTATATGTAACACTATATTTGTAACATTTAAATTATTATAATATATTTTTAAAATTCAACCTATATACAAAAACAACATAAATTGAGCACATATAGAAAAACATAAAATATGTATAAAACATTATCATAATTAAAAATATCACCAATGTTACATAGCCTTTCTCAAGAACATTTAATGTTAAATAACCATGTGGCCTTCACCTTGTTCCTTAATTTATTATTGTGTTCACTCATAAGGCATTTTTAAAATTGAGAAAATCAAATTCAATATATCTTACGTATTAGAGAGAAGGTCCATGGTACAAAGATGCTTATAGGTATTGAAAGGGTATCAAATAAAGATTTTGGATATCTAGTAAAAATAAGGGTTCTTTTTTCAGACAGATGTCTTATGGAGGGGTTTAACAAAAGTATTTTGAGAAGTATTTATCACTATATATTGAAATTAAAGGCATCCTTTAACATCCCACAAATGCAATTGCTATGACATATGTTCATTTAATGGATACCCCACATAAATAACTCATCAGTAAGAAAAAAATAAAGTTAATAACATATTAATAAATCACATAGATGTCCAAATCTATCATAAATAAACATCAAAAGAACACACAATGAGGAGATGATGAGTCCATAACATCATCTCCTATTATTCATACCAAAATATCAACAAATGATAAACACATGTATCATATAAGAATATTGCAATATAAGGAGGGGATATCATCCTAACTATGTACAAAATTCGTGGGTTTTTCACCTTATTAACCAATATTTTATCACTTTCATTCATAAACTAGGTTTCAAAATTGTGAAAAACAAATTCAATATAATGTATATATTGAGAGTGGGTAGGGTTGGGAAGGAGAGGTATTAAGGATCTATAAGTATATTACAAGGTGTCAAAAGGGGTATATAATAAAAACAATGTTTGAAAAATGAATTGGAAGGGGGTCCAACAAAATTATTTTATGAGGTATTTATTGTTAAGAAGTGAAACTATGGGCATTATTTATCATCCCATGAATGCACATGCTATGTCATAGGCTGACAGTGTGAATATCCCATGATAATTCCAATAAAAACATATCAAATAAGGGTTGCTCATTAGAAATCATAAAAGATAAATTAGTAATAAACATATATGTCCATTGCAACATATTCAAACAAGTATAGATCATTAATAAATTGGGATATTTTAATTTTATTTTTGCATGCTATTAAACATTGGATTTTATGTTGAATTTAATAAATTTTAAATCTGAAATTAATTGTAAGAATTAGGTTTGGCTAAGATTGAATATAGACTCTTGTGACAAGTTTTGTAAGTATCTTATTTTTATTCCTTACTATCAAACCTCCATTCCAAATGTTATGCATTTAGATCATTTTAGGATGCATGAATCAAGGATCCATAAATCCTCAAATCCCTTTTGATGGTGCAATACGATCCACTCATGAAACTAACCACCTGATAGGAATACAAAGAGGGCAAGGAAACCCTCAAGGAGTCCTTGCAAATCAACCTAAAATTGATAAAATAGCTTCCAAAACCATAGGGGATCCTTATAATGTTGAATCCAAAGCTAATGCTACTATAGGGTCTCGTAATTTAGAAACTCTTTAGTCCTGAAAACAAATATCATTCTAAGAACCTTTTCGATGAACCTAACCTCTTTACTACATTAAACAAATTCCTGTATTGTTAATAAATTCATTTATTGGTATGTGGGGGAATGGTGGGAGGACATAAGTAAAAGGAAAGAGTCACGTGAAAGTTTCCTATTTAGGATCTCAATGGACTTGTCCAAATGAAAATCATTATTCCATTTTCCCTACAAAATTGTCATGACTTGGATTGTGAAGACCTAGGCACTTTCCTCTTGGAATTTGATTTCCTTTTCTGAAGCTATCATTACTCTTCCCAGAAGTTGAAATTGTTTCCATCCACCATGAAAGAATCAACACTCATACATTTCAAAAGGCTTAGAGTAAACACTATTAAAACCTATGATGAGATGAGAATGATGTTTTGAAGAAATACCAATATTATTGTAAGGTAAGGGATATCAAAGAAGAAATTTTCAAGACAGAGAAAATTTATGAGAAGATCCAAAAGGATTATTTTGAAAATTTTTAGTATAATTCGCAAGGAAGAAAACAAAACACCTTATATACTTAAACTTCATGTGTCATTCTCCTCCAAGTAACGAGAGATGATTTCTAGATGTATTAAACCTTATGGGGGCATATATTTCTATCAGTTATCATATCATGACATTTGTGATATTTTTGGTGGTATTCATATGATAATACTAGATTAGGGAGGATTCCTATAGGAATTATTTAAAGGATCATCATTTCATATAAATGGTTGTAGTCACCAAATATGAGACTAGAAACCTATTATATCATTTTGGGAATAGAATTCTTAGCTCACTTAGCTCCTAGTTAGACATGAGACATGCTAAAGACAAGAAAAGAAAGGTAGATCAAAATGATCCTACTTTTTCTCAAAATGTCAGAAGAATAATCCCGTATGGGAGTGCCCCTTGAATAATGTAGAAGTATGTGCTATTTGAAAACATAACATGCCACAAATCATTGTCCTTCCTCACCTAAGGTCAAGGAAATATATCAGTGAGCTAATGAAGAGACCATTAAAATATACTTTGTCGCCCAAGAGTGACCATGTCCACGATACCCATAAGGAATCTCACAAGGTTCAACTCATCAATAACCAACTCAAAATTGGTATTCATAGGGACATCCTTTTAGGCTCAGGGCCAATAATGAAATTGCTATTAGTGAGGACTTTCAAGTGATGGGAATCAACCTAAAAACACACACATCTAAGCCACAAGATCTAGCCCAACATTATTAACAATGTTAGTTTCCAAACAACTAAATACCTCTAACAAAACCACATATTCCTACCCAATATGTGACTAGCCCAAATAATAAAATAGCTTAGCCCACATACAATGCTACATTACCCCCCTTTTCAAACTTTTTTGTCTCCATTACGGATTGAAATAAAATTCAATTACACTATGGGATCATAATTGATAGCCCATAATTAACTTCCATCCAAGAACTTGATGAAGAGAAGGATAACAAGGAATATCAATATACCTCCCCAACCCCACCAACATCCACTTTAGGTAATATTGATTAGCTTAATTCCTTCAAACTTGTTTGAAGTCCACCTTATCTAGAATGAATATATATATATATATATATATATATATATATATATATATATATGTATATATATATATATATATATAACCCTTATACAACGTGAATTTGACCTCCTAGGGAAATACAAGAATCTTTATGAAAAAATTCCATTGTTCCAAGTAATACAATATGTTATAATATAGCCAAAGTGGTCTACAAATTAAGTTTGAGTATTATAGGAAGGAATAAAAAATATCCCACAACATCCACATTATTGGGAAATAAGAATATTTTATTTTAGGGAAAATTTTCTTGACTAAATATGTATACCCATGGAGACTAATTATTAACATCCTATCAATAATATCCCCATTATCAACACTTTTGTTAACTTGGGGGCTCCTATTAACATAATGATGATATAGATAAAGGAGAAATTTTTTTTCTCAAACTTGTGACCAACCCTTTTTTTCCTCAATTAGATAATATGTATATCATTAACCTAGAATTTATCATGGATATTGTGATATACTCCATTCACTCCATTTTTGTTTCCTATTGAATTTCACATAATTTATTTTTTCTTATATTAAATACAATTAAACTTTTCTTATATTGAATACACCAAATATTCCATAAGAGAGTTTCCATAAGGGTTTTTCATAGACTCAATGAAAAAAACAATTGTTATTGAGCCCAAAATAGATAAATATTTGTATATACTAAGTATAATCTGAAAAAAATTTAATTGGATGTGGGAAATGAGATTCTTCTATTTAATCCTTTTCTACCTACTTTCAACACACTCACAAAATGGGAGGAGTCCACATTTTCCATAGAAACTATAATTATGAGATTCTTACATATAATCCTTCTCTACCTGCTTTCCCAACACTAACAAAATGGGATGAGTACACATTATCTTCAGAAACTACCATATGCAGTGTCAGGGAATTCCCCAGAAAGCTCATCCTTAGAACGACTATGTGAAATGCATGAATTATTATAATGTATGATTTCTGAAAGAGTCATCTAGATTTCACTTCTCATGATGGAAACATGAGTTTATTTTATTGAAGGAATTAAATTGACCTGAAATCGGCTATTAGGTTAGCTAACAATGGCGACAAGTATGATAATTATGAAAAGAGTGTGTCAACACTCAACATGAGTATGCAGTCAGTTGAGGGATAAGGTTTTATACCTATAAGTTAATTTCAAGTATCAATTTGATCACTTGAATGTTGTTGAAGATTTTGACGAAGGCTCTGATATCATTTCCCAATTCTTGTGTGAGCATGAGAAGCCATTCCCTATCAATGAACACCATACCTTATTAAAATTTAAGTGTGGTCACTGGAACCATACTAGGTCACACAAATAGTTAAGGTATGAGAATAATTCCTTATCTCTTATCTATTTCGAGACTCTGGTAAAAACACTAGCTTGAATTTAGCTAAAACAAGAGATTTAGAATTACAAACCTAATTTATAGAGGGGAAATACTAATGAACATAGATTGGAAGAGTTTTTTTTATTATAATTTTTTTTATATCATTATCTAGCTCAGTTATACACTTCTTAATAATACAACAACATGTTGTTTAATACAATAATACATGTGAACTTATACTTGTATGCTAATTACTTCTAGTACTTATGAGGTTAAGTCTCATTCCTTGTGACTTGTATTTTTTAAATTTAATTACAGATAGAATTAGATATCTAACAATTTCTACTGACCCATTTGAATGATAAATGTAATTATGTGGTTATTTAGTGAGCAGTTTAGGTTTTTCAATCAACTAGGTTTCATAAATTGTGTTCATGAACCAAATTCCTTGGGATTTGGCGGGAAATGGAAGCAATGGGTACCAATTCCGTGTTTTTTTCCAATTTATACATTTACACATTTCTTTCAAGAGTTTATGATGGAATATAAAATCTCAGTCAATATTTTTACATGGAATCATAACTCTCTTCCGAGAGTATTGTAAAAGAATCTAAACTCTTAGTCGAGAGTTTTTGGCCGATAAATTATTTTTAATCAAAGTTTCATCTGAGAGAAAAAATTAGAATATAAAACTCTGAGATGATATTTTTATTTAGAATCTAATCTTTTAGCTGAGATTTTTTGTCCAAGAATTTTTTTCTGAAAAACATTTCCCAAAAACTTTTTAAATTCTCAGCCGAGAGTTTGTGAAGCTAGAATTAACTCTACTAAACTATCAGCTGAAATATTTTGAAACTATTAGCTAAGAAATGATTGAACTTTGAGTTGATAAAATATTTTAATTTTTTTTTTTTGGTCGATAGTTTTCTAAACATATCCAAAATCCTCTTTACATACCAAAAAGTATTTCCAAATTTCGTGTTTTCACCCTATGGTGACCTAGAATAATTTCATAAATTAGGATTGTTCAACAATTACCATTAATAAGAGAAACATTATTTTCTTTACATAGTATTAATTATTTTTCCAGATTGGCAAGTGCTTCATCAAATTCATCACCATAAGTTGTGAAATCGCCCATATACATTTTCATGCAATCATGAACAACATTAGAAGGATTCCAATTGCAAATCTTTGGAACATCACTTGAGCATTATATAACAAAAACGGTAATCACATGGTAAGAAAATTCCCACCATGGATAAGTAAATTTTTTTTATCTTTGTCGTAAACAATTTGAATTTAGTTATACCCAATGAATCCTCCAAGAAGGACAAATACCCCTTCCCTGCAAGTCTATCTAGGACTTGGTTAATAAATGGAAGAGGGAAGTGATATTTGTTCATGGACTTGTTTATATTTTTATACTCTATGAATATTCTCCACTTTATATTCTTTTTTGGAAATCTAACTAAGGGTGACACCTATAAACTCTAAAAAATTGGGTAAATGAAACTAGATATAAGAAAATTTTGCAGTTCTTCTTTTACTATATCCCTCATTATAGGGTTTATCCTATGCTAAGGTTGTATAAAGGGTTATGATCCTTCCTTTATATCAATATGGTGTGTGACAATGTCTATATGGATCCCTTCCATGGCCTTGTAGGACCATGCAAATGCATCACTATGCTTTTGCAATTGTTTAATCAATCGATCTTTTTTTTTTTCTCTTGTGTTAGCCCTCGATTCATTTTTAAGGCTTTCCAAGGGCATATTTTGATGGTTTCTATGGTTTATAGTTTTTCTTCCTTAAATAAGGACTCATATTCATGTAATGAAGCATTAATCAAAGCTACACATTCTTTTAGCTTAGGTTGAACAATATGCTCAAGGGTATGTGTGGTTGTAGACAAAAAGGAGGATGAAATGAAATCATTACTTTTGTCATCCTATATTCTTTCTCTAACAAAAATATATTGATAAATGTTAAGTAATTAATGGGAAACTTCCTTTTTATATTTATCTTCCCCATCTAGCCAGAGAGTTTCTTTATAATCCACACTAGGTTTTGTAGGTGGATATTAAGTCAATTATTTGGTGGAAGTGCCATTGAAGATTGTCATGCTCCTAGACCTGCATCTGATATACAAGTATATAGTGGCCAACCATAGTCATCCAAGGATAATAGTGTATCTCTACATATAATATTTATGTTGGGGGACAATGAAGTCTGCAAGATACTCCCCAGAACCTAAAAATATTAACACATCTTCTACGATCCATTCTAGCTTAATAGTAGATGTATCAGATAATATATGAATACTTATATATATGCAAGCACGAGAGTATGTTTATAATCAGATTTTTATTGTTCCGAAGAAATCGATTGCTCTATACTTACGGGTTTTTATTATTTTAATAAGTTTCCATTTATTATTAAAAAAAACATTAAAAAATAAGGGATGTACATGGGGTAATTAATCGGTTTTTAAATATAATAGATATATTTTGAGTAATTCATGGATTTTTATTATTTTGTAAAGTAAGAGAGCCTTATAGCTATGATTTTAATCTTTTCCCCTTTAAAAAAACGTAACACTATATTTGTAACATCTAAATCATTATCATATATTTTTAAAATTCAACCTATATACAAAAAAACATAAATTTAACACATATAGAAAAACATCAAATATGTATAACGAATTATCATAATTAAAAATATCACCAATGTTACATAGCCTTTCTCAAGAACATTTAATGTTAAATAACCATCAAGGCTTGACCTTGTTCACTCATAAAGAATTTTTAAAATTGAGCAGATCAAATTCAATATATCTTACATATTAGAGAGAAGATCTGTGGTACAAAGATTTTTATAGGTATTGAAAGGGTATCAAATAAAAATTGTGGATATATAGTAAAAATAGGGGTTCTTTTGTCAGACAAATGGCTTGGGGAGGGGTTTAAAAAAATTATTGTGAGAAATATTTATCACTATATATTGAAATTAAAGGCATCCTTTAACCTCCCACAAATGCAAGTGCTATGCCATATTTTAATTTAATGAAGACCCAAAATAAATAAATCATCATTAAGACAAACCAAAGTTAATCACAGGTTAATAAATCACATAGATGTCCAAATATATCATAATTAAACATAAAAAGAATCACACAATGAGGAGATGACAAGTCAATAACATCATCTCCTCTTATTCATACCAAAATATCGACACATGATAAACACATGTATCATATAAGAATATTGCAATATAAGGAAGGGATATCATCCTAACTATGTACATAAGTCGTCGGGTTTTCACATTATTAACCAATATCTTATCACTTTCATTCATAAACTAGGTTTAAAAATTGCAGAAAAAAAGTCAATATAATGTAGATATTGAGAGAGGGTAGGGGTGGGAAGGAGAGGTATTAAGGATCCATAAGTATTAGGAGGTGTCAAAACAGGTTTATAATAAAAACAATGTTTGGAAAAATAAATTGCAAGTGGTTCCAAAAAAGTGATTTTATGAGGTATTTATTGCTATGCAGTGAAACTATGGGCATTATTTAGCATCCCATGAATGCACATGCTATGTCATGGGCTGACATGGTGAATACCCCATGATAAATCCTATAAAAACATATTGAATAAGGTTTACTCATTAGAAATCATAAAAGGTAAATTAGCCATACACATATATGTCCATTGCAACATATTCAGACAAGTATAGATCATTAATAAAGTGGGATATTGTAATTTTTCTAGTTGTGTGTTATTAAAGATTGGATTTTATGTTGAATTTAATATATTTGAAATTTGAAATTAATTGCAAGAATTAGGTTTGGCTAGGATTGAATATAGACTCTTGTGACAAGTTTTGTAAATATCTTGTTTTTCTTCCTTACTATCAAACCTCCATCCCAAATATGTATTTATAAAATTTTAGGATGCATGACTCAAGGAGCTATAAATCCTCAAATCCCTTCTGATGGTGTAATCTGATCCACTCAGGAAGCTAACCACCTAATAGGAATACCAAGAGGAAAAGGAAACCCTCAAGAAGTCCTTGGAAACCAACCTAAAATTGATAAAATAGCTTCCAAAACCCTAGGGGATCTTTATAATGTTGAATCCAAAACTAATGCTACTATAGGTTCTCTTGCTTTAGAAATTATTTAGTCTTGAAAACCAAGATCATTCTAAGAACCTTTTGGATGAACCTAACCTCTTTACTACGTCAAACGAATTCTAGTATAGTTAATAAATTCATTTATTGGTATGGGGGGAAATGGTGGAAGGAAATAAGTAAAAGGAAAGAGTCACATGCAAGTTTCCTATTTAAGATATCAATTAACTCGTGCAAATAAAAAGCGTTATTCCATTTTACCTACACAATTTTCATGGTTTGCCTTGTGAATACCTAGAAAATTTCCTTTGAATTTGATTTCCTTTTCTAAAGCTATCATTACTCTTCCCAGAAGTTGAAATTGTTTCCATATGCCATGAAAGAATCAACGCTCATCTATTTCAATGGGCTTATATGAAACATTATTAAATCCTATGATGAGATGAGAATCATTTTTTGAAGAAATACATAGATTATTGTAAGGTAAGGGATATGAAAGAATAAATTTTCAAGATAGAACAAAAGTATGAGGAGATCCAAAAGGATTATTTTGAGACATTCTAGTATCATTCACAAGGAAGAAAAAAAACCCTATATCCTGAAAATTCATGTGTCATTCTCCTCCAAGTAACGAGGGATGATGGCTAGATATATTAAACCTTATGTGGGGGCATATATTTCTATCAGTTATCATATCATGACATTTGTGATATTTTTTTTGTTATTCGTATCATAATACTATATTAGGAAGGATCCTTAGAGGAATTATTTCAAGGATCATCAAGTCATATAAATGGTTGAAGTCACCAAAGATGAGACTAGAAACCCATTATCTAATTTTAGGACTAGAATTATTAGCTCACTTAGATCCTAGTTAGACATGAGACATGCTAAGAAAAAGAAAAAAAAGGTAGATCAAAATTTTCCATTTTTTGCTCCGAATGTCAAAGGGAGAATCCCCTATGGGAGTGCCCCTTGAATAATTTATAAGTATGTGCTATTTGCAAACATAACATGCCAGAAAATATTGTCCTTCCTCACTTGAGGTAAAGGAAATATATCGAGGAGCTAGTGAACAGAAGAAGAAAATATACTTTGTAGCCCATGCGTGATTATGTCCACGATTACCATAAGGTGTCACACAAGACCCAACTCAATATTTTATCCTATATCAATAACCAACTCGAAATTCGTATTCTACCATTCCTTCACAGCAACATCCTTTTAGGCTCAAGCTCAATAATGAAATTACTACTAGTGATGACTTTCAAGCTATGGGAATCAACCTCAAAAACACACATCTAAGCCACAAGCTCTAGCCCAACATTAATAATAATGTTAGTTTCCAACCAACTAGCTACCTCAAACAACACCACACATTCCTACACAATATGTGACTATCCCAAATCATTAAATAGCTTAGCCCACATACAATGCTACATTACCCCCCTGCCCAACCTATTTTGTCTCAATTAGGATTGCAATAAAGTTCAATTACACTCTCGGGTCGTAATTGTTAGCCCATAATTACCTTCTATCCAAGAACTTGATGAAGAGAAGGATCACAAGGAATATCAATATACCTCCACAACCCCACCAAAGTCCACTTTATGGAATATTGATTAGCTTAAGTCCTTCAAACTTGTTTGAAGTACATGTTATATAGAGTGAATATCTATATATAAAAAACCCGTATACAACCTGAATTTGAACTCTTAGGGAAATTGAATAATTTTTATGAAAAAATTCCATTGTTCCAAGCAATAAAATGTGTTTTAATATAGCCAAAGTAGTCTAAAAACTAAGTTTGAGTATTATAGGAAGCAAGAAAAAATATCCCGCAACATCCACATTATTGGGAAATAAGAATATTTGATTTTAGGGAAAATTTTCTTAAATTAATATGTATACCCATGGAGACTAATTATTAACATTCTGTATTAATAGTATCCCCATTATCAACACTTTTATTAACTTGGCAACTCCTATTAACATAATGATGATATAAATATAGGAGAAAATTTTGCTATCAAACTTGTGAACAACCCTTTTTTTTCTTCAGTTAGAAAATATGCATATAATTAAGCTAGAATTTATCATGGATAATGTAATAGTCTCCATTCACTTCATTTTTTTTGTATTGAATTTCACATAATTTATTTTTCTTATATTAAATACAATTAAAATTTTATTATATTAAATACACCAAATATTCCATAAGAGAGTTTCCATAAGGGAGTTTCATAGACTCAATGAAAAGATCAATTGGTATTGAGCCCAAACTAGATAAAGATATGTATATACAAATTATAAACTTAAAAAATGAATTGGCTGTCGGAAACGAGATTCTTCTATTTAATCCTTTTCTACCTACTTTCAACACACTCACAAAATGGGAGGATTCCACATTTTATTTAGAACCTAAAATTATCATATTCTTCCATATAATCTTTCTCTACCTGCTTTCCCAACACTCACAAAATTGGATGAGTACACATTCTCTTCAGAAACTACCATATGTAGTGGTGGGGAAATTCCCCAGAAATCTCATCCTTAGAACGACTATGTGAAATGCATGAATTATTATAATGTATATTTTTGCAAGATTCATCTAGATGTCACTTCTCAGGATGGAATCATGAGTTTATTTTATTAAAGGAATTCAATAGACCTGAAATTGACTAGAAGGTTCACTAACAATGGAAAAAAGTATGAAAATTATGGAAAGAGTGTGTTAACACTCAACATGGGTATGTTGGTTGAGGGTAGGGCTTTATGCCTATAAGTTAATTGAAAGTATTAATTTGATCACTTGAATTTTTTTTAGGATCTTGTCGAAGGCTCTGATATCATTTCCCAATTCTTGTGTGAGCATGAGAAGTTATTCCCTATCAATGAACATCAATACCATATTAAACTCTATATGTGGTCACTAGAACCATACTAGGTCACAAGAATAGTTATGGTATGAGAATAATTCCCTATGTCTTATCTAGTTCGATATTGTGGGAAAAAAAACTAGCTCGAATTTACCTAAAAGGGGAGATTTATAATTACCAACCTAAGTGATAAAGGGGAAAGGCTAATGAACAGAGAATGGAAGAGGTTTTTTTCTAATACTTTTTTTGATATCATTCTCTAGCTTAGTTATATGCTTCTTAGTAATACAACATCATGTTGTTTAAAACAAAAATCCATGTGAAATTATACTTGTCCACGGATTACTTATAGTAGACAAATAGAATTATATGTCTAACAATTCTACTGACCCATTTGAATGAGAAATGAAATTTTGTGGTTATGTAGTGAGCAGTTTAGGTTTGTCAATCAATTGGGTTTCATAGTTGATGAAAAGGAGGTTAAACTTTGTCAGGTATGCATGTTAATGTTTTTTTGGTTTCCCCATTGAAAATTTCAACATATTAACATACCAACATGATTTCTAAATTAACTGATCAAATTACTAGTATGATTTCAACATTAAACTTGTCTATAAGCAAGCTATTATGAATTTATCAACATACCAGAATGATTTCGAAATTAACCTAGTCCAGAAGCACATGTATATTTTTTTTATCACCAAGAGATTCACAACACGTGATCCTATTTCTTCTCACCCATTTGTTGAAAATATTGATGAATGGTGGAAGGGAGATGGGTGAAGAAGAGGGTGGTGTAAGAGAGAAGTGTCCATGAACCAAATTCGTTGGGATTTGGTGGGAATGGAAGAAATGGGTACCAATGCCGTGTTTTTTTCGAATTTTTGCGTTTCCACCTTTCGATCAAGAGTTTTAGATAGAATATAAAATATCGGTCAATAGTTTTACATGGAGTCTTAACTCTTGTCCAAGAGTATTGTAATAGAATCTAAACTCTCGGTCGAGATTTTGTGGCCGATAAATTATTTTTAATCAAAGTTCCATCCAAGAGAATAAATTAGAATATAAAAATCTCATACGATATTTTTAGTTAGAATCTAAGCTTTCAACTGAGAGTTTTTGTTCGAGAATCTTTTTCTCAAAAATATTTCCCAAAAAAATTTTAAAGTCTCTACCAAGAGTTGGTGAACCTAGGATTAACTCTGCTAAACTATCAACCGAAATATTTTGAAACTATTATCTAAGAAATGATTGAACTCTCAGCTGAGAAAATATTTTAATTTTTTTTTTGTTCGAGAGTTTTCTGAACCTGGCCAAAATCCTCTCCACATAACAAAAATTGTTTCCAAATTTCACGTTTTCACCCTATGGTGACCTAGAATAATTTGATCATTAGGATTATGAAACAATTATCATTACTAAGAGAAACATTATTTTCTTTACAACGTATTAATTATTTTTCCAGATTGGAAAGTGCTTCATCAAATTTATCACCATAAGTTGTGAATTCGTCCATATACATTTTCATGCAATCATGAACAACATTAGAAGGATTCTAATTGCAAATATTTGGAATACCACTCGAGAATTACATAACCAAAATGGTAATCACATGATAAGAAAATCCCTCCACCCTCATGGACAAGTAAATTTCATTTATATTTGTCTTCTAAAATCATTTGGATTTAGTTATACCCAATGAATCCTCCAAGAAGGAAAAATACCTCTTCCCTGCAAGTATATCAAGGAGTTGGTTAATAAATGGAAGAGGGAAATTATATTTTTTCATGGAATTGGTTATCTCTCTATACTCTATAAATATTCTCCACTTAACTCTAAAAAATTAACTCTAAGGGTGACACCTATTAACTCTAAAAAATTGGGTAAATGAAATTAGCTATAACCAACTTTTCCAGTTCTTCTTTTACTACATCCCACATTTAATGGGCTATGATCCTTCCTTTATATCAATATGGTGTGTGAAAATATCTATATGGATCCCTTTCATCTCCTTGTAATACCATGCAAAGGCATCACTATGCTTATGCAATTGTTTAATCAATCGATCTTTTTTTTCTCTTGTGTTAGCCCTCGCTTCATTTTTAAGGCTTTCCAAGGGCATATTTTGATGGTTTCTATGGTTTACATTTTTTCTTCCTCAAATCAGGACTCGCGTTCATGTAATTAAGAATTTATCTAAGCTACACATGCTTTTACCTTAAGTTTAACAATATGCTCAAGGGTATGTGTGGTTGTTGACAAAAAGGAGGATGCAATGAAATCATTACTTTTGTCATCTCATATTTTATCTCTAACAAAAATATATTGATCAATGTTATGCAATTAACGGGAAACTTCCTTTGTATATCTATCTTCCCCATCTAGCCAAAGAGGTGATTTATAATCCACACTAGGTTTTGTAGGTGGATATTAAGTCAATTGTTTGGTGGAAGTTCCATCGAAGTTTGTCATGCTCCTAGACTTGCATCTAATATGCAAGTCTATAGTGGCCAACCATAGTCATCCAAGGATGATAGTGTATATATACATATAATATTTAGGTTGGAGGATAACGAAGTCTGAAAGATACTCCCCATAACCTACAAATATTACCACATCTTCTAGGATCCTTCTAGCTTAATAGTAGACGTATCGGATAATTGATGTACAATTGGAGTTTTTTTAAGTTATAAATTTCCTAAGGTTTCCATAGTTTCTCATGTCATTAAATTGATAGGAACACCTAGGTTAATAAATGTGTCTGGTATAACAATATTATTGGTTTTCACGTCAAATACTAGGCTACTAGGATTAGAGTATTTTGCGATGAGGAATCCTTGATTCACAAAATCATATACTTCTCCGATGACATCAACGATCATGGAATTTTTCCTATATTAACCAGGTTTCCTTAAATTTGGGTTGGGTTAACAGTTTTCTATATTTATCCTCTTAATATAAGGTGGTCCTTGGATATCGTTGTTGGTATGTTTGGTCGTCAATGGTTCAAGAAAAGTTCCTTTCTTAAGTTCTTCATTTGAAATCTCCTCATTAATATCTTCAATGTTTACTGTAGGCTTTTCTTTTGACCAATGTATTCCGTGATTAAAGGTGGATGTCATGGAAATTCATGGAAGGGATATCATCAATGGGGTAAATTTCCATCCAAATATCTTGTCTTGGATGAATGTGTCTAACATCTTTAGGGTTTGTAATAGGTTGTGCAAGTAACTAAGGTCATGGAGGGGAAAATGTAGGTGCTTTAATAGGTCAAGACGAGAGAAGTCACATGGGTGGCTATATGGAGGGTTGTTGAGGCCATGTTGAGGCCCCCCACACATTGGGTTCATCCATCCTTGCTACCAAAGTTGATAAGTTGGAGGGACCATCCATGGTTTAGAAGCTAATATCCACACTTGAGAAGAGTACTATATAGAAGGATTAGTACAACGATAATTGAAATACTGAGAATGGTTTTGAGTCATACCTTATGGATTTTTATGACCATGATCATCTCTATGCCACAAAGCATAGTTGTTTTGGTTCCTCCACTTCTTCATACATAAATTTTATCCCTAGAAAATAGGGAGAACCACATGTCAAGGGTTCTCTATTGTAGATGTCATAAATATCAATTTTATCCATCAAGTTCGGCTTTAGTGGATGATGTTTTTCTACATTTAAAAAAAGGATAATTGTGAGTACTACTTCTATCTCTTCTTTCATCTTATTCACTTGCAAAGTTTCTATCTAACAACTTAATGTTCTCAAGGGACCAATTTTGAAGTTCTCTAATATATTACCAATTTGTAATCTAATAACACCTCCAACAATATTATTCTCTATTCTGGAAAAATATCTCCACATATTATTTGAGTCATTCATCCTCATATTAAGCCATTCAAAATAATTCCTCTCTTCATTTCTAGGCCATGAAGCATAGTTGTTTTGGTTCCTCTAATTCTTCATACACAACTTTTAGCCCTCGAAAAGAGGGAGAGCTAATTGTAGAATACTCTTTATTTCAAATGGCACAAATACCAATTTGATCCATTAGTGGATGCTTTATTTTACATTAAAAAAAAATGTGAGTACTAGTTCTACCTCTTATTTATGCTTATTCACCTACAAAGTAACTATTTGAGAGCTTAATGTTCTCAAGGGATAATTTTTTAATTTTTCTAATAGATTACCAATTTCTATTGTAGTAACACCTCCACCAACATTATTTTCTATTATGACTAATGTGTATCACCTATTCTGGGGTTGTAACTTATATCATGGGGTTTTGGCTAGAGTTGCAGCAATGCAAAGGAGTTGCATCCACTGACCTTCACTCCTATTTGGTAGTGTTAATATAAAGAGTGAAAATTTCACAATATAATGTATAATAATAAGTATAAATGTGGAATAACAAATATTATCTATACCTTCTCCAAAAATAGAGAAATCATGGATGGAAAAGGCACCGAGAAGGAATCAAAAGTGGAAAAATAACATTAAAAGGGTTATAGAAAGGTGCTAAAATTGTGCAAATTTGGTCACTTGTTAGCTTGGTTGGTATTTACCAATGAAATTTTGAACCTACGCTTGTGCACATTTCTGATGAAGGACTTTATATCTGTGATGATGTATTATTGGTTAGATCTCTACAGGAATATTGCATCCCACATGTGCATTGAGTGACTTCAAAACACCATTATAAATACATCAAATGGAACTACATCTAGTTTTATTCCTCAATAAAATAAACATTGATAGAAAATGTGATTTCTAGGTGCTCGGTTACCTATATTTCCCCATATTTATTTTCCAATCCTAGAAAATATAGGCTTGGGCTATCATTACATTCTAATGCTAATTTTCTTACCAACTTTACTATAATGAGATTTACTTATGATCGTGAGGCAAACAAACCATCACTTTTTTTTCTTGACATGTATATTTATATTGAAGAGTAAGATCATCTCCTTCTCTTCATGATGTTGGAGGCTACACAAATTCATTCCATTATACATTGATGTGTAGGAAATATTTCCATCCACTTCCGTGTTTATTTCCACATGATTGATCAAATTTGTGGCAATGATATTTTTCTTCTTTTCTCCCTTCTTCTAGTTCTTTGGGTGGAGCTATGGATGTAGTTCCCAATACTTTCCATTTGTATGACCATCAAAATTATAGTGGTTGCAGTTGTTGTGGGTATTTTTGAATTGGTGTGGTGTGGTTGTTGTATTTTTTTTTCCTTAACCCCTTTCCATAACTTCTTCCCTTATTTGGAAGATTCATGGTGTTACTTTCACTTTGACCCACTTTATTTACCTTTCTTTTAGTCTATTATTTCTAGGTATTTTTTCCATACAAAATCTTCATCCACCATCCTAGTTTCGAAAAACATCACTTGCTTTTGCAAATGGTTTTGTAGACCCCTAGATATTTTAGGAGTACATTTAGGTTCTTGGGAGAGATACCTATCATTATGTAAATCTTCCTAAATTCTAGAGTGTATTCTTGCACACTATACTCCTATCTCATCATGAATTAATGCCACTAGATTCACCGACCCTCCATATACCTAATAAGGTAAAATTGGGACCGTATAATATTTTGAAATTTTCCCATGTAGTCACTTGAGGATCCCCATACAACCTTAGGGTTTCTTTACGACTTTCCTACTAAGTCATGGCACAACTCTCTAGCTTTAAATGGGAGAAATAAATTTTCAATAATTATTATTTTAGGTGATGAATGATGAATTAAAAATTTAATTGTTACAATGAGTGATTTGATATCAAAGCATAAATCTCATCTTAATATGGCTTGATTTCAGCCTTTACTTCCATATTAAACATGGGATATGAATTTTTCATGGCACTCAAACTAAGTTATTCTTTTAGGTTTTCTCTTAATCTCACTCTTTGGTTCTTCTCAATCCCCCAATTTTCCTCTTATCTAATCTCCAAGTTGTAACCATTCTGGAGTCTTCTTCGTTATTGCCATGTGGCTAGTTTCTCTTCCACGATGATCGGGGATTGATGTGGCATCATATAAAATTATGTTGGACAACTTCAATAGGTCAACTTTCAAGAGGCATAACATTTTCATTCAAGCTTCGACATGGTTTGGGGTATCACTAAAACCATATAAGTACAGATGATCGTTGAATAATGTACCTAGGTTTGGTCTTCATTATTAATGTATTTGTCAAAAATAATTTCTTACTATTAAATACTTATTAAAGCATGGGTTTCATGATGTGGTCATATTATTTAGGTCAAAGTCCCCATTGTTGACTTCTAGGATTTATAGAGTCATTACAGATTTAAATTGACTCATTTTTGGATTTTGATTCATGTAAATAGGTTGTTTTAAAAGTAATTTATTGTTTTAGAATCCTCCATCAAGTCATCATATTCATCAACTCAGCCTCTTCAAGTCAGACTCTTCATCTTCAGGTCATCGTCAACGAATTACTATCTAAATTCAACCTCAATGAAGTCACAACTATTTTTAAAGTCATGTCATCTCATTAACTATGGGAAACCAGTATAAATACCAGCGTAAGGACTTCATTACATAAAATAAAGTTTTGTAGTTCAGAAATTTCAAAGATGCAAGTTCAATCAAGCTCAGATATTAGAGTGATAAAGTTCAAAATCTTCTCAATTTTCGGTAATACTACAGTTCCTTGTTATCTCAGTAATAAAGATTTGGTACCATCACTATGGGCTCATCAAAGCAAGAAGGTGTCATTATTTCAGCCCCATTACAATTCAGAGCTCCTACATGAGGAAATAATTGGTGCTAATTCAACAATAAGGTTTATATGCTTCCATTATATCACAGAACTTAGATTCAACACTTATTCAATGATAAATATATCAATGTTATTGTTGAAAGGAGGAATCGATGCTATTGAAGAGATGAGGTCTCAACAATATACCAAAGGTGAGTCCTTGGTGGCATTACAGTGATGATGTCTCAGTGCAATCATGGATCTTTGTATGATAACATGTTGAAGGATGATTTAATGGATGAAGTATCTAGTATAAGTCTTGGTTGTCTCATATTGAATCTACTGAAGGAAAAAATTTGATCCAGTTTTCCTTAAAGAGTGTGGGTTTTCCCTAGAAATGTGCCTACATCTTGTGTCCTCTTTTATTTGTAGATTGGAATTAGTCTTGATGATAAGAAAATATAAACTGAAATAAAAAATAATAATAATGAAAAACATCACAAGATAACGTCATAATAAGAGAAATTGATTAACTTCCATCTCCTTTGATTTCTCAACATGGAATTAGAGCTAAAATCATGACCAAACACAGTTTGAAGTATACTTAGTGAAAGGTTTTTGAAGAACATTTCAGTTAGATGGACCCTTCTGGGCTAATGGAACGAACACTACAGTGAACTAGTTCAGTCTTAAGAACACCATGAAGAAGCATGAGGACCTCGCACAAACAAGAGTCAAGAAATTCAGATCAAGTTCGAATAATTTCATATGATAGTATCGATACTATTACATTACTATTTTAATGTTATTATAGTATATACATTTTTGTAACAAGTGGAAAATCCTTGCTCAAATACAAAAATAAACTCAGATTATAGTAATCACAGTGGAGACTCTCGGTGATAATTCAGTGTGAAGGATACAGTGTTACAGTCAAACTACTTTGTGTTATCACAATCAACATAGAACCACAGTTTGCTACTATCTGAAAGTGAAATGATCTCAGGCTACCATACTTCATTGTCTTCACAGCTATATGGATTCATCACAGTGATATGGATTTTTTAAGAATTTTTCATAATTTTGGTAACATTAAAGTTTGAAGATACCATAGTAACCTCATCTCGGTGCTCTCCCTCAATCTCAGTGTTGTCTCACAATCAAGTTTTTGGTGCCTTATTAGGCGAAATATGTTATCATAGTCATTAGGGGAATTTTGAGGTATAAAATCAGCCTTGTAAGGAAATTATAAAATAATAGTGGAAATAACAAAATAAGATTAGATTACATCATCAAATTTTAAAGGGAAAAATGGAAAAAAATAAAATTCAACTTATATTTTCAACTTATATCCCTATGGGTTTACTCAAATTTCAAGCAAAAACACTCGTTGGATGCAGAATTTGATTCCCCATCCAAGGATTACCCATGTTGCATACTTTTGATATACCCTGCTACATGAAAAATGAGAAACACATGAAAAACATGATTGTAATCACGTTTTTTCATTTATTTTTGTTTTTTCGTGTAGCAGGGTCCATCAAAAGTATGCAACATGAGTACTCCTTGGATGAGGAATTAAATTTTTCATCCAATGAGTAATATCGCTCTAAATTTGAGTAAAAACTTAGGGATATATTTTGAAAACACGAGTTGAAAAATTAGTATTATTATTTTATTATTTTTTAATCTTTTTAGCTTTTTACTCAAAAAATGGTGAATCATCCCCCATGGTTGACATTATCATCTTGAATCCTATTGGTTCTTAAAAAAAATATTTTGGTTGTAAATTTTTCTTAGGAGACCCATTTTAGGCCTCAAAATTCCCCTAATGGACTTCATATCGGTATCACAGTGACCTCAGTTCAGTGCTAACACATGATGAAGTCTTGATTCGTCCACAATGACAAAGAACTTGCACTTGTAACTATTGAAATGATATGATCTCATGAAGGAAAACCAATAGTAAACTTCAGTTCAATGTTGTGTATAGTTGTGTGTATTATAGTGAATAAGTCTTGGTAAAAATCACAGTGATGTCTATCATAGTCTCGGATCCCATCACATTGGTAGTACCTATCACAGTCTAATTTGATCTTAAGAAGATGTTGAAGCACTAAATGAGAAGATGTTGAAGCACTAAATAAGGTCAAGAAAGTAGTACTACAAGTTCAGTTGAAGGAAAGAAGCTCAATATTGTTACTCATGTCCAAGGACAAGGCCAACTCCACATAATAATTCAAAGGTCTGAAGAAATTTAAGTAAGTATCTTCAAGATGTACCAACAAGTCCAAAAATTTATGAAATCAGAGGTATGTAACTCCAAGGTACGTATTTTCATGAATTTATATATTTACAATATATTTAATAATTCTTGCTTATAGCTAGTATAGGTAAAAGATTGTAATACCTAGACAACATGTATCCTTATCTTCTAAAGTTTACAAGTATTATAGGATGTCAAGTAGAAGTCCTTAATTAAAAGGAGAAAATTTTATAGGATACCATCCTTCATGGTTATGAAGAAGATATAACTTGGTAAATTAAGTCATGTTCATGGTATCACGTGTTTTGCTTAAAATTATGTATTACGGGTATAGAAGACCATGGCTTACACTTCAAGGAATTCCTACAAGGTTTGTCGAGAAACATCTCCACAGATTCCTTGAACCATACATCCTATAAAAATCTCTTCATATTATTTTGAAATTTATGTTACTAACATCATTATGTCTAGCTCTATTGAATCTAAAATATTCTTGTTCAGGGTGGTTCATCATCTGATAAATCTACGCACCTTATATATTTTACTGTTTATATTGAATAACCCAAGAAAATTTCTCTGGAAAACCCTAACCTAAGGGTATGATATAATGTGTTAAACCCTAAACCTACTTAGGGTTGTTAATGAGGAAATTGTTATTTGGATTGATATATTGATGATGTCATGTTTGGGGTTTTGAGATGATCATGGAAGCTCTAACTTATTAGGGTTGAAATGGTGTTGTTCAAAATCCCAAACCTTTGATGTATTGGTATACTAGGGTTTGATTTGTTATGAACAAAAACCCTAGGTTTTGGTTAGTTCTACAAGAAAAATACTTAAAGTCTGAGGAATTAAACCCTAGGTATGTGTTCATTTGGTTGAAACCCTAGCTTGGTATATATTGATATATGTCTAATGTTTTAATATTTTTGAACATATGAAATGCTGATGGTTAAAAAAATTATTTCCTTGATATGTTTGTTGACATAATTACTAATGGTCATAAGTCCTGGGGTTTGGAAACAATCCCTAGTCAAAGTTTGAAGTTCTAGGATGATGATGGGAAATCTAGGGTTTACATCAAACCCTAGTATAAATTATTCTTGTTGATTAATTTTTGTTTGGTTGTTATGGATCATGTATGAAATATAGGGTTTACATAAAATCCTAGTGGGAAGTATAATATAAATGACTTCTGAAAGTTATTAGATACTTTTCTTTTATTTTTACTTATTTTTAGGGATCACTATATGAGAGAACTAATCCTCTGTCATCTTGATTGAGTTTTTGATGTGATTTAGGGCTTGTAACTAACCTGGGCTAGCAGTTGAAGTATTGAAGTATAGTATCCTCATGATTATGTTTGATTCTTCCGCTACTATAATATTTTTTGTGACTTAATTCATGCTTCTATAGATCTGGTTGTACTTGTTTTCTAATATGTTCAAGTACATCATATATAAGTTGGTAAAAAATTCTATAAGAGAAGATGATATGTTAATCATGATGAGATGATGGAAGCCATGAAATATTCTCCAACACCTAATGAAGAAGTTGATCTTCCTATATTAAGAGGGAGCCTTGATAAAGAAAAAGTGACGGTTATGGTTCTCTACTTCATGTGTCGTGCACTAGACCAGGACTAACAACTGTAAGTCTTAGAAAAGGCCATGAGTAAGAATCATAGTCATGATTGGAGAATGCTTTTTGAAGGTGTTGTTGTAAAAAGGAAATTATGATCTAATTGAAAAACATGTCGCTGTATGTAAAGTAGGAAAGGAAGGTGTATGATTGAGGAATATTTTATCAAAGATTCAGTTGATAGTCCTACTAAGTTGAGAAGCAACATCAATTTTCTTGAAAGACCCCAGAGGTTGGTGTTTGTTTATGAGCATGTGAAAGTATATTATTGATTGGGTTTGTTTTTGTACAGGTGAATCTCTTGAAATTTTGATAAGAATAATGGTTAACAATAAATTTGATCAGGCGAGATTTGTTGTTGAGGATTTGTGAGTGAGGCATATCCTAGAAGGAAATCAGGCTGACACTTTATTTTGATGTCTGGTAGGGAGGGTGGCATCGGGTGGGTGTGCACCTAGTTCCCTAATTTGATGGTTAGTAAGTAAACCTGATGATAACTATAAAGGTTGAAAGCTTTATTCCATCTTATTCCCACTTAGATATATTTCCCTATTCAAGAATCTAGTCTGTGGTATTGCGGTTCCTAAATAATTGAGAGACGAAATGGATAGATTTCCCTAGTCAGGAATCTATTCCATGGCATTGCGGTGCATAAACGTCTTCATAGATCACGTGAGATATTCCATGTATCTATTTAATTATATATGAATACCTTCCTATTTAAGAGGGAATGTTGAATAATGTAACTACGTTCAGTCTTCATTATTAATATATTTTTCAAAAAGAACTTATTATTATTAAATGACTTATTAAAGCATGGGTAATATTATTTAGGTCAAAGTCCCCATTGTGGACTTCTAGGATTTATAGATTCTTTAAAGATTTAAATGGACCCATTTCGGGATTTTGAATCATGTAAATAGGCTTTTTTCAATGTAATTTATTGTCTTAGAATCCTCCATCAAATCATCCTCTTCATCAAATCGACCTCTTCAAGTCAACCTCTTCATCTTCAAGTCGGCCTCAAGGAATTACTATAAAAATGAACTCAAGTCAGCCTAAATTAAGTCACAACTATTCACAAAGTCATGTCAGCTTATTAACTATGGGAAACCACTATAAATACCCGTGTAAGGACTTCATTACAAAAATTAAAGTTAGGATCACTTCTAAAGTTCAGAAAATATAGAGATGCAAGTTTGATCAAGATCGAATATTAAAATGATAAAATTTGGAATTTTTTCAAGTTTCAGTGATACTATAGTTCATTGATATCTTAGTAATACAGATTCGGTACGACCATTATGGCATGATCACAACAAGAAGGTTTCATTATTTCAGTGCCATTACAATTCAAAGCTACTATAGGAGGAAATATTTGGTGCTACTTTAGTAACAAGGTTTTTACGCTTCCATCATATCACATAACTCAGATTCGGTACTTATGATCTGATAAATATCTCAGTTTTATTGCTGAAAGGAGGACTTAGTGATATTGCATAGATGAGGTATTGGCACTATAGCAAAGGTGATTCCTTGTTGAAATTACAATGTTGATGTCTCAGTGAAATCATGGATCTTTGTATGATAACACGATGAACGATGAATTAGTGGAGGAAATATGTAGTATAACTCTTGGTCGTCTCATCTTGAATATATTGAAGGAATAACTTTGAGTCGGTTTTCCCCAAAGAGTGTGGTTTTTCCCTGCAATGTGCCTATATATTATGTCCTCGTCTATTTTTTGATTGGAATTAGAATTGATGATATTAAGAAAAGATAAATTTAAAGAACAAATAATAATAATGAAATACATCACATGATAATGTTATAGTAAGAGAAATTTATTAACTTCCATCTCCTTTAATTTCTCAATAAAGGTCAATGTCATCAACCATATTTCATCTCCAATTAACATTTTTTTGTAGCACACATGTGGCTATCAGATTTCATAACTGTCCTTTTTTCCTTTTGCTTATTTATATATGATACAGGACCTCATATTTACTCTTCACATTTTTTCTTATTTTCTACAATGACACCATAGTTATCAATTTTAGCTCTATTTGATCGAAAAATTGGTAAATTTTCCTTTCTAATGGGTTCATTGTAATTATTAGGTTATTTGAATTGGTTACAGTAATAAAAAAAATTGTATTAAATTTTTTTTTTAATTATTCTTATATTAAAAGAGGTTATGAAAATAGTAAACTACATGTTAAAAAATTGTAGTTGTTGAATTTTATATTAAAGTATAGTATACAATGGTAAGTTTGTAGTTCATATTAAAATATAAAATAAAATGGAAAATTTTATTTGTAAGATCTTGTAAGATATGTATTCACCATTTCTTTCGTATTTAATTTCACACAACTAATTTTTTCTTATTATAAATACAATTAAAATTTTCTTATATTGAATACACCAAATATTCCATGAGAGACTTTCCATAAGGGAGTTTCATAGACTTATTGAAAAAAAACTATTATTGAGCCCAAAATAAATAAAGATATTTAAATGCATAGTATATACTGAGAAATGAAATTGGTGATGGGCAATGAGATTCCTCCATTTAATTATTTTCAATATACTTTCACCAAACTCACAAAATGGGAGGAATCCACATTTTCTTTAGAAACTAACATTATGATATCCTTCTATATAATCCTTCTCTAAATTATTTCTTAACACTCAAAATTTTTTAGGAGTCCACATTCTCTTCAGAAACTACCATGTGCACTGGTGCGACAAAGCACCAAAAATCTCATCCTTAGAACCACTCTCTAAAAGCCATGAATTATTATAATGTATTCTTAATGAAATATTTTCATCCACGTCTGAGTTTCTTTCCACATGATTTCTCAAATTTATGGCAATGATATTTTTATTCTTCCCTCCCTTCCTTCAGTTCTTCGAGTTTAGTTCTGTATGTATTTTCCAACACTTTACTTTTGTATGAGCATAAAATTTATAGTTGTTGCAACTACTGTGCGTATTTTTGAACTGGTGTGTTGTGGTTATTGTCTTTTTTTTCCTTACCCCCTTTACACTGATTCTTCCCTTATTTGGAATCTTCATGTTGTTCCTTTTGATTTTACCCATTTGATTTCCCTTTCTTCTAGTATATTTTCTCTAGGTATTTTTCTCATACAAAAGCTTCATCCACAATTATAGTTTTGAAAAACATCACTTGATTTTTGAAATGGATGTGTAGACCCATAGATATTTTAGGAGTACATCTGGGTTCTTGGGAGAGATACCTAGCATCATTACCATCTTCCTAAGTTCTACAGTGTATTATTTTACACTATACCCCTATCTCAGCCTGAACTAATGCCAGTAGATCCACCGACCCTCCATAGTTTTTAATTGAAGTTATATAATAGATTAGAAATTTATACTCTAATAAAACCTCCACCAAAACTCTTCTCTATTATGTATAAATATCCCCACACATTATTTGAATCATTCATCCTCATATTAATCCATTTAGAAGAATTCCTCTCTTCATTTCTAAGCCATGAGGCATAGTTGTCTTGGTTCCTCTAGTTCTTCATACACAAATTTTAGCCTTGGGAAAAAGGGAGAACTACTTATAGAATGATATTTATTTCAGATGGAAAAAATATTAATTTGATCCATTAGGTACTCCTTTAGTGGATGCTTTCTTTTACATTAAAAAAAAAATTGTGAGTACTAGTTCTACATCTTCTTTATTTGTATTCGCCTAGAAAGTATCTATCTGAGAGCTTAATTTTCTCAACAGATCAGTTTGGAAGTTATCTAATAGATTACCATTTTCTACTATAGTAACACCTCCACCAACATTATTTTCTATTATGGCCACTGTGTCTCACCTATTGTTGGGTTGTAACTTATATCATGGGGTTTTGGCTAGAGTTGCAACAACATAGAGGAGTTGCATCCACTAGCATTCACTCCTATTTGCTAGTGTTAATATTTAAAGAGTGAAATTTTCAAAATATAGTGTATAATAATAAGTGTAGAAGTGGAATAAAACATACTATCTATACCTTCAACAAAAATATTTAATTCAAGGATGGAAAATGAACTGAGAAGGAATGAAAAGGGTTATGGAAAAGTGCTAAAATTGTGCAAATTTGGGCACTTGTTAGCTTGGTTGGAACTTAGAAATGAAATTTTGAACCCACCCTTGTGCACATTGATGATGAAGGACTTTATTTCCTTGATGAGGCATTATTGGTTAGATATATACATGAATATTACATCCCACATTTTCATAGAGTGACTTCCAAGCACCATTATAAATACATCAAATGGAACTACATCTAGTTCTAATTCCTCAATAAAATAAAAATTAATAGAAAATTTGATTTCTTAGTGCTTGGTTACCTATATTCCCCCATATTTATTTTCCAATCCAATTGGATATGGGCTTGGGTGATCATGAAGTTATGTTCACAATTTTCTTACCAAGTTTACTAGAATGACATTTTATTATTATCACGAGCCAAACACAACATCAATTTTTGATTTCTTGACATATATCTTTATATGGAAGATTATGGTCATCTCCTTCTCTTCATGATGGTGAAGGCTACATAGATTCACTCCATTATACATTGATGTGTAGGAAATATTTTCATCCACATATGAGTTTCTTTCCACACGATTTCTCAAATTTGTGGCAATGAGATTTTTCTTCTTCCCTCCCTTCCTCCAGTTCTTTGGGTTGAGTTTTGGATGTAGTTTCCAACATTTTCCTTCTGTATGACCATCAATTTTATAGTGGTTGCAGTTGTTTTGGGTATTTTTGAACTGGTGTGGTGTGGTTGTCGTTGTTTTTTTTCTTACCCCTTTCCATTGGTTCATCCCTTATTTGGAAGCTTCATGTTGTTCCTTTTGATTTGACCCACTTGATTTCCCTTTCTTCTAGTCTATTTTTTCTAGATATTTTTCCTGTACAAACTATTCATCCACCATTCTAGTTTCGAACAACATTGCTTGCATGGCTATGTAGACCCCTAGATATTTGAGGAGTACATCTGGGTTCTTGGGATAGATACCTAGCATCATTGTCATCTTCCTAAATTCTATAGTGTATTCTTGTACACTCTACCCATATATTAGCATGAAGTAATGCCATGAGATCCACCGACCCTCCATAGTTCTCAATTGTAGTTCTCTAATAAATTACCAATTTGTACTCTAATAACACATCCACCA
The DNA here is from genome assembly GCA_034641835.2 of Pinus albicaulis. Lineage (NCBI taxonomy): Eukaryota > Viridiplantae > Streptophyta > Pinopsida > Pinales > Pinaceae > Pinus > Pinus albicaulis. Next base: position 1,451,127,609 of record CM076575.1, read on the forward strand.
AAACTATTCTCTATTCTGGAAAAATATATCCACATATTATTTTAGTCATTCATCCTCATATTAAGTCATTCAGAATAATTCCAATTTTCATTTCTAGGGCCTAAAACATAACATCAATTTTTTTTTTTGATATGTATCTTTATATGGAAGAGCCTGGTCATTTCCCTCTATTCATGATGTTGAAGGCTACATAAATTTACTCAATTATACATTGAGGTGTAGGACATATTTGCATCCACATCCGAGTTGCTTTCCACATGATTTCTAAAATTTGTGGCAATGAGATGTTTCTTCTTTCCTCCCTTCCTTCAGTTCTTCGGTTTGTGTTCTGGATGTAGTTTTAAACGCTTTTATTTTTATATGACCATCTACATTATAGTGCTTTCAGTTATCGTGGGTATTTTTAAACTGGTGTGATGTTTTTGTTGTCAGTTTTTTTCCTTACCCCCTTTCCATTGCTTCTTCCATTATTTGGAAGCTTCATCCACCATTCTAGTTTCGAACAACATCATTTGCTTTTACAAATGGTTGTGTACACCCATTATAGTGACTTCATATTGGTATCACAGTGGCCTCAGTTCAGTGCTAACACATGATGAAGTCTTGATTCCTCCACAGTTACAAAGAACTATAAGTTGTCACTATTCCAGTGATATGATCTCATGAAGGAAAACCAACAGTAAACTTCAGTTCAATGTTGTTACGGTGGTGTGTATTACAGTGAATAATTCTTGGTGAAAACCAAAGTGATTTCTATCATAGTCTTGGTTCCCATTACATTGGTGGTACCTATCATAGTATAATTTGAGCTTAAAAAATTGTTGAAGCACTAAATAAGGTCAAGAAAGTAGTACTACAAGTTCAGTTAAGGGAAAGAGGCTCAATACTATTACTCGTGACCAAGGACAAGGCCATCTTCACATAAGAATTCAAAGTTTTGAAGAAATCTAAGTAAGTATTTTCAAGATGTACCAACGAGTCCAATAAGTTATCAAATGAGAGGTATGTAACTCCAAGGTATGTATGTTAATGAATTTTTATATTTATATTCTATTTAATAATTCTTGCTTATAGCTAGTCAAGGTAAAATATTGTAATACCTAGACAACATGTATCCTTATCTTCTAAGGTTTACAAGTATTATAGGGTGTCAAGTAGAAGTCCTTGATTAAAATAATGATCAAATTTTATAGGATCCCATCCTCCATGGTTATGAAGGAGATATAACATGATAAATTAAAGAATGTTCATGGTATCACGTTTTTTTCTTGAAAGTATGTATTGTGGGTATAGAAGACCACGACTTACACTTCAAGGAATTCCTACAAGATTTGTCAATAAACATATCAAGGTATTCCTTGAACCATACATCCTATAAAATTATCTTCATCTTATTTTGACATTTATGTTACTAATATCATTATGTCTAGCTCTTTTGAATCTAAAATATTCTTGTTTAGGGTGATTCATCATCTAATAAATTGACCCACCTTATATCTCTGATTGTTTATATAAAAGAACCCAAGACAGTTTCTTTGGAAAATCATAACCTAATGGTATGATATAATGTGTGAAACCCTAAACCTACTTAGGGTTATTAATGAATAAATTGCTATTATGATTGATATATTGATGATGTCATGTTTGGGGTTTTGATATGATCATGGAAGCTCTAACTTATTAGGGTTGAAATGGTGTTTTTTGAAATCTCGAACCTTTTATTTTTTGATATAATAGGGTTTTCTTTGTTATGAACCAAAACCCTAGGTTTTGGCTAGGTCTACAAGCAAAATCCTTAGAGTCCTAGGAATGAAACCCTAGGTATGTGTTCATTTGGTTGAAACCATAGCTTGGTCTAGATTGATATATGTCTAATGTAATAATATTTCCTCACATATGAAATTCCTATGGTTAAAAAGTTATTTCCTATATATGTGTATTGACCTAATTACTAATGCTCATAAGTCCTAGGGTTTGGAAACAAGCCTTAGTCAAAGTTTGAAGTTTTAGGATGATGATGGGAAATATATGGTTTACATAAAACCCTAGTACAAGTTATTCTTGTTGATTAATTTGTGTCTGGTTGTTATGGCTCATGTATGAAATATATGGTTTACATAAAATCCTGGTGGGAATTCTAATATATATGATTTATGAAAGTTATTAGATACTTTTCTTTTATTTTGACTTATTTCTAGGGATCGCTATATGAGATAACTAATCCTCCATCATCTTTATTGAGTTGTTGATGCCATTTAGGGTTTATAACAAACGTGGGCAAGAAGTTGAAGTATTGAAGTATAGTCTCATGATGATAATGTTTGATTCTTCCACTACTATAAGATTTTTTTTTTTACTAGCTTCATTCTTCTATAGATTTGGTTGTAATTGTTGTCTAAGATGTTTAGGTACATCATATTTAAGTTGGTAAAAATGTTTGTAAGAGAAGACGATATGTTAAGCATGATGAGAAGGATGGAAGCGATGAAATATTCTCCACCACCAAAGGAAGAAGTTGATCTTCCTAGATTAAGCTAGAGCCTGAATAAAAGAAGAAGTGATGGCTATTGTTCTCTACTTCATGTGTCATGCACTAGACTAGGACTAACAAGTGTATCCCTAGTGAAGGCCATGATTAAGAATCATAGTCATGATTGGAGAATGCTTTGTTAAGGTGTTGTTGTTAAAAGGAAATCAAGATCTGATTGAATAATATGTTGTTGCATGTAAAGTAGGTAAGGAAGGTGTATTATTGAGGAATGTTTTATCGAAGATTCAATTGATAGTCCTCCTGTGTTGAGAAGAAACATCAATTTTCTTGAAAGAACCCAGAGGTTGGTGTTTTTTTATGAACATGTGAAAGTATATTATTGATTGGGGTTGTTTTTGTACATGTAAATATCTAAAAAGTTAGATAATTAAGCATAATGGTTACCAATCAGTTTTATCAGGAGAGATTTGTTGTTGAGGCTTTTTGAGAGATGCATTGCTTGGAAGTAAATCGGGTTGAAAATTTGTTTTGATATCTGGTAGGGAGGGTGACATCGGGTGGATGTGCACCTATCTCCCTGATTTGATGGTTAGTAAGTAAACGTGATGGTAACTATGGAGTTTGAAAGAGTTAGTCCATCTTAGTCCCACTCAAATATATTTCCCTAGTCAGGAATCTATTTCGTGGTATTCTGGTGCCTAAAAAATTGAGATACCAAATGGATAGATTTCCCTGGTCATATTATAGACTGAAAAAATGAAATTGGTAGTGGAAAATGATATTTCTCCATTTAATCATTTTCTATCTACTTTCCCCAAAGTCACAAAATGTGAGAAGTCCACATTTTATTTAAAAACTACCAATATGATATTATTCCATATAATAATTCTCTACATGCTTTCCTAACACTCACAAAATTGGAGTCCACATTCTCTTAAGAAGCTACCATATGCAGTGGTGGGACAATGCGCCAAAAATCTCATCCTTAGAACCACTCTCTGAAAGCCATGAATTATTCTAACCTATGCTTAATGAAATATTTTCATTCACATCTGAGTTTCCTTCCACATGATTTCTCAAATTTGTGGCAATAATATTTTTCTTCTTCCCTCCCTTCCTCCATTTCTTCGAGTTTAGTTATGGATGTAGTTACCAACACTATCCTTTTGTATGAGCATCAAAGTTATAGTGGTTGCAGATATTGTGGGTATTTTTGAACTGGTGTGTTGTGATTGTTGTCATTTTTTCACCTTACCCATTTTCCATTGATTCTTCCCTTATTTGGAAGCTTCATGTTGTTCCTTTTGATTTGACCCACTCAATTTCCCTTTCTTCTAGTATATTTTTTCTAGGTATTTTTATAACACAAAATATTCATCCACCATTCTAGTTTCAAAAAACATCACCTTATTTTACAAATGGTTGTGTAGACCCCCCAAAATTTGAAGAGTACATTTGGGTTCTAGGGAGAGATACCTAGCATCATTTCCATGTTCCTAGATTTTGCAGTGTATTCTTCTAGACTCTACCCTATCTCAGCCTTAAGTAATGCTAGAAGATCCACCAAACCTCCATAGTTTTTAATTGAAGTTATTGATCCGGATTTATGTAGGAACACAACAGAATAACCATATAACCATAAATACAAAGATGCAGTGGAAATAAGACTTCATTTCATTAATATTAAAGAACTGAAATTTGCTTACAGACATAATGGAAATAAAACTAGCTAGGGTGCTGGTAGCTATCTCTGAGAAGAGATGTGGTGGCTACCGGCCTCTGAACTGAGTTACAATGAGGATCGAGGGCTTATTTATTATTTAGACACAATGGGAAATCCTCAACAGCCAAAACCCTAACCCTAGGAGATGAAGCGCCAAAACTATGGGCCCCTTTTGGGTAAATTGTTGTTTCAACTTCCCAGGGGCGTAACTTTGGCATACGATCTCCGTTTGACACATACCATACCTCGTTAGAAATATCTATCCAAGGACTATAAATTTTGAATGAGAAACATTGGTCCAATTGGTCCATGGAGCCATGTTGCTCTCCGTTTTCCCAAAAAACGTTGTTTAGGGCTTCAAAACGGCTCCGGAAGTTCAGGACCCGAAAAACTGCTAAAAATAGTAAGTTGAGCCGAAACTAAAAAAATGAAAGAGACAATGGTGGGGCCCCAAGTGGAATAGGTGGGTGACCATAAATATCCACCTGGATCATTCCTTCCCCCTTAGGAAGCAATGGTCCCCATTTCATTAAGTTCCTCCATGAGATGAGGAAATTTCTGCTAAACTTGGTCCCTGGTGAACCACTTTCCTTGGTGCAGGAGTTGGCCAGCTTTGACAACCCGATACAGTTGGATCTTCAATTGGAAAGTGTTCTTGATTTTCACTTGATTGGGCTCCCACCATTCTTCTGTACCAACACGATCGGGCTCCCACAAGGCGATGAACTTGGTCGGATGTGACCTTTCTGCAATAGCTCCTGAATCTGCCTCTTGATTAATCGTTCTCCATAACATAGCACCAATAAATCAGTCCATTGGGTAGTGACGCACCTGGGGTCAGATCAATCGGGTGCTTGACCTGACAGTGCAGAGGAACCCCTGTGGGTGAGGTGAAGATGTTCCCGTATTCCTCCATAACCTTATCCATTTGTTGTTGTCGTGCAGAGGAGCCCTGTTTGGAGGTCGTGGCCACAATCTTCTTCTTTCCCCGGGGGCGGATCATCAGGAAAACGAATTTCCTGGTTTGGGAAATGAGCTTACTGCATTGTTTTGTAGTAACCAAAGAGATAGCAGCAGGAGGTGGTACCTCTGGTATCCTCTACAACTTATTTCCCAAAGTAACAATAACAGCGCGAGGCCGAGACTCATACACAGCATGACGCTTCCACAAGTATGGTTGTCCTAATAATACATCAGAAACATCAATAGGAGAAACATCACATAATACCTCATCCATGAAGGGCTTGATGGTATAGGGAAGGCGACACTGCTGGCTGACGCGGAGATCTCGTCCTTGGTGAAGCCACTTGATGGTGTATGGATGTGGGTGAGCTATGGTCGACAAGCCCAACCGCTTCACGATGTTTGCTGAAATGAGGTTCTTTTGGCTCCCATTGTCAAAAATGAACTGTACTGGGGAGCCCTTTACCCACATCTGGGAGTGGAAGAGATGTTCCTCCTCCTCTGGATCTTCCGGTTCCTCCTTCTGGATCTTCGTAGTGGAAACAACAACGTTGGGCTCTGCATCAATAATCTGTTTCCCTTTTTCATTCCCCTTGTCAGGTTTTGATTTAGATTCAGAGCATGTATCTGACTCAGAAGCCCTCATCTCGGCCACCAACGACTTCTTGGCCCGACACTCACTTGTGTTGTGAGTGGAGCTCTTATGGAACTCACACCACTTTCCCGTGTCCTTCTTTGGCTTTGCGGTGTTGTTCTTTACTTGTGGCTTCGACAGGTTGTCTTGAGTCGCTATGCCTTGGCTCTATCCTTTGTTCTGCGGTTTGGGAGCACCCTTCCCTTTCTTTTGATTCGCAAATCCAAAGTCTCGCTTCTTCTCCTTGAACTTCTACTCAATCTTGGCAGCATACCGGTATGCTGTACCATGCGAGGAGATGTTGAGGAACTTCATTTCCTCCTAAATGTATCTATGTAGACAACTGCTATACTTTAGCACCAGATGTTTCTCTGAATATTTGATACCCAACTTGGTGCGCAGGGTATGGAACAAATTCGTCAGCTCATGCACATCTTGATCCCTTTGTTGTCGCAGCATGGTCCATTGTATGTACTTGTTCTCATAGCTCCCCACGGGATAGTATTTTTCCTTGATGGCATCTCAGAAAGAATTACAAGTGGGTGCAGTCAAGAACAGAGATGGTTTTGTCTCATCCTTTTTCTCACAGTGGGTTTCCCACCAGTCCTTGACATGGGGGGCAGCCTTGAGGAGTGAAAAAACAATCTTCTCCCTATCGGAGAAGTCATGAACATAGAAATATCCTTCTAATAGATTCAACCATATATCTACAGCGTCTGCATCTATTTGACCATCAAATATGGGAATGTCAAAATTTACTTGTACCTTAAAAGGAGTTGCACCTCCAGAGTGGCTGCTGGATGCAGATGCGCCACCGGTGGGCAGCCGTTGAAGGATCTGGGCAAAGTTATCCATCATCGCGTTCCTTTGTTTTTCGAGGGCCTCCTCGAGCAATATTTTGATAGGATCTCCTGCTCCCTCATCTTTCTTTTTGTCCCCCATGGGCATCCGTCGGGGTTTGCGAGGCTGATCTTGCAAAGGTTCAACCAAATCGAGCCCTAACTCCTTATACCTCGACCTCGTTGGGGACATGCAAAGAAAGATCAAGAAAAAGCAGACCGCTCTGAAACCACTGATCCAAATTTATGCAAGAACGCAACAGAATAACCATATAACCATAAATACAAAGATGCAGTGGAAATAACACTTCATTTCATTAATATCAAAGAACTTAAATTTGCTTACAGATAGAATGGAAATAAAACTAGCTAGGGCGCTGGTAGCTATCTCTGAGAAGAGATGTGGCGGCTACCGGCATCTAAACTAAGTTACTATCAGGCTCGAGGGCCTATTTATTATTTAGACAAAATGGGAAATCCTCAACAGCCAAAACCCTAACCCTAGGAGATGAAGCACCAAAACTATGGGCCCCGTTTGGGTAAATTGGTGTTTCAACTTCCCAGGGGCGTAACTTTGGCATACGATCTCCGTTTGACGCATAACATACCTCGTTAGAAATATATATCTGAGGAATAAAAATTTCGAATGAGAAACATCAGTCCATGGACCCATTTTTCTCTCTGTTTTCCCAAAAAACGTCATTTAGGGCCTCAAAATGGCTTCGAAACTTCAGGACCCGAAAAATTGCTAAAAATAGTAAGTTGAGCCGAAACTAAAAAATGGAAAGAGACAATGGTGGGGCCCCAAGTGGAATAGGTGGGTGACCACAAATATCCACCTGGATCAGTTATGTAATAGATTATGAATTTGTAGTCGAAGAAAACCTCCACCAAAATTCTTCTCTATTCGGGCGAAAGATCCCCACATATTATTTGAATTATTCAAACACTGTTACTGATGAAATAGGTAACCTGACCTTAAAATGGGAACTCTAGCCCAAAAATTCTCAAAAAACATGAAAAAACACCCCAGAAACAAAAAGTATGTCTTCCATAACGCACTTGGTTTTTTTTGAAGGTCAAATTTCAACATTTTATGAAATTATGCTAAAAAAAAAAATTGTTTGTTGAAAAAAGGATTGAAAAAACACCCTCAAAACAAAACCAGTTGATGTTGGAATAACAAAAAAAAAAATTGTGTCATAATTTTGACACTTGTAACAACGGAATTAAAGACAACATATTAGGACATTTTTTAAAATCATAAATAATTTTGACACTTGTAACAACGGAATTAAAGACAACATATTAGGACATTTTTTAAAATCATAAATTTCTAACATTTTTGATAGATAATGTTAAAGATAAACAAATACATGTCTGAAGGGCTTATCATTTCGATCAATTTTCATCCATGTTGTTAAACATAAAATATCTTGACTTTAAACAACCCCAAAATTGTAATTATTGTCAACCATAACATTAAAGATAAAATTTGGTAGTGCATAAAAACTTTAATGACAAGTTGTAAATCTAAAGTTTTTCAATCTTAAGTTTTCAACATACTTGAACAATGAAATTATGGAGAAATTATAAGACTTAAACAATTTAAAAAAATGAACAAGTAAATGAAAAAATTATCATTGAATAGAAACAAGTAAGAGTAATTTTAATTTTAAAGGATAAAAACTTATCTTTTTTCAAATCTTAGCATAAGACAAATTTAAATCTAATTTCAACCAAAACCTAAAAATCAAGCATCAAAACAAAGTGTTCCCTTCCAATGATGCATATAATTATTAAAATTTTTAAAAGTATCTTATACCAAATGGTAACAATACATAATATCATGGTAATATCACTGCATAATCTAAAAATTCAACATTAGTTTCTATTTTCTATTTTACTTATAATTAAAATATCAACATTGGTACATTGAATATAACATAAATTATTTCTGTAATTCATTGTTGCATTGTCGATATTCTAAAGAGATTAATTCTTCATAATTAAAACATATAATCCAACAAACATAGAAATGTCTCATAACTTCATGAAAAATGAGATGGAAGTCAAAATTTTTATTTCAAGTTACCATGCAAACATCAATTACATAAAAGTGTCTTAGATAGTTATTCAAAATCAACCATAGGTTCTGGCACACCATCATAACCTACATCTTCAGATGAATGGCTCGATGCAGATGAAGATGATCTATATTCTTCTCTTTCATCAACTAGTGCTCCATCTAAGTCAACATGCATGCCCACCATTTCAGAGTTCAAAAGTCTTGTAGATCTACGTCTACATTCTGCAGAGTCCCATCTCAACAGTAATTGTTCTGGTAGCAATTTCTTCAAAATATTTATGGTCTGCAACCGAAGAGTTCCTCTCTTTGTCAAATTGAAGTCATACACAAGTATGTCAACATCCTCCAATTTTAAGACATATGTGCGGCGACGATTTATATTTGTGCCCTTTCTTTTTCTCTTTCTGCCAATTCTTTTTCCACTACCATCTCTGGCTTGTACACACCATTGAAAGGGTGGGTACTTGTGGCATACCAATGTACATCAACAGCTGTAATCTCTTCATTTTCATTAATGACCTTTATAACCTTGGAAATCTAGAATGGATAGCCAAGTGGATCTTCATCTGCTAACACTGCTATCATGCAACCCTCCTTAAGATCCCGCACAGAACCTTGTAAAGGTCTTCCATGGCTTCACGTTGTGCACGTGATCTTCTAGAACCAATATAGATTTCTCTTTCCTCTACTTGTGGGGAATTAATAATAGCTTGAGGCTGTTGTTGTTCAACATTGTGTGTTTCCTGATGTTCATGTTCATTTGACATATTTTGTGGCAAAAAAAAAGGAGTCTTCAAAAGTGTATCCTCATTTATTGATCTTGAAATCATATCACTTTGATTACTGAAAAAAGACTCCCACCAAACTGAATCACCAACATAGAAGTACTCATATGTATCTCTAATACATCTTTTAATTTCCTCTAGACATTCAGAATAATTTATGTCTCTCTTCTGCCTTCGTGCATTATGGAGTTCAGCAACTGACTGTAATAACAATATCTTTGATGAAAATATTGGACGCTTTGGAATGAACTTCAAAAATGCTAAACCTGATGATGGTCCCCATTCTTCAACAATTGAATACTTCTTGCCCCATATAAGTGTTATCCCATCAATTTTTTTGATACGAAATTGATGCTGGAAGCTAATGTCGTTAAGTTGTTCAATGCATTTCTCCTCACCATGCGATCCAAAAAAAACCTTCGCATGTCAATAGTTTCTTCCAACACATGAAAAACAAGCTCTGGAATGTACGATTTCTTAATACATTCAATTAGTGATGGCAGGCTCCCAACACCTTTCCTCCTCAATGTTACTGAAAAACGACTGAACATTTGATCAATATGATCATGAGTATGCCCAACAAGAAGGAAACCAACCTTTATCTTTTTTAAAATCCCCAATTCAATGAGCATGTTTAGATACCCAAAAAGAACTTGATTTTTGTTCTCACGACTTGTGTTGTCTAATTGTAAATACAAAACTTCAGGAAGAATCCCAGACCAATGAGTAACCACATCATGGATTATAGTTATGGTCAGATTTGCATCATTTTGAATATTTGGAGTTGTGAAGAAAACTCTTGGAAACATCTTCTCATTAAATACCATACAACCAACCAAGTGAAACTGAATGAAATTTTTCTCCTGTAATTTTTTGGCATGTGGACAAAATGTGGAAGAAGTGTTTTCTTTTGGTCCATTCCATCAATTATCAATCCCAGATATTTATTTGGATGATCATAACACTTCTTTCGATGTTTATACAACTTTTTCCTTTCACTTGTTTGTTGATTGCGATGGTCTTGAAGTTCTTTGACAATGGAATCTGTACATAAAATAAAAGAAACATATGAATAAATATATTTTCATAGTTGATAAGTATCAAATTTTAAAAACAATGTTTTGAACACATACCTCTTTCTGCCCCTTGACATTTATCTCTTTTTGCTTTAAGAGAAGCACATGTGCTGCAAATCCCCATCCTTGTCTTCTTAGGAATACTAACATTGTTGAATTCAGTTTTCCATATCCTTGTAAAATAAGAATATGTAATAAAATTACCAATTCCTTCAACAACTTCTGCATAATCTTTGTATAACATAAATATTTCTCGTCTCGAGAAATTATCTGGAATATGTATTGTGTCTTTATTTGGCATACACTCTCCATGATTTGAAAAGAAGTCTTTCATCCATGTCTTAGCAGTATTTGCAAATGGCCCCACCTCCCGTTTATAACGTGCTTCTGAATAATATGTGGGATCCCTTTCCAATCTATCCTGGATTCTTGACAAACGACAATTACCAATTGAATGCAACATTTTGAATGTCTTTCTGCAAAGCAATATATTCCCAATATGATAATCATAACCTGCTAGTGTAGATTGCATGCAACCCACTAAATATGAATTTTGCATGCTTTTATTCATTGACATATATGTTTTCCTTTTCTCCAAAACAAAGTTTAAATCCATATTTTTCAAGCAATCCCTTCGACAACATTCACTTGAAATCAAATGAACGACAAAACTTATTTTTGTGAGATATTTTGTCCTTGCCCTTGTATAACTCGAATGGTTTGGATTGATATGAAAATGTCTACTCCTACTCCTAGTTGCAATATTTTCTTGCAACAGCTTCATCATTCCATCATCCTTTGTAAAAGTAGTTTCATCACCATTAGGAGGAATATTATCCCCACTATCATCATCCTCAACATAGTTAAGAAATTCATCAACATCATTGCCTGAAAATTTTTCTTTACCATCATTAGTTGAAGAAAACATTTCACAAGAATCATCGGCACTTTTGTAACCCCCACTCAAAAGAAATTCTTCACCATCTTGACCCATGCTTTCAAATTCTTCCTTGGGAGGATTCAATTCTTCATCACCATGAGTGTCTTTGAAATGGTCACTTGGAGAAAATGGAATATTCAGATCTGTGCCTCTAAAATTATCATTTGCAAGAAACTCTTCATCCTCCCCTTCCTCAGTGGTGCTCTCATAATCCTTGGGATTACGCATAAGTGGAAGCTTTGAATTTGTATTTAGTAGAATTTGTTCATCCCGCCCCTCCCCTTCCTCACTGAAGCTCTCATAATCCTTAGGATTAGGAATAAGTGAATGCCTTGAATCTATATTTATTGGAAATTCTTCATCCTCCCCTTCATTAGTGGTTAAATTACAATCGTTATGATTAGGATGAAGTGAAAATTTTAGCTTTGGAAATTCATCCCCGTCTTCGTCAGTGGTGCTGGCATAATCCTTAGGATTAGGACAAAGTGGATATTTTGACGCTACAAATTCTTCATTCCCCTCTTCCTCAATGGTGCTTACATAATCCTTAGGATTAGGATGAAGTGCATATTTTGACTCTGCAAATTCTTCATTCCCCTCTTCATCTGTGGTGCTGACATAATCCTTAAGATTAAGACAAAGTGGAAATTTTGACTCTGGAATTTTTTCGTCCCCCTCTTCATCAGAGTTGCTTGCATAATCCTTAGGATTAGGACGGAGTAGATATTTTGATGCTGTAAATTTTTCATTTCCCTCTTCATCAGTAGTGCTGGCATAATCCTTAGGATTGGGACGAAGTGGATGTTTTGACTCTGAAACATTATCATTCCCTTCTTCATCAGTGGTTCTCGCATAATCCTTACGATTAGGACGAATTTGATATTTTGACTCTGGAAATTTTACATCCCCCTTTTCATCAATGGTGCTGGCATACTCCTTAGGATTATGACAGAGTGGATATTTTGACTCTACAGATTCTTCATTCCCCTCTTCATTTTTTGTTCTCACATAATCCTTAGGATTAAGCTGAAGTGGATATTATTCATCTCCCTCTTCATTAATGGTGTCCTCATAATCCTTGGGATTAGGACGAAGTGAAACTTTTGACTCTGGAAATTCTTCATCATGCCCTTCATCACTGTTGCTTTCATAATCCTTAGGATTAAGAGTAAGTGGTATAACTGGCGATCGATTTACAGAAATTTCATTTTGCTGCACCCCATCAATTTTGTTCTCATCATCTTTAGGATAACGACCAAGTCGATTTTTTGACTCTCTATTCATGGTGAACGAACTCCCGTTATATTCATCACTCTGAATAGAGTTGTTGCATGACGAAGATGTTGATGTTGTAGAAAGAAAAACTTCGCTATCAGAAGAAACCATGGCTTTCAACAAGAATAGGTTGAATGATACAAATTCCTCTCCCACTTACAATATATAGCTTAAAGACTGAAAATTTCCCCCCAAAAAATTTCGCGAAAAACTTTCCCTCCAAAATTTTCATTTCAAATATTTGGTACAAATATTAGTCAAAAAATGCATTTAACATTTTTTTTAATAAACTGTTTATGTTGAAATATTTTACCAATATTTATATTCAAAATATCCACAAAATATTTCTATCATGGATGCCTTCCAAACTAAAATAATGTTTTTATTTCAATGATTTAACATTGAATAGATGTAAGTATTAACTATAATATTACTATAATACCTACATGCAAATATTAACTATTTTAACTATAATGACTACATGTAAATATTTTAAATTTTAAATTTTAAACTTACGTTATATTTATCTAAATTATATTTCAAAATTTATTAATAAATTGTTGGTCTTCAAATATTTCACCATACTTTCTATTCAAAATATCCACAAAATATTCCTTTCATGCATGTCTTCGAAACTAAAATAATTTTCTTATTTGAATGGTTTAAGATTGACTGCATGTAAATATTTACAAAAATAACAACATGTAAATATTAACTATTTAAACTATAATATTAACTATAATTAACTACATGTAAATATTTTAGATTTTAAAATTTAATCCCATGATTTTAAACATTGATTACATGTAAATATTAACTATGATAACTAAATGTAAATATTAACTATTTTATCTATAATATTAAATATAATTAACTACATGTAAGTATTTCATATTTTAATTTTTAATCTGAGATTATATTTGAATTATTCAACATTCAGTACATGTAAATATTAAACAAAATATTAACTATGATAACTACATGCAAATAATAAGTATTTTAACTATAGTATGAACTATAATAAACTAAATGTAAATATTTTAAATTTGAAATTTTAATCCCACATTCGTTAAATAGTAAACCAATCAGACAATATTCGCTATTTAAAAGGAATGATTGTTTCTATTCATTACATCACATCAAGTTTTCTGGTATTTGTTAGAGCAAATTTCTGGAGGTGTTGCGTTGGCATTGGTAACTTCGTGGAGGCATTGCATTGGCATTGGAGGCGTTGTGTCGCTATTGGTAATTTTGTGGAGGTGTTGCATTGGCATTGGTAACTTCGTGAAGGCATTGCATTGGCATTGGAGGCATTGTGTTGCTATTTGTAATTTTGTGGAGACGTTGTGCTGGCATTGGTGACAACAACTTTTTGCATTTCAAAGGTTAGTTTTCCTTCTATTCTGTCAATTTAAAGACGATTTTGGGGAAAATTTGTTTTTCTATAATTTTTTGTGTCCAAAAACTATTTTTTTAAGGTTTTTAGGTTCAAAAACCTTAATTTTTTTATATTTTTTTGGTGAAGAAAATGCAAAAAGAACTAAATTTTTTAGGGTTTTAAGGACAAAAATTTAGAATTTTTTTTTTTTTTTCAAGTAAGACTTATAGGTTCATCTAGACAGAAAAATCCATAAAACGACCATGCACATAAAAAAAAAAAGTAATATTATAACATTTTTTATTTGTTTTTTTTTATCATAAATATATTAGTGATTTCATTATTTAATTTTTTTTTTTTGTTTTTATTTAAGAATTTTTTGATTTAATATTCTATTTTATTTTATTTTTTAAATTTTAAATCTCAGTTTTATTCTTTTTAATTTTAAATCTTTATTTTTTAATTTTTATTTTTTCTGTATTGTTTTGTTATATATATATATATTAATTGTATTGTGATATATATATATATATATATATATATATATTTTAAATTTATTATATTGTTATATTAAAACAAATGTTGTTGTTGTTTTTTTTTTAATTATATAATGTTTAGAAAATACATAATTGTGAATTAATAATTTTTTTTTTAAATATATTTGTTATATTTTGATATTTTTAACATTTTTTTTTTAATTATTAAATAATGTTTTAATAATTATATTATATTAAAAAAAAAAATTAAAAATTGAAATAAAAAAAATTAAAAAACAAAATAATAATTAAAAAAATAAAAAAATAAAAAAACATTTCACTCCGCCCGCTGGGCACCGGGGGCCGGCCGGCCGGCTAGGCCGCCCCCGCGGCGCCGCCCAGCCGACCCCCGGCGCCCAGCGGGCAGAGTGAAATGTTTTTTTTATTTTTATTTTTTAATAAAACATTTTTTAATTTGGTTTTTTTTTTTTTTTTTAAATTTTGTTTTAATTTTTTTTTTAAATATATATTTTTTTAATTTGTTTTAATAAAACAATTAAAAATTAATAGAAACATTGTTATATATAAAAATAATAAAAAAATTGTTATATAATATAATAAAAACATTGTTAAATAATAATTGTTAAAAATCTCAAAATATAACAAATAAAAATTAAATTAAATTAAAAAAATAAAATAAAATAAAATAAAATTATTAAACAACAATTATGTTTTGTTTTTAAACATTATATAATTTAAAAAAAAAACAATACAATATAATAAATTTAAAAAAAAATTGTTTTAATATAACAATATAATAAATTAATAAAAAAAAAAAAACTATATTACAATACAATAAAAAAAATAAAAAAATATGTAATATTATAACATTTGTTTTTCACATTTAAATATTTAAATTTCTTTTTTAATTCTTTTTTTGAAATTTAAGTATTAAAACAACATTATAAAAAAATTAATTTTTTCTTTTATTTTGTTTAATTGCTTTTATTTTATTTTGTTTATCTTTATTTAATTACTATGTAATATGAAATAGAAATTTGTAATTTTCAAATATATTAAAAAATTATAAGTTTTTTTAATAAAATCATTGCCTTAAAAAAAAAAAAAAAATTTAATTTTAACATTTGTTATAAATAGTTAGTAATTTTTTTGTTTTTTTTTAAATATTAAACAAAAACTAAAGTTTGAAAATAATAGTTTATTTTTTTTAAATTGTTTTATACAATTTAAACACATTTTAAAATTTTTTATAAACTGTATTCAAAACATATTATATAGATATATATACATATGATTTATAATATTTTGTTTTTAAATGAAAATTTTTATAGTTAATTTTACTGCTTTAATTTCAAGCTATTTAGTTTTAGAAATAAATTTTGTTTATTAAATTTATTTTATCCGCATTATTTTTCCATTAACTAATATATATATATATATATATATATATATATCAGGAAAATGGCATCAAAAAATATTTCTGTGAATGTTTCTACACCTAGGGCAGCAGCTCCCAAATCTACAGCTGCAGCTCGACGCACTATGGATACAACTCCCAAATCTAAAGTTGCAGCTGGACGCACTATGGACACTGTTGGACGCAATAAGGACATTGTTGCACACACTAATAAAAGTCAAGCAAGTGGGGCACTAGGTTCATTAAAGCTTATTTCTGATTGGAAGAACGCCGAGGAAATAGATAAAACCGATTTCTCATGGTATCTTGAAGACAGTGAAATGGAGGCTGATATACACATCTATCTGATTTGCGGTATGATTGACTTAAATGAGCCATATGATGTGATGGGCAGAGTACGAGACATATGTATGGTCCCGAATACAAACACTATTTATGTTCTTACAAGGAAGGCTCAGAAACGTGAGAAGGTTAGATATCTTCTATCAATCGTCAAGTATGACACAGATGAAATATCTTCAAAATTTTCTGAAGAAATATCAAGCAACATTGTAAATAACATTGTAAGTATACTTATTTTTATTTCCTCTATGCATTATTGTAAGGATGATTCAATTTTTTATAAATTATTGATCATTGACATGTTTTATTTTGTTTCATAGGATTTTGTTCCGAGCCTTTCAAACATGTTTGAAGGTATTTATATGTTGGTGCCAAATGTTATGGATTTGATCAAAACTTTCCACAAAGACAAAGCAGAGGAAAGGAGATTGAAGCAAAGAGAAATAGCTCGTGACACTGCAACAGTACAAAGAGGGGATCAACCAAGAGTCACTAAGGTGGGTCAATCTAGTAAACTTAAACATGTTTCTTTTGAAGGTGTCGAACATGAAACAAAAAATTATGATAGAATTAGTGAGGAGGAGATGAGAACTATTGTGCAAAAGGAGAAAACAGATCAGACACCAAAAAGAAAAATTGCCAAAGATGTCTCTTTTGTACCTCATGAAGGAGAGCTTATTTATAAAAAAACTGATATGTTATCCAATAAGACTAGGAAAACAAATATTGGTGAACCTGTAAAGGTCGTGAGCAGCAGTGAAGAACAAATTGAAAGCTCTTACGGAAGTAGAGAAATCATAACACCAGGTGCTGAGTTAGAGGATGGCATTATTAAAACAAAACAAAATGTTATTCGACAAGAGTTGAGGAAGAATAAATTAATTCTTGGTGGCCAAACATTTGAACTTAATGTTAACCAATTTTATGGCTCAGATGAAGGGAAATCTCAATATCAAATTAGAAAGGCCCATCACCTACATGTACATAATCTAAAAACATTGTTCAGGTTCAATCCATATGCGCATGTGGTGGATTATGTGGTTCTTGTCGATCCATGTCAGGTTCCCAACAAACAAGCATTTGACAAGACAAAATATTTTGATTATAAATATTATGTAATTGGAGGGAACCATTCGATAGAGGTTAAGAGACAATTGATTGTAGAATATTCCAATAACTATATTTTTCAAATAGTGAAATGCATCATTTATGCTGGCTTAACAGAAATGGAATCAAAGTTATTGGCATGGGATCATAATGCAGATAATGAGTACAAAATGAAAATGACTTTCATCCAAAGGGTCAGATTTATTCATAATGAATTCATAGAAAAATGTCGTGGGGATAAGACACAAGTTAGTGTAGCATTTCAAAAGGAATGTTTAATGGAAACAGGTTATCAAATTGATGAAAAAAAAGCAAAAGATGGAAAATTGAATACAAATCTCTTCAGAGGCACAGATAACATTTTTCAGTTGGCATTTAGAACTCGGGAGGTATGGGATTTGATTGATGAGATTTTTGATCGGTGGGAGAATATTTCCATAAAAAATCAGAAGGTTAGAAAGAGTAAACCCATAATATGTACCAACAGTAAGGCGGGTCCTGAAATGAAGCAGTTTCTAGAGGATATGACTATCACACCTTGGAGAACAATGCAAGGTGTGAAGGATGATAAATTAGTCAAATCAGTCTTGGCCCATGTGAAGTCGAGTGAATTATCAATGGAAGAAATGTGTGTAGAATTTCAAAAGTAAGTTTCTTGAATTATTTCTTATTTTTCTTTCATTATAATTTTCTTTTAAATAAAACATAATGATGTTGGTATAATTTGTTATACATGTCAATATATTAATGCTTTTAACTTGATTTATTCAGTCAGAAATTTTTTATGAAAATACAAGAACACATGGTTAAAATGTTGAATGAAGACAATTGGGATGATGTTGTACGCAACTACCCAGAAGCAAGTTCTACATCAACACTAAAAGAGTTTTATATTGCATTCAATAAGGTATGTTGATTTATAAATTTATTTTATTCATATTTTAACTATTTTTATTTTATTACTTATACATATATATATATATATTTTTATGTCATTAAAGATGTCAAAGAAGGATGGAAATGGAGTACCAGATACTTTCAAAAGCTTTATTGAAAAAATTAAGATGGAGAACATGAGAAGGAAGCATCTTATGAATGTTGAACTTGATCCTACTCTTAATCATTACATTTGGAATGGGTTCGACAGTGTCCAATATCAAATAATACAAGGTGAATGTGAAGACATTGCATCACTAATACCTAAAAGGGAATATGGCCTAGTTATTGCAGATATTCCTCATGGTTTCAATTTCCCAGACATTGAATATGATAGAGAACCATATACTTATCAAGCTTTTAGTAAAGTGGTTACAAGTTTTCAAGAAGTGACAACATCACCACTTTGGCGATTTGTGACATTTCATTCAGACACACAGTTTCCAATGTTATTAACAAGCTTCAAGGGTAAAGCAAACTCAAGGATGCAACTTACATGGTAAGACTTTGAAATTGTATGTTTGATTCCTCCTAAAAAAATTTATTCATGTAAAATTTAATTGAACTTTTACTATGTTATGTTACAGGCAAAAGTCAAATATTGTTTCTTCCGAAGATCAACCTATTATAAATGATTGTGAGTTCATCCATGTTGAATGTTGGACAAAAGAGGATAGCTATAATCATATTATTATGAATCGAGTAGATGGGAAGAGTCATAGTCAAGTATTGGTTTATGATGCAGTGGTAAGAAAACTAACATATGAGGATAAAGATGCAAAAGGAGATATAGCTAACATTTATCAAAAACCACAAGCATTGATTAACTATCTTATAGATCTATGTTCAAATGAAGGAGAATGGGTTTTCGATTTATTCTTAGGTTCAGGTAAGTTTTAATATACAAATTTAAATTTAAATATTGTCTTTTTTACTTTTTATGTCTCCATAGTAATTTTCTTACTTATTTTTTTTGTGCTTGATGATTAGGTACAACACTAGCATGTTGCCTACAAAAAGGAAGAAATTGCATTTTCATTGAGAAAGATCTAGTTCAATGCAAATTTATTCAACAAAGAATTAACGCTCTTAAATTCCTTCCAGATGCGAAGCAAGAAGTTGGTTTGAGGAAAGGAGATTTTAATGAATCACGTGTGGCAAAAAAAGCAAAGGAACCTCAACCACGATTATATGGAATGATTGGAAAAGGACACTTTGGAAGATTTGCTGACATGAAAGATCCATTAGAAGATGACAATGATCAAAATGAAGAAGAAAATGTTGCGGAAGAAGCCATAAATGTTGTTCTAGATGATGTTGAAGATGTATTAGTTGATATTGTTGATGATGTTTAAGTTATGCTTGCAAACAAAGCTTATTTTTTAGAACTATTAATCAGTTTTACTTGTAATGTTTAGACTTTGATATTTTATGAGAACAACCCTTTTTTTTTGCAAAAAACATGTGATTTCTATTATTTTTTGACATAAAATTCAATAAAAATGTTGTTTTCTTAAGTTTTTTTGTTAAGATTCTCCCAAAAAATTAGTTTATTTAACATGTTTTTTCCAACAAAAACTCTATAAAAGTGTATTTTTTGCATTGTATTTATATTGAAAAATTGTATTTTTTTGTCATATGGTTAAAAATATTGGTTTTTTAGTGACAATTTTTTGATGTGCATTGAAAAATTATTTAACAATACATAAACATGTAAAAAATATAAACTTTAGAATATTGACCCTTTTTCCATCTTTTATGTATGTGAAAAAGTGAAGATATCATTACAAGTTTTTATTTTAATTTTTTTTTTTTTTTTTTTAAACACAAGTACATAAATGCACTTAAAAATAAACATCTCACAGAAGAAGAAGACATTAGAAAATATATAGTGTCAAAATCAATCCTATAAAAAAATGTTGGTGATGATACACCACCACTATTCAAAATCGACATTAAAAACATCACTTAAAAAAAAAAATTTAATTAAAAAAAAAAAAATTAAAAAAACTTAAAGTACCAAAAACATGCTCAAAATTTTTTTCCTTGATTCTGCATCGCCACTTTTTCAAAATCAGGTGTTTTTCTTGATACTTCAAAAAGTAGGTAACAATGAGGTTACCTATTTCATCGGTAACATTGTTTTCATCCTCATATTAATCCATTTAGAAGAATTCCTCTATTCATTTCTAGGCCATGAAGTATAGTTGTCCTTGTTCCTTTAGCCCTTCATACACAATTTTTAGCCTTGGAAAGGAGGGATAACTACTTATAGAATGCTATTTATTTCAGATGGTGCAAATATTGTATTGATCCATTAGGTACTCCTTTAGTGGATGCTTTCTTTTACATTAAAAAAAAAATTGAGTACTAGTTCTAACTCTTCTTTTTTCTTATTCGCCTACAAAGTATCTATATGAGAGCTTCATGTTCTCACAGGATCAGTTTTGAAGTTCTATAATAGATTACCATTTTCTACTATAGTAACACCTCCACCAACATTATTTTCTATTATGGCCACTGTGTCTCACCTATTGTGGGGTTGTAACTTATATCATGGGTTTTTGGCTAGAGCTGCAACAATGTAGAGGAGTTGCATCCACTAACAGTCACTCCTATTTGGTAGTGTTAATATAAAAAGAGTGACAATTTCACAATATAATGTATAATAATAGGTGTATAAGTGGAATAAAGCATACTATCTATACCTTCACCAAAAAAAATTAATTCATGGATGGAAAATGCATTGAGGAGGAATGAAAAGGGTTATGGAAAAGTGTTAAAATTGTGCAAATTTGGGCACTTGTTATGTTGGTTGGAAATTAGAAATCAAATTTTGAACCTACCCTTGTGCACAATGATGATGAAGGAATTTATGTACTCTATGAAGAATTATTGGTTAGATATATACATGAATATTACATCCCACATGTGCATATAGTGACTTCCAAACACCATTTTAATACATAAAATGGAACTACATCTAGTTCTACTTCCTTAATAAGATAAAAATTGATCGAAATTTTGATTTCTCGGTGATTGGTTGCCTATATTTCCCCATCATTACTTTCCAATCCAATTGGATATGGACTTGGGTGATCATGAACTTCAAAATTAACCTTGTCCAGAAGCAAGCTATTATGAATTTATCAACATACGAGAATGATTTCGAAATCAACCTAGTCCAAAAGCATGTGTATATTTTTTTTATCACCAAGAGATTCACAACACTCGATCCTATTTCTTCTAGCCCATTTTTTGAAACTATTGATGAATGGTGGAAGAGAGATGGGCAGAGAATAGGGTGGTGTAAGAGAGAAGTGTCCATGAACCAACTTCGCTGGGATTTGGCGAGCAATGGAAGCGATGAGTACCAATTCCACATTTTTTGCAATTTATACATTTCAAACTTTCGGTCAAGAGTTTTTGATGGAATATAAAATATTAGTCAATAGTTTTACATGGAATATTAACTCTCGTCTAAGATTATTGTAATAGAACATAAAATCTCGGCCGATATTTTGTGGTCGATAAATTATTTTTAATCGAAGTTTCATTCGAGAGAATAAATTAGAACATAAAACTCTAAGATGATATTTGTAGTTAGATTTCAGTTGAGAGTTTGTGTTTGAGTATTTTTTTCTTAAAAATCATTCCCAATTTTTTTTTAAAGTCTCAGATGAATTTTGTGAACATGGGATTAACTATGCTAAACTATCAGCCCGAATATTTTGAAACTATTGGCTAAGAAATGATTGAACTCTCAGTTGAAAAAATAGTTTTAAATTTTTTTTTTTTGGTCAAGATTTTTCCAAACATAGCCACAAACCTCTCCACATACCAAAAGTGTTTCCCAATTTTTCGTTTTCACCCTATGGTGACCTAGTATAATTTCATCAATTAGGATTACGCAAAAATTATCATTACTAAGAGAAACATTAATCTCTCTACATCGTATTAATTATTTTTCCAGATTGGCAAGTGCTTCATCAAATTCATCACCATAAGTTGTGAAATCATCCATATACATTTTCATCCAATCATGAAAAATGTTAGAAGGATTCCAACTACAAACCTTTGGAATACCGCTCGAGCATTACATAACCAAAATGGTAATCACTTGGTAAGAAAATTCCCCCCATGGATAGGTACATGTTATTTATATTTGTCTCCTGAAACAATTTGTATTTAGTTATACCCAATGAACCCTCCAAGAAGGACAAATACCTCTCCCATGCAAGTCTGTCTATGACTTGGTTAATAAATGGAAGAGGGAAGTGATCTCTGTTTATGGACTTCTTTATCTCCCTATACACTATTAATATACTCCATTTTTTATTCTTTTTTGGAAATATGACTAAGGGTGACACCTATTAACTCTAAAAAATTGGGCAAATAAACTAGATATAAGAAACTTTTGTAGTTATTATTTTACTATATCTCTTATTATAGGGTTCATCCTATGCTAAGGTTGTCTGATGGGTTATGATCATTCCTTTATATAAATATGGTGTGTGCAAATATCTATATGGATCCCTTCCATGTCCTTGTAAGACCATGCAAAGGAATGACCATGCTTTTGCAATTGTTTAATCAATAAATATTTTTTTTCTCTTGTGCTAGCCCTCACTTCATTTTTAAGGCTTTCCAAGGGAATATTTTGATGGTTTCTATGGTTTACATTTTTTCTTCCTCAAACAAGGATTCATGTTCATGTAATGAAACATTAATCAAAGCTAGAAATTCTCTTACCTTAGGTGGAACAATATGCTCAAGGGTATGTGTGGTTGTAGACAAAAAGGAGGATACAACGAAATCATTACTTTTTTCATCCTATATTTTATCTCTAACAAGAATATATTGATTGATGTTAAGTAATTAATGGGAAACTTCCTTTTTATATCTATCTTCCCCATCTAGCCAAAGAGGTGCTTTATAATCCAAACTTGGTTTAGTAGGTGGACAATAAGTCAATTGTTTGGTGGAAGTGCCATTGAAGATTGTCGTGTTGCTAGACCTACATATGATATACAAGTCTATAGTGGCCAACCATAGTCATCCAAGGATAATAGTTTATCTATGGATATAATATTTATGTTGGGGGACAAGGAAGTTTGCAAGATACTCCCCAGAACCTACAAATATTACCACACCTTCTAGGATCCATTCTAGCTTAATAGTAGACGTATCGGCTTATTGAAGTACAATTGTATCTTTTCTAAGTTCTAAACGTCCTAATTTTTCCATGGTTTCTCATGTCATTATATTTATAGGAACACCCAGGTTAATGAATGTGTCTAGTATAATAATATTATTGATTTGCACGTCAACTACTAGGCTACTAGGATTAGAGTACTTTGTTATGAGGACTCCTCCAATCACAAAACCGTATGGTTCTCCGATGACATGGACGATCATGGAATTTTTCATATTTTAACCAAGTTTCCTCAAATTTGGGTTGGGTTAAAGGTTTTTATATATGTATCCTCTTAAGATAAGGTGGTCCTTAGATATCATCGTTGGTATGTTTGGTCGTCAATAGCTTGAGGAAAGTTCCTTGCTTAAGTTCTTCATTTGAAATTGCCTTATTAATATCTTCAATTTTTACTGGAGGCTTTTCTTTTGGACAGTTTCTTCCGTGATTAAAGGTGTATGTCATGGAAATTCATGGAAGGAATATCATAAATGGGGTAATTAACCATCCACATATATTGTCTTGGATGAGTGTGTATAACATATTTAGAGTTTTTAATAGGTTGTGCATTTAACTAAGTTCATGGACGGGAAAATTCAGGTGCTTGAATAGGTCAAGACAAGAGAAGTTACATGGGTGGCTATATGGAGGGTTGTTGGGGCCATGTTGAGGCCCTCCACACATTTGGTTTCTCCATCCCTGCTACCAAAGTTGCTAAGTAGGAGGGACCATCCATGGTTTAGAAGCTAAGATCCACACTTGAGAAGAGTACTACATAAAAGGATTATTCCAACAAGAATTGAAATACTGAGAAGGATTTTGATTTGTACCTTGTAGATTTTTAGGAACATGGTCACCTCTATGCCATAAATCATAGTTGTTCTAGTTTCCCTACTTCTTCATACATAAATTTAGCCTGGGAAAATAGGGAGAACCACTTGTCGAGAGCTCTCTATTGTAGATGGCTTAAATATCAATTTGATCCATCGAACCCTGCTTTAGTGGATGATTTTGTCTACATTTCAAAAGAATGAGAATTGCTAGTACTACTTCTATCTCTTCTTTCATCTTATTTGACTGCAAATATTCTATCTAAGAGCTTAATGTTCTCAAGGGACCAATTTTGAAGTTCTCTAATAGATTACCAATTTTTACTCTAATAACACCTCCAACAATATTCTTCTCCATTTTTATCCACATATTATTTGAGTCATTCATCCTCATATTAAGTCATTCAAAATAATTCCTCTCTTCATTTCTAGGTCATGAAGCATAGTTGTTTTGGTTCCTCTAGTTCTTCATACACAACTTTTAGCCCTGAAAAATAGGGAGAAATAATTGTATAATACTCTTTATTGCAAATGGCACAAATATCAATTTGATCCATTCGGTAATCCTTTAGTTGATTCTTTCTTTTACATTAAAAAAAAATGTGGGTACTAGTTCTACCTCTTATATATTCTTATTCACCTATAAAGTATCTATCGAAGAGCTTAATGTTCTCAAAGGATATTTTTTTTTAAGTTCTCTAATAGATTACCAATTTCTACTATAGTAACACCTACATCAACATTATTTTCTATTATGAAAAATTTGTCTCACCTATTGTGGGGTTGTAGCTTATATCATGTGGTTTTGGGGTTTTGGCTAGAGCTGCAGCAACGCAGAAGAGTTGCATTCATTCTGGGATTTTAAGTTGACTCATTCTGGGATTTTGAATCATGTAAATATTTTTTTTTCTCAAAGTCATTTATTTTTTTAGAATCCTCCATAAATTCATCATCTTCATCAACTCGAACTCTTCAAGTCAGACTCTTCATCTTCAAGTCATCCTCAAGGAATTACTATCAAAATAAACTCAAGTTAACCTTAAAGAAGTAACAACTATTCACAAAGTCATGTCGGCTTATTAAATATGGGAAACCACTATAAATACCAGTGTAAGGACTTCATTACATAAAATAATTTTGGATCATTTTTGAAATTTGGAAATTACAAAGATGCAAGTTTGATCAAGCTCGGATATTACAGTGATAAATTTCAAAAGTTTCTCAAGTTTAGGTGATTCTACAGTTCGTTCTTATCTTAGTAATACATATTTGGTACCATCACTATGGGATCATCAGAAAAATAAGGTGTCATTATTTAAATGCCATTTCAATTTAGAGCTACTGCAAGATGAAATATTCTATGGTGCTTCAACAACAGGATTTCAATGCTTCCATTATATCACAAAACACAAATTTGATACTTATGAAATGATAAATATATCAATGTTATTGTTGAAAGGAGGAATCAATGCTATTGAAGAGATGAGGTATCACCACTATACCAAAGGTGAGTCCTTGGTGACATTATAGTGATGATGTATCAGTGCAATCATGGATCTTTGTATGATAACACAGTGAAGGATGACTTGATGGAGGAAGTATCTAGTATAAGTCTTGGTCGTTTCATCTTGAATCTACTAAAGGAAGAGATTTGATCAAGTTTTTTCCAAATATGTGGTTTTTCCCTGGCAGTGTGCCTACATCTTGTGTCCTCTTTTATTTGTTCATTTTCATTAGTCTTGATGATAATAAAATATAAATTGAAAGAACGAATAGTAATAACAGAAAACATCACAAGATAATGTCATAATAAGTGAAATTGATTAACTGCCATCTCCTTTGATTTCTCAACATGGAATCAAAGTTAAGGTCATGATCAAAGGAAGTTTGAAGTATACTTAGTGAAATTTTTTTGAAGAATATTTCAGTTATATGGACCCTTCAGGGCTAATGGAAAGGACAGTATAGTGAACTAGCACAGTCCTAAAAACAACTTGAAGAATCATGAGGACCTCGCACAAACAAGAGTCAAGAAATTCAGATCAAGTTCATATAATTTCAGAGGATAGTTTAGGTACTATTATAATTCTATTTTAATGTTATTATAGTATATAAATTTCGGTAACAAGTGGAAAAGCCTTGCTCAACTATAGAAATAAACTCACTCTGTTGGGAAAAAATACCGTTTGAGCAGAATCGGTATTTAGAGGCTGCGAAAAATCTTTTACTTTTTTTCTTTCTCTAAAATCCATACGCTACTTTCACTTTGAACCCACTGCATACAGGGCATGGGGATATCCCTTAATAAAACTTGTGTATACATTTCACTGCATCTCATTATCATGCGATAATTCTTTACTTAGATCATCGCATCATTCATTCATTAGATGTTTAGTAAAGCGATGAAAACATGTGCAATAAGAACGAGAATAAATCATCACACATAAGCAACACACACGAGACACTATCCAGGATTTAAGGTGGAGAGCTAATTCGAGAGAAAACCATTCGTATGTCGTTGTCTCTTGTCTTTCAATATTTATTATAAAGAAAACTCTCTTACAACGATGTACCGGCGCGTACTCATACTTAGCACGCAGGCACCCGCTGCAGAAGGCTACGTAGCTCCTCTCGTTTACCAGTGACCTCTCCGGAAGGGAGCTACAACTCGATCTTGCTTACCGCCTACTCTCGGAAGGGAGCTACTAGCTTACTAAAGGCTTTCGACCCTCGGCACGCCAGCGACCACGCTTTCATCAATTTTCATGCGGTTGGATCCAATAGCTTTCACAAAACATTTCTTGTAGGCCTCTCCTCCTCGCATTTTTCGGACTCGACCCATTCCACACATACATCAAAGCTGAACCTTATAACCCCATTCAATTTATTCTGTTGGATCATAGACCAATCAACCAACCAGCCAGCGATCCAATCACCATCAACCAACAGCCATGTCCCGGTGTTCCAAACAACCGGCATCCGGCATTTCTTCATTTTGAGACTTGCGCGACTGTGTCTTCATCATTTCTTTGTTGGATCTTCCTGAGAGCTTTATCACTTTCCTCGATCAATTCCATATAGATGCACGTAGATTTGAGCGTTAACTGAGTTCGATCATGCTGATATGTCTTAAAGAGATTTGTTGTTACAATCCTTTCACCCGCTCACGTAGTGTATTCCTCTTCTCCTTAAAATAGATTTTCCTTTATCAATACCATGCCCAGGTAGAAAACCACTCAGCGCTAATGGTATTCTCGGATCGAGATCAAAATAGATAATCCAAAGCGTCTCTGGTAATTAAATAATAAATTTTAAGATTTTTAATATCAAAATGAACCCCAACCTTCGTTCTTCCATGCACAAAGCGTCCTCAGCGGGTAATCTTTGTCTCCGCCACATAATACTATAGCAGCCAAGGTTGAGAAACATTAACGTGCCGGCCCGACTCATCGAGATATATATATATCCATATAACCTTTGCCCTTCCAAATAATATCTCAACACAAAATATATTTGCGAAACCTCTCCGTGTCCTAACGCGGAGGGCACCAAAAGGTTGATGCTTGGCTTGGCATGCAAAGTGCGCATAGTAATTCTCCACTGAATTGATATATGGTTAGCACTTTATTCTCACTGTCCATTGCGCACCCTCCGATTTCTTTTATTTTAAGAACTTTACACCTACGCTGCACATTTACTAATTTAATCAAGGTCGATGAAATTTTTAACGACTTCAATCCTCAAACAAGCCGGATTTTCCCACCTTTGACTCGGGCCCACATAGCCAGTAGGTCGGCCATTTGCGCGATGTGCGATATGCAATGGCGAGATCAAAAATTGCGCCAGGCACATAGTGACCACGATTTGCGTTGTGGATCGCATCGCCAGTCGCGCTCAAACATATGGAGATGAAACTGCCGGACGCCAGTGCTAAGCGATTCTGCGATGTTGCGACCGCGTGATGCTGTGATGTTGCGATGGTGTACGATTAAGCGCCGCGGCTTTCAACAATGGCGGAACATATATAATGCAACGTGATGATTGCACTTTTCGATGTCGCATCGCATCTGCTGTTACTCACACCATGAACCAGGCTCTAGACTCAAAAACTCTGTGATTTGGCGATTGTTTGCGCTAAAGTGGTGGGGACCACTTGTCCTCCTTTTCGTAAACATTAAGTCTTTCCACCGTTTTAATAAGAAATTTCCTTCATGTACACTTGGTTGTTGAGGGATCAAAAGTCGCAAATGACGCAGTCATGTTAATAGCTCTCTTGCTCCTCCGTGGAGATTAAAAACTATGGGAAAATCTTCATTCCTCTTCGCCCATAACAAAAATTAAGTCTCCCTACGAAATTTCCCATCCTTCTTGAATGCATGTTTCTATTCACCAAAAACTACGTTGCGCCTTTGTACTCTTTTCTCCCGATGCGTCTTCCGTCTTCTTCCGATCGTTCTTCCTCTCCGATTCTTCTCTCGCGACCTTTGCCAATTCATTTGCCATGAGGACAACTTCATCGAAGTAGGATTCTATCATGGACAACACATTGCATCATAATGGCCAACAATCATCGGGCAGGTTGCCATCAAGGACAACACATTGCATCATGGCCGCCAACAATCTTCTTTGGACTCGATGGCAACCATGATGGTGTTTGATCACCATACGAGGATAGATACATTGATTATGACCATTATTCAAACACCATGATACTCTCCTTTAACATAAAGGGCAAAAGGGTGGATCAAAAGCCAAAACAAGGTTTTTCTTTTCTTGCAGTAGAAAGAAGAGCAGCTGTTGTAGATGCGATGATACCTGAAGTTCTCCATGATCGGAAGTTCATGCCGACCTTCAAACATATTTTTCTATGACTTTTTCTGCTCCACCAAGGACTCATACTTACATCAATGATCCAGCAAGTGGATTTTACATATGAGACTCAAGTACTCAACCAAGTGAGTTTACACATTTTCGACTCCAACTACCCAACCGTTAGTGGGTTTACAAAAATGACAAAGTCCTATGTGACTGAATATCATAGGTCGTAACATGACTTTTCATCAAAATTACGAAATGACTTATACAACTCAAGACCAAAGAATCTCAAGCATGAGATCAGGCCACAACAAATAATTAAGAAAGCATCCTTTCCATATGCCCAAAGCTCTTAGCTTTTTTCATCCCGAACACTTTCACCATCAAATCATCAAGGCATTCTTCATCAAAAACACTAGCAGAAATATGAGAGCTGAAACATCACGGCAGAGATACCAATCAAAGCACCAGGCTGTGCTTTTCGGATGTCATCCAATAATTGTAGCATAAGCACGTCGCAACCAAGCCTTCGGGCTCTTTTCCGCCTCAACATATCCAAGCCTGTAACGCCGGACTTTATAAAATATCCAACGCTTTTAAACAAATTAACCATTGATCACAGTCCTACAAATATAGTCAAAGTCCGCGCTTTCCGGATCGACGGTATATATCAGCTTGCCATAATATTTAATTTAAACCATCTCGTTGAGCCCACAAACATTAAAGTGAAAAGGACCAATTAAAATAATTCGAACTAGGCCCACATATATGATCGGTGAGCCCAATCACATTTCTCGCTCGTACCTTGGTTAATCTTCGCGCCTTTTCATTATCTTCGTGCCTCTTCATCAAAGCGATTGTCTTCCGATGGCTTCCCTCTAGATCAACGGCGCACAACAATATCGCTAGTCAACCTCCGGGTCGATACGTTAACATGCGGTGAGACGATCGGTGATCGTGCGATGCGCGCGAATGATGGCGGTTTTGCAGTGGACGCGTGTCAACACCTCTATGGAATCACTCCCCATCGAGGAAATACCACCTATCGTCCAAAAAGTGGTGCGATGAAACCTCGAAAACCACCTTCACTATTCAATCGCATAAAACAATGATCAACCGTCCAATCAAATTCCCACTCCGTAGTCCTTCCGGAGTTTTGTTTGTGTATATAAATGAATTCTCGCCCCTTTATGTGTAATAAATTAACCAAGGTTCCGCTTGTCCATTAATCCGCGCCATCTCCCATCAACAAAGTATCATTCGAGCTTTCCAATTACACGGGACATCATTCAATCACATGGACGAGATTATTCACACGTAGGTTCAGAGTTCAAGAATTACACATCCAGATCAATCACACATATAATACACATATCCCTAAGTCAACTCTCACGCTTCTTGTCTCTAATTCCTCCTGCTTTCATCTCATACGTCACCTCTCGTCACCTCTCTCGTCTATGCATATGGATAGTTTAAGAGTGCTTTGCTCCACGACATCTTTGCCATGCCAAGATTTTCTGTGTTCTTAAGATATTTTCTCGTGATAGAAATGTGCCATGTCGTTTGTTTTGCTTCTTTCTGAAGCAAAAATACCTCAAGAGAGAGGTCATATTTCGTGAACCATCATAATGCCAACAATGCATTTCTCCCGAAGAAGGCTAATCTCTCTCTGAACTTATGCCACCCGTGCCGTTCTCTCTTTACATCAGATGCACCGTGACCCAGAAATAAACACAACTCCGAATTATCAAACCTACCATGGGAACCATCATACATTGCTCGTGATGGTACATTCCCGATTCCTATAGTGTATCTCACACATCACTCCCGCGATGACTATGATAAGTAAACTTTTTAGAAATAGATGAAGCTACGATGAGGGTCAATATTCCCTATGTTTCGACCGGTCCTCCTTCTTTTCCCAAAGACTTTTTCCTTGAAGTTTCTTATTGTGTGCTAAAATTTATCCAATTTCTGAGATCTCATTCTATCCCGCATTCTTTTTCTACATGTCCATACTTGTTACAAGCATAATAACATTTTGTGTGACTACTGCAGAAGTAAGCATAGACTCAGTAATGTGTTTTTCTATTCTTTTCTTCTTGCCAACTCGCTGCCCTATGACCAAAACCACTGCGAGAAAACAATTATCCCTTAAAGAAACCTCGAGTATTCTTCTGTGTAGAAATTTGTTGTGTTTGTAGACGAAACAATGCATACTGTCAATGGCTCTAACAGTGCCCATATAATTATGACATTTAAAGCATTCAACATTATTGATCAAAGGAGGGAACTCATTTCTTTTGAGAGAGTCTCATGATTGTCGGTCGACCTCTATGTTTTTCTTTCAACATCTTCGAGATTTTGCATTGATATCCTTTGAATCTTTAGCACTTCCTTGTGAACTAGATTCTCCTTTAACATTTTCATGAAAAACCAAGACCAAATTTAATAGAAGGAGACTCCTTTGACTACTAAGAATATTGTCCAATCTTGGTACTATCTTGAAACCTCAGAAGAGTTTATCTTTTTCTTCTAATTTACCTTTCAAAATATTTACCTCAACCTCCAATTTTTGGCATTGCTTTCTTCATACTTTCTTCGACTCCTCTCTTCCTCTTATTCTACTTGATCATCTCAATTTTAAAATCT
Source organism: Pinus albicaulis (assembly GCA_034641835.2). Classification (NCBI taxonomy): domain Eukaryota; kingdom Viridiplantae; phylum Streptophyta; class Pinopsida; order Pinales; family Pinaceae; genus Pinus; species Pinus albicaulis. Next base: position 1,451,159,592 of record CM076575.1, read on the forward strand.
CTTTCCTTCAACTCATTTTCTTGTTCTTCAAATGTTTGTAGGAGTTCTTTCATTCTTCTTATTTGATTTTTTCCGGCATACATGAGTTTGGCGAGATGATTTCTTCTTCACATCCTTATTTTTCAAATGATTTTAGAAGTTCTTCATTCTTCTCTATTTCGATGTTTCGAGATGCTGGCGAAAGATGATTCTGCCTCAAGTCTCTTCACTTCGATTGGTTACTTTATTCCTGTAGTCTTTCATATATTTCTATATGTTCCTTCATTGTTTTCTGACCTGTTCGTTCATTCTAGAGATCATATCTTGGTAGATAGATTCCTTCATTTTAAATGGATCTTCATCATTGATTTTGAGATTTTCTTCTTGACTCATGCGTTACTTTCACTATATTCACCATTACATGCACAAGAAATTGGATCACAAGAACAACAATCGAGTACCTCATTTTCCATCTTCTTCTATTTTCTGTTTGCACACAGCTTTTACTGGAGATATCTCCTTTTGAGTAGCCTTCTGCTTTTGCCTCCCTTCCCATTGTGCCAGCGGATCTCCTTCAAGTGATCGAAAGCTTCAGTGAAGGAACTTCCTCGCGATACCAATTGTTAGGGAAAAAATACTAAGAGTGAATCGCATTTAGAGGCCGGTCGAGTAAACTTTTACTTTTTCTTTCTCTAAAACCCATACGCCACTTTCACCGAACCCAACTTGCATATACATGGGGATATCCTTAATAAAACTTGTGTATTACCATAGATCTCATTATGCGAGATAATTCTTTACTTCTAGATCATTGCATCATTCATTCATTAGGATGTTTAGTAAGCAGATAGCTTATGTGGCAGTAAGAACGCGAATAAATCATCACACATAAGCAACACACATGAACACCGAAAAGGATTTAAGGTGGAAACCCACCTCGAGGAGAAAACCACCGCTGCCATGTCGTCTTTGTCTTCAATGTTGTATAAAGAAACTGCTTACAACAATGTATTGGCTGCAGACTTTATACCAAAGACGTCGTGCACCCACTGCCAGTAGTTGCCACAACCTTCTCTCGTTTATCAGCCTCTCACCGGAAGGGGAGCTACAACCCCTCTATTCTGGACTACCGGCTTACCACCGTGAAGGGATCTACAACCTTTAATAAAGGCTTCGACCCTCGGCGACCATCTGCGGACCACGCTTTCACTGATTTTCTCACCTGGATCCTAACAGACTTTTCACATTTCTCGTGAGGCTCCTCCTCATCAGATTTTCGGACACCGACCCATTCCGGACATACATGAAAATGAACCTTATAACCCATTCAATTTATTCATTGAACCATAAACCAATCAACCAACCAACCTTTGATCTTTAATCATAATCAACCAATGACATAATCGGTGTTCAAACAACCTGCGTATCCGCATTTCTTCATTTTAGACTTGCGCCTTGTGTCTTCATCATTTCTTTGTTGATCTTCCTAGAGCTTTCATCACTTCCTCGATCGATTCCATAGATGCATCATAGATTTAGCATTACCGCAGTTCGATCATGCGGATATCTCTTAAAGAGATTTATTTATTTACAATCCTTTCACCCGCACACGTAGTGTATTCCTCTTCTCCTTAAATAGATTTGCCTTTATCAATACCATGAGTAGAAAACCACTCAACCGGCTAATGGTATCTCCTGGATGGGATCGAAAATAGATAATCCAGCGTCTTGGTAATTAAATAATTAATTTTAATATTTTTAATTTCAAAATGAAACCCCAACCTTCGTTATTCCATGCACGAAGCGTCCCGAGGGTAGCTCTTTGTGTCCGCCAAATAATACTATAGCCAAGGTTAAAAGAAACATTAACGTGTCACCGACCCATCGGACATATATATATATATATATCCATATAACCTTTTCGGGCCCTTCAAATAATACCATCAACACAAAATGTATTTGCGAAACCCCTCCGTGGGTCTCGAAGGAGGCACCAAAAGGTTGATGCGCGACTTTGGCATGCAGGCAGCACGCCGTAGTAATTCTCTCCACCATTGATCTATGGTTAGAACTTGACTCTCACTGCGTCGAGCGGAAGCTCCTCCAATTATTTTAAAACTTTACACTACCCGTAACATTACTTTTAATCAAAATCTCAATGAAATTTTAACCTGGACTTCGATCCTCAAAACAAAGCTGGATTTCAATCTTTGACCTCGCGGCCCACATCGCGCATGAGCCATTTACGATGTGCGTATATGCAATGGTTTGAGATCAAACAAAATTCTGCGCAAAGTTAACATTTTCAATTTAGTGATGGGATCGCATACATGGAGATTGGCGATCGAACATATGGTGGAACACTTGGATGTGCGTTTATTAATGCGATTGCAAGCGATGTTGCGATTGCGTGATGTTGTGATGTTGCGATGGGTGCTGATCAAGCCGCGGATTTCAACGACGCGAACATATATAATGCAACATGCGATTGCACTCCTTTCGATATCGCATCGCATCGCGACTTCTCCACATCAACAAGAAACTAGACTCAAAAACTTGCGATTTGCAATTGGCGCTTGAAAGTGGTGGGGACCGGTTGTCCTCCCCTTTTCTCGAGCCCTTTAAGTCTTTCCACTTTGTTTTAATACATTTTCCTTCATACCGCGGATTTTGTTGAGGGCTTTAAAAGTCACTCGAAATTCTCTTTGTCTTTAATAACTCTCCTCCTCCGTAGAGTTAAAACTGCGGGGAAAATCTTTCATTCCTCCACCGCCCATAACAAAAAAATAAGTTCTTACAAATTTCCCATCCTTCTTGAATGCGTGTTGTTGTTCACCAAAACTACTCGTTGCGCCTTTTGTACTCTTTTCTCCCATTCTCGTCTCTTCTCCTTCTATTCTTCCTACCGTTCTTCTCTCCAGCTGATCTTTGCCAATTCATCATGCCATCAAGGACAACTTCATCAAGTAGGATTCTATCGTATGAAAACACATTTATGCATCATATTGCCAACAATCATCAAGTAGGTTGCCATCAAGGACAACACATCGCATCATATTGCCAACACTCACACTACAGTAGCCATAATGGAGAGTCCCAGTGATAAGTCAGTTTGAAGGATACATTGTTACAGTCAAAAGAATTTTTGTTATCATAGTCAACGCCGAACCAAATTTTGCTACTATCTGAAATTGAATGATCTTGGGCTACCATAGTTCAATGTCATCACAATGATATGCATTTTGTAAGAAGTTTTCATAATCTTGGTAACATTAGAGTTTGAAGCTACCACAATAACCTCATCCAAGTGCTCTCCCTCAATCTCACTGTTGTCTTACAATCAAGGTTTCGATGCATTCTCAGGAGAAATATTTTATTATAATGACTTCATCTCAGTATCACAGTGACCTCAGTTCAATTCTTACACATGATGAAGTCTTGATTCCTCCATAGTGACAAAGAACTTAGAATTGGAACTCTTTCAATGATATAATCTCATGAAGTAAAACCAATAGTAAACCTTTGTTCAATGTTGTGCAAAGTGGTGTGTATTACAATGAATAAGTCTTGGAAAAAATCATAGTGATGTCTATCATAGTTTCAGTTCCCATCACATAGGTGGTACCGTTGTTCCTTGAGAAACAATTCCTTGTTGTGTAAAGGAATCCATGCTCAAGATCACTTAAAAGGAATTGTGTCCACCGACAAGTGTGTATATCTGTCTCTGTTTATTAAACCTTCAAATATTAATAATATAATTTCCAAATATCAAACCCCTACAAGTTCGCAAGAATGCCGTTGTTCTCTTTATGCTTTGAAGTGAATGAATGGAAAGAAAAAAGAAAGAATAGGATTTCAATTTGATATGCTTGCTTAAAACGAGAATCTACCACATTATAAAACCACGAAGAAGTGAGAAAAAATAAATTTAAAAATATAGGAGCTGCCCACTGAGGAGATGTTTAACTCTTTGTGATACACGGATATCAAGAGACCTACGGCCTCAAATAACTCTATTTTATTCATAGATATGGAAACGAAATGAAAAACTGGAAAAACTATTCAACATAGATAGAATGAAGGAAACTTGCAAAACTTTTCATTGATTCAATGTTTTTGCATGGAGTACAAAATTGAGGCTTCAAGGTCCAAAACTTGGAGACCTTCATCTTTCTATTGAAATTGTCCTTTAATACGGTATCACAAGACGGTTTTCCAAGAATGAAACTGGCGATTCTATTTCGCTCCAACTAATTCACAATTGCGTTGTACCACTAAGCAAGTGTGGAAGCACATGCTTCGGAAAGTCCTATTACATTTACATAGTTTTGAAAAATAAAATGATAGTTTGTAAAACTCCTAATCTATGAGAACATCGCAGGTCACAGAAGCTATACGTCGAATCAACGATTGCTTTTGATTGAGCCATTGGGATCTCTTTGTGCTGTATCCATCGGAAAAAAGTTTTGCATTTTTCCAAAAGTTCTGCAACTTTAGTTGTAGAAGGAAGTTCTCAGTATCCAAGATATTCCAATCTAAATGCACAGCGTCCGATCTGTGAGTAAGTATTTTCGTGAAGAGTGTTTTAACCGTCCATGGCAAGTTGAAATGCCTCTGCAAAAAGTTAAATAATGTTTCTCCTTAAAACTTGAGTCGTGTACTGCTATCTACCACGTTTTTGCCGGTGTTAGTGCATCTTCACAAAAACTTCCACGTCAAAATATTTTCCCTTCGTCCAAATACGACTGATGGTACGCTCTGTCTCTCGATCAATTTATCAAATGCTGTGCCAAATCTTCTGCCAAACTCTCCTTTGTTCCTGCATCTTTTCCTCCTGCTACTTGTCGAAGATTATTCTTAGTATCATCTTATTGACTTCTTCAACGTAAAAATATCAAATGGCTTGTATTTCCATATCTTCTAACTCCTCATCCGACGTTTGAATTGATAAAATCTATAAAAAATTTAGCCCAATTTTTCACTCTTTCTCACGACCGTTTGCTTTTCGGACAATATCTCTTCTTCATGCTTTCCTGAAATGAGGCGTCACGTAACAATTATATTTGAGGGAATCCCAATTGGATTTCATTTTCTGAGAAATTATTTCGCCTGGATGATATCTTTAGCTCTTAACAGTGAGATATTACCTTTTAACTTTTCCTTGAGATCTTTAATTTCGTCCTCATCCTTTTGTAACTTCTCCTTGTTCTCATTCGCTTTATCTTCCTACATGCTCGCATGATCTTGGTAGCTATTTCCAACTACGATTGAACTCCGCACGATCTCGTTCTCGCTTAAATTTAATTCGGTGGCGAAGTCTGAACAACCTCGTGCTTGAGGATCGGAATCGGCATGACTACCGTGAGTGAAATAAAAGTGCAAGTGTGGTTTTTCAATATGGTTCCGTAATGAGATAAAGCCTCTGCTTTACTTCTAGTCAATTCTTCATCCTTCTTGCCAAAAATTGTTGGCTGCAGCCTTCCTCTTTTTCTTTCTCTACTTTTTGCTACTTTAGCAAACCATTGAATGCTCTCGTGACTAGTAATTTTAACTTTTTTCCTCGATGCGGATATCTCCATTTCGCACTTTTCATAAGTTTTTGCTACCGCAACTTTATCATTGGGATCCACACCAATTTTCATAATGATCTTCTTCAATTCTTCATTTTGAATTGACAATGCTCTTGAATTAGCTTTCTCTATTTTAGATTGTTTAATGACTTTGGCAAGCATGTTTTCGCCTTAGCTGGCTTTGTAGCATTAGTCTTACTCAAATCATTTACAATTAGTTGACACGACGCATATGAAGGTTCATTTTATCCCATGACGGGATCTTTTTAACATCCATGGTTATGTTTACTTCCTTAAAATCATGCTCGAAGATCCAAGGGAGCATTCTGGTCGGATGCTTTAGAAAACGTAGCCATCTTAAAGCGAGTCCTTTTCAAGATCCATCACGATCGATCATGCGATGCTGTCCCGTGGTCACTTTGTGTGGTGCTTTCTTGCTTTGTGTTTCTATATTGGCTTTTATCCTTCCGTTTCTTTCCTCAATTTGTGTGAGAACATTTGCTTTTCTTATGCGGTCTTTTTCCAAAATAAAGCCCTGCCTTCTGGGAGAAGAGGAAAGATTCGTGCTCTTTCATTGACATGGAGAGTAAAACTAGGTGAGTTGGAAGAATGGTCTTCTCGCTAGTTTGTGGTTCTTTTTCCTCTCGCTCCTCATCATCTATTTCAACAACATCTTCTCTACCTCTTTTTGCTTGCCCTTTCCAAAATCGCGCAGTGTTTGAATGCCGGGTATCTGATGAACTTGACTCACTCGGATTGGCCGCTTTCTCCGGATCAGGTTTACTTACATGGGAAAATCTACGACGCACACGATTCTCCACCCTCTTCGAGGAGAAATTATTCCATGCGGATCATAAGGCCATTTTTCACCTCCAACAACAAGCCGTGTTTCTCCAACATTTTTGAAACTCTCATCAAAAGCTTTGTTCCCGTGTTGATCACAAAAGGTCCCACACTCATGGGTAATTTATACATGACACCTTTCTTTATGGGAAGAAGGAAGTGTGCTCCGAGTCCACCTTTAGGCTGCTGTCTTATGAATTCCAAAGCGAAAAGCCGCATGGGTACAAACGTTGGGAGCCTACGAGGGTTCAGTAGCTGCTCCACCAGAACCCTTATCTCCGAATACTCTTCAAATACAAACCGAGTCTCCAAATATGCAATGGGGTCCTAGCCGTAGGAATTCCAGCTTTTGTTAAGAAGCATGGAGGAAGAAAATCCATTCAGCTTTATAAGCAATAGTCATGGAAATGGCTGGCAAACTCAAATAGTCCTCGCTCGGTCTCTCTTTCCTTTTCTTTATCATGTCGGTCCGTAGACAAAGCCGATTGTTTTACGTTTGTTAACATCAACTATATTCAATCCCAAACTCATGAATTCTTCGACATGCTACGATATAAAAAACAAGTAAACAAGCAATGACGGAAATACGACTGCCGCGAGAGGGAAAGCCATCAATTGAGAATTTACGATTTCCTACTCGGAAAGACGGAATATCAACAACCACTCCCGGTTTCATCATCAGTGCAAACATACCCAAAGGCTGATTTTATCAACTGCGTGATTCTATTATCTTTCCCCAAAATACTCCGTAATGCAGGCGAGAGTGGCCTGGTGCTCGGCCGTTATCAAAAATCATCGGAGTTGAGCTCTTCTCCTTCGAATTGAGTCCTCTACCGGATTCGATTTCAAAAATGACATACATTGACTAAACTCCTGCGTTTGAAAGGTCTTCAAAATAATGAGCCTAAAGAATCTTCGGAAAATTGCGAGGAGATGACTCATTGTCCGGGAAGCACGATGCTCGCTGGACGAATTGCGTTGACCACTGCCGTAATATTTTTTCACACGACGTCCATCACGCAAAAATTTGCCGAGGATTTTTATTGAAGAGACTAGCCACGAGATGAACTCGAAACGGTGGGTTTTTAGATACAGCGGACAATACACCGGAACTCCTTCATTGCGGAAAATGCGGGGATTTTTCAGTGTTTAGGGATCACGTGATATAACAAGGGATGATTGACGAGATGACGGTATAAATGGTATCGTGACCTTTTTCACCGTCGATGAGAGCGGCCTAATGAACCGCACCGACGGCTCATCTTGCCATGGTCGACTGGACAATGAAAACAATATGAGTGCGGGCAAGGGAAAGGTGGGCGGGAGCGAGACTCAAAAGGGAAAAAAGAACTACAAACAAAACTGAGAATGGGACAAAGGAGACAATTTAAAAGGCTGAAGAAAAATCCATAATAAATGGAGGAATAACATGTACAAAATCTTGCGAAGAGGATGGCAAATTTCGTCTCCAACCTTGCTTGATGAGCGTCACTACGGTGGGTCCGGGAGTACGGCGAGTAGGAAATTTCAACCTATACCGTAGTGAAATCTCGCCGTTGATCACAGCTGCCTAAAATTTAACCGATCAACTACGGGGTTCCGGTTTAAATAACCAACGAGTCTCCTTCTTCAGCCCCCGTATTGATCCCGAGCAACCATTTATCAGCGATCACCACCTCAGCTCAAGAAATTGCTCGGAGACTTTGTGAGCTTAAATCAAAACATATATTTCAATAAGGTTAATATTCATCAAGCTTTGGAAATGCTTCTTTTAAGTGATATAGTATAAAAACTTTATACTATAACATATGATTTTTTGATTTTCGCACTTTTTTTGTATTTTTGATATTCAAAATAAAAATTAAAAAGGATATGCGGATATGATCTACAACATCCGGCTCCACACGGGGATAGTGTTTTTACCACGAAACACTAAGAATCACGTAGATCGACTGCCTTCTACTGCGATTGCACGACCACATATTGCTTGATGGAAAATGTGGTAAAGGATCACACTGGATATATACAATGATGATGAAACTGGCCTCTTAGTGCCGGAAAATAATGCTTTAGATATTTCCCATTCACGAGGCATATCTAATACTTTCTCCTTCAGAGATTTTTCCGGCATGAAAGTGTTATTCCTCTTAACTTCATTGATTTTGAACGTGACCATACCACAAGGGATCAAATTTGCCGTGTTTTACCTTTGTCTTCCCTTCGGGTATCCCACCTCAATACCAAGTCTCCCTTCAAAACATGATCTCCCTTTGCTTTCTGTCAACATTGTCTTCTATTTTCGCATAATAAGTGAGCAAGTTTTCTCGAACTTGATTTATGACTCATTTAACTCCATTACATTGTTCATTCTTCTAATCATGGCATTTGGTTCTCGTTTGAGCATCTTGGAGAAAGGAAATCACGAGGTTTTACCAGCGAAAGTGGGAAACAATGCTTGAGTACCATATACGAACTCATAGGGAGACTTGCCGAAATGAGACCCTCATAGTGGTCATCCTTGTTGCCCATAGAGAAAAACTAACTTTGTATCCCAGTATTTTGGTTTTCATTAATTGTCTTCTTCGTAATTCTTACCAATGTTTTGTTAGAAGATTCCGCCAATCCATTCGTGGATGATAAAGCGTAGAATGAAGACAAGTATCACATTGTAAGTCCGACAAAAATTAATAAAGTCCGAGTGGAGAGCGAAAACTTGGGCATTATACGCGTCTTAATCTTTACTTTGGACATCCAAACCTCAAATATATTTTCTTCTAGAAACTTCATAACCACTAGATCATTTTCTTTCTTAGTGGGGATTGCCTCCACCCACTTTGTAAAATAATTTGTAGCGGTAAGGCTCCACTTACGTGCCCAGCTGGATGGTGGATTGATTTCCTCCAATGAAATCTAATCCCCATTATCTAAAAGGTTCTTCTCAAGAAAAGCAGGGAGAAGATGTAAAGGAGCTAACTTTTTCTTCTACTCGCAAATGCGTCTGGCATTTTTGACAACTTTTGACTCGCTTTTATAAAGGCATGTCTGCAAACACGTGATGGCCAATAGAAACCTGATTTGAATATCTTATGAGCTGTTACCTTCCGCCTGTAATGACCTCGCATGTGCATTTCACGATATTCTTTGCTTGACATTTCCCGAAACTTCTTCCTCCGTCCGACATAACAACAACACACCCGGCAGCGGTCCACCTTCCAATGTAATTTTGCTTCAATTATGACATAAGTGCCGAGGCTTAAGTTTTAAAGCCTATCCGTGTTAGTTCTATTAATTGAAGGAGGACAAGACAAAAAATCACTGAAATAATGAACAATATCCTTATACCAATCTACGAGGCGAGAGAAATTTATACTTAATTGCTGTCTTTTTGCTCGCATTATCATGCTTTCTCCATCGGCTTCATCCATCGATGTGGCCAACAAATTAATTCCCAATGCTTGGAAATTTGGCTACATGCCATAATCTAGTCCAATCCCAATCCTTTGACTAGCTGGCTGGTTGGTTTTACATCCGGGTCATATTCACCGAATTTTAGCGATCCATTTTCTTTTACCTTCCACATCGCTCAGTACCAGGACACATCTTTTATAGCTGAATTGGGAACATATGCTAGGATTATGAGAATGAAGGATATAAGCTCTGGAAATCTTTCAATGCTTTCACCAGGACGTATACTTGTTTCTCGATATATTATATTTCAATTACTGCATCTCGGAGAACTTTGGCCAAAAATATGCTCTTGGTTGTCTCATGCTTTTCTTCATTTCTCATAATAACACTTACTCGCAATCGTCGAGGGAGATGAAAAGGGAAAAATCTGAAAATGGCTTTCAAATAGTACGGTTCTGACCGACAGAACGGTGCCTATTTTAAAGACTCTCTGAAAATCCTTTGAAAAGACTCCCTTGCTTCTTTGTCCCACTTCACTTACGCATCCTTTTTAACATGTTTGTTATCTTTTTTGATGATTTACTGCAGTAATTGAAACGAATCTTCTTAGAAAATTAATTTTTCCAAGAAACCTCTCGAATATCTTTTTTGCTTCGAGTAGCGGTGGAATGGGCGTGTTCTTCAACCCTCGCCGGATCTATGTCACACCTTGTTTTGAAACAATATGACCCAACAGTTGCCTTCTTCGAGGGCAAACAAATATTTTTTAGGATCGAGTGACAACCCATACTTTCTACACTTTTGGGAAGGCTTTCTGCCAAATGGCGATAAATGCTCTTCGTCGGAGTGAGAAAATTGTGACATCATCTAAATAAACCACCACGAACTAATCACCTACGAAATGCAATATCCATCACTCTTTGGAATGTGGCCCCCGCATTCATCGTGCCAAATGGCACCCTTCACGGCATACATGAATGTTCGCGTAGTGAAGGTAGTTTTCTTCTCTATCTTCTTTCTCCACACGACCACTGGCTATACCTTGAAAAGCCATCCACCATAGATAATCTATAAGCTCCCGGAGTCCACTTTTTGTAAGACAAAAATCCATTTTTGGCAAAGGATAATTATCTTTCCAGTGAAAGGCCACTCCCGTTCAAATTCCCGAAATCTACGCACAACCTTATCTCTCCATTTTTCTTTCGGTCGTTGGTACAAGATTTGGAAACCCAATCGAATATCCGAGGTGGAACGATTATCTTGGCTTTGCAGCAATTTCTTTATTTCCTTTTCGATCGGAGCCAGCGGCCAATGGATTATTCTGTTTGAGCTTTTGTTTATGTGGCTTGACTCCATCCTTCGGTGATTTATATCTTGTATGATACTCTTATCATGTGTCTTCAAATCATCATAAGACCAAGCAACAGCATCCTTGAATTCTTTTGAACAAATACCTAGGTGCTGTTCTTTGTATTCCTCCAGCGTCTTTGAAAAAACTTAATCATTTTAGGCTCCCGTTGAGTCCCTCAAATTGCAATCTTCCACCTCGCTTCATATCTTGGTTTAGCTTTTCTTATGATTCACCGCAACGTCATTTGTATCAAACGGTCTTTTCAAGAGGCACCAAGCCTCTTGGAAAAAACGTTATCTGTCAACCGAATAATCTCCACGACCACCAATATTCTTTTTCGCGAGTCTTACGCGCCCAATTCATCTTCATCTCGATTCCAAATCGACGCGACAATCTTCTCAAAATCTTCAATCATCACCGCAGTAAAGCGCTTAATCTGCTCATCGTCTCCTCAAAGACTCCGCGATGCTTTAATAATATTGTCGGATCGGGTTGGTCTCATGCATCTCAATTTCCATACCTTAGTTTCGGACCGATAGGAGGCTTCGAATGTACTTGCTTCTGCAACCGCCAAAAAATCAGCCATTCCATTCTCTTCCCTTCGGAACAAATTGTAAGTTGAAGGCTTCAAAATAATTTTCGATGCGATCCCGAACCCTCATTCCGATATGCTCTTAACCGCGGGATGTTTTAGTGTGACATAAATTCTTGATTTGTCTTATAATTCACTCCCGAATCCCAAAACACGCCATAGATCGAATTTCATCCGTTTAGTTGTCTACAAACTAATAATTAATGCTTCATATTCGCAACATTATTAGTGGATTCAAAGCTCCAATTTGAAAGAAAAAGGCACACGAATTACCTTCCTGAGAAACAAAAAATGAGGCTTGACTCACGATTTCCGCGTCCTCGGAAAACGCACCATCAAAATAACACTTCCACAACTTATCTAAATGTAGCTCCTTATGTACAATTGTCGAAGGGAGCTGGCTAGCATTCTTCAGTACCTACTTTCATGCAAAGCAGAGATGCAGCGAGAGAGTTCATCCTTCTCTTTGGCCATAAATTGGTGAATTACTCGATTTTCTTGGTAGTATTTTTTTGAAATCTTGTCTCTCTATACAACCTCCCTTTCTTCACCATTGAAAACGGAATGATAGCATATGTAAAATCTAGCTTCAAAACTCCTCCAAGATTTTCCCCCATGATCTGATAATAACATACCAAACCCGGCAAGAATATCTCGCCACTACAACATCCATCATAATTCTTTTAGTCGGGATTTGAGCCACAACAAACCATATCCTTAATCGACCCACACACTTTACCCTTTTTGAGTCAAAAGAGTAAAGATCTCGACATGGCTTGGTGATTTGCAAATTCAACTCTTTCATCACACACAATGGCATCGGATTATGGGGACTACCGAGACTAGCATGCGATTATGTAGAACAAAATCATGTAACATAAGTGATATATAAAAAGGAGGGACAGGATGACTACCTTCAACATGAGGTCCAAATGTAACCACTGGTTTCTCTTCCCGCAGATTTACTATATCACCTACTTCATCGACCGAGATAAATTGATAAACTTGGCAATCTCTTTCTTATAGCCAGTGTTTTCATTAACTCAAGAAGAGGTACTTGAATCTTCACTTTCTAACTCTTTTGACAAAGCGAAATTTTGATTTGATCTTGTCAACTTTTCGTGCGTTCTTCTTGATCTTTCTTGGAATTTGAGTTTTGATTAGAAACAAAGACCACTTTCTCCAAAATATTAGAATCTCTAACTTTTGTTTGAGAAGCTCTGCTCGCTTTTCCTTCTCTTTTTCTTCGTTCATGGGATTTTTTTCCCTTATCTCGTTTTTCTTAGTTTGATCTTTCGAATGGAGTCGCCATTGAGCGAGTGTCGGCTTCTGATTCTTTTTTCTTCATTGTCTTGAGTCCTTAGTCTCTTCTTTGACCTCAAAATCGTACTTTTTATGCAACTCGATTGCAGGAAGTCCGTGAACCGTCCGCGGTAATCATCCATCTCTTCTCGAATCAAATGAAAGATTATTTTTTCTTCTACTTCTTCTTCTTGCACTTTCTTATTCGTTTTCATCGTCTTCCATGTACACGAGCTAGAAATTCAAGCATCATCCTCTCTCATCCTCACTATCTCGCCGGAACGGGACGGGGCTGCCTCTATGTACAAAGGTGCTTGCACCGATCTAGATCTTTCTTCTCTTTTGCGAATTCAGCAGAGTGTTGTTTTTAAATTAAGGATTAAAAGCCCTCCTCGTTCATCTTTGTGCTTACTATCTATTTCCAATTTCACCAATTTATTGACTGATTTTTTATAACCTTAGTCATATCATCAATTCTTTGTTCTGAGCTTGAGGTTTCTTCTTTAGCTTTTCATTTATCTTGAACTTTACCCAGCGACAAACATATTAGCTCAATCTCCCGGAGCATCAGCTTGAATCGCTCCAAATGTAGGTGACCTCCTTTCCCCTCAATGTAAACCGACTGTTCGGATGCTCAAGAAAACAACCCTTGCTCCATCAGGATGGGGTTTCATTTCAACAGTAAACTATTATACAATTTATTAAATCTTTTCTCACAAAATCTTTCATGCTTTCATCAAATTTTCTTTATTGCATTGAACTCGTCAAAGAATAGCTATGGTCCCTTTTTTTCACCCCATCTCCTCGGTGAAACACGTTTCTAGGGTATCCCAATCATTTATGGTACCATTAGGCAAATCTTAAACCATTTTCTTGCCTCTCCACTTAGAGATTTGGACAAAGTCTCATTACAACGTCCAAATGTTCAACATTTAAATTCTCGGCAAATGTGCAAAACAGGCAAGTCAGTCATTACTGCGATTTATTTCGCTTCACCGAAAGAAATCTAGGAGTAACTTGAGATACTCTGAGGCATATCATGCAAGTGGTTGGGGTAGATTCAATGGTGATATCTATTCATCAAGAAAGTTGAGCCGAGGATTGCCATGTTTACGCTCAGTTAATTGCTCCTTGAGCTGGGTAAAATGAATACCAGTTGTAGGAGAGAATGAATGAGGTGGAACAACTGATAAGAGTTGGAGGTATGAACGACCATGAAGAGATGGCAACCATATAGGGGCCGAGTTTCGTAAAAGGAAAAGACACAAAATCCAAAGATTGCTCTTCTAATGTGGGTTCTTGAAAATGAACGGGTGATGGTGACGACTCTTCTTCCGAGAAAGTGAGTTTCTCGAGGCTTTCTTAGATATGAGTGCATGAACTGCCGCCTGGGTGCGAGCGAGGGCAGTTTCTGCGGTGTATCAAATATTTTTAGTTTCTGGCCCTTTCTTTGAAACAAGCTTTCGAGATCGACAAAACAGAACGGTTTGCCGAGAGGAATCCGACCTCGTGTGAGGTTTCTTGGGAGCCGAGCTATTTTCAAACAAACACGCATACTATTTCTCCTCTCTGAACAACCAAAGGAAATGTAAAACAAAACCTGTGGAAAATTCTTTGGATCTTCGTTCGGCCAACGGCGCCAATTAATGTTGTTCCTTGAGAAACAATTCTGCGAGTGTAAAGGAATCACGTGCTCAAGACATTAAATATTATGTCACAAACAAGTGTATATCTGTTCGCTGTTTATTAAACCTTCAAATATTAATAATATAATCTCCAAATATCAAACTCCCTACAAGTTCTCGCATGCATGTTCTCTTTGATGCTAAAGTGAATGAATGGAAGAAAAAGAAAGAATAGGATTTCAATTTGATACACTGCTAAAAACGGAATCTACCATTATAAAACCTCAAGAAGTGAGAAAAAATAAGGTTAAAATAGAGGACGCCCATTAAGGATGTTTAACTCTTAGATACACGCATATCAAGAGACCTCGTTTGACTCAAATCACTCTATTTTATTCATAGATATGGGAACGAAATGAAAACCGGAAAACTATTCAACATAGATAGAATGAAGGAAACTTGCAAAACTTTTCATTGATTCAATATTTTTTCAAGACAAAATTAGGCTTCAAGGTCCAAAACTCGTAACCTTCATCTTTCTTGAAATTGTCCTTTAAGAAAGTATCACAAGACAGCTCAAGTAATGAAACTGATTCTAACTCGCTCCAACTAATTCTAATTGCTTAAACCTACTAATCGTTATGGAAGCACATGCTTCGAAAGTCCTATTACATTTACATAGTTTTGAAAAATAAAATGAGAATTTTAAAACTCCTAATCTATGAGAACATTTGGTCTTGAAGCTATTATCTGAATCAACGAGTGCTTTTGATTGAGCCATTGGGATTTCTTTTGCCGTATCCACGAAAAAGTTTTGCATTTTTTCCAAATTTCACCTTGAGTTGTAGAAGCGTTCTTGTAACTAAGATATTCAATCTAAATGCAACAAACTGGTCGTGAGTAATTCTTTATGAAGATTTTTTAACCATCCATATCAATTTGAAATGCCTACTGCAAAAGTTAAATAATGTTTCTCCCCTTTAAACTTGAGTTTTTTCGTGCACCGCTATCTACCCCGCTTGCCAGTGTTAGTGCATATTCATAAAACTTCCATGTCAAAATATTTCCTTTTTGTCCAACATGATGGTAAACCCGTCTCCGATAAAGTTTATCAAATGTTATGTCAAACTTCTTTACTACCTCCTTTATTCCCGGTAATATTTTTCCTCTGCTACTTGTCGAAGATTATTCTTAATTATCATCTTATTGACTTCTTCACGTAAAAAATATTTGTCTTGTATTTCCATATCTTCTAACTCCTCATATGATTTTGAATTGATAAAATCTATAAAATTTTTAGCCCAATTTGCTCTTTTTCATGACCGTTTTCTTTTTCGGACAATATCTTTTTCATGCTATGAAATGAGGCGTTTTTCCTTAGCAATTATATTTAGGAATCGCAATTGGATTTCATTTCAGAAAATTATTTCGCCCTGCATGATATCTTAGCTCTTAACGTGAGATATTACCTTTTTAACTTTTCCTTGAGATCTTTAATTTCGTCCTCGACCTTTTTGTAACTTCTCGCTTGTTCTCATTCGCTTTATCTTCCCATGCTCGCGTGATCTTGGTAGCTATTTCCAACTCGATTGAACACGCTTACGATCTCGTTCGCTAACTTTAATTCGGTAGTCGAGAGCCGAACAACCTCAGGCTTGAGGATCGAAATCGATCATCACCCAGCAGGCAAAATAAAAAGCAAGTGTGGTTTTCAATATGGTTCACGTAATGAGATAGCAAGTATGTTTCACTTTTAGTCAATTCTTCATCCTTCTGCAACAAATTGTTGACGCAGCTCTCTTTTTCTTTCTCTACTTCTTCTACTTGCACAAACCATTGAATGCTCTACATCGGTAATTTTAACTTTTTCCTCAATGAGGATATCTCCATTTCTCGCACTTTTCATGAGTTTTTGAACCGCTAGCTTTATCATTGGGATCCACACCAATTTTCATAATTATCTTCTTCAATTCTTCATTTTGAATTGACAATGCTTTTGAATTAGTCTCTATTTTAGATTGTTTAATGAATTTGGCAAGCTTTTGATCTTACGCCTAGTCAGTAGCATTAGTCTTATCCAAATCATCGACAATTAGTTGACCACGATCCGCATATGAAGGTTCATTTTATCCTCACAAGGATCTTTTTAACATCCATGGTTATGTTTACTTCCTTTAAAACTGCTCGAAGATCCACGGACATTCCTCGTGATGCGTGAGCCATCTTAAACTCATCCTTTTCAAGATCCATCACGATCAATAATGCGGGTCATTCAGCTTTGTAGTCTGCGCTTTGTGTTTCTATATTGGATTTTATCCTTCGTCCTCAACTGTGAACATTTTCTTTATTGAAAGGGGTCTTTTCCAAATAAAGCTCTGCCTTCTAGGAGAAGAGGGAAGATCTTGTTATTCATTGACATGGAGAGTAAAAACCGGTGAGTTGGAAGAATGATCTTCTACTAGTTTGGTTCTTTTTTCCTCTCGGGGCTCCTCATCATCTATTTCAACAACATCTTCTCTACTTCTTTGCTTGCCCTTTCCAAAATTGCGTGTGTTTGAATGCTTTCAGGTCTTTCGATGAACTTGACTCACCCTGATTAGTCGTCTGCATTAGGTTTACTTACATGGGAAAATGCGAGATACCCATTCTCCACCCTCTTCCGAGAAATTATTCCATGCGGATCATAAGGCCATTTTTCACCTAACAACAACTCGTGTTTCTTCCAACATTTTTGGAAACTTCATCAAAAGCTTGTCTCGTGTTGATGACAAAAGGTCCCATACTCATGGGAATTTATACATGACACCTTTCTTTATGGGAAGGAAGTGTACCGTCCACATTTAGGCTCGTCTTATGAATTCCAAGCTAAAAGCCACATGGGTACAAACGTTGGGAGCCTATAGGGTTCAATGCTTGCTCCATACAACCTTATCTCCGAATACTCTTCAAATACAAACCAATCTCCAAATATGCAATGAGGTCCTAACCGTAGGAATTCTAGAGATTTTGTCGGGAAGCATGGAGGAAGAACTCCATTCAAAACTTTATAAGCAATAGTCATGAAATGGCTAGCAAACTCAAATAGTCCACGCTCATTTTACTCTTCTTTCTTATCATGTCATCCCGATGCAAACTGATTTTTTACGTTTGTTAACATCAAATATATTCAATCCCAAACTCATGAATTATTCAACATTCGATATAAAAACGAGTAAAGCAAGCAATGACGAACTAAAAACTCCGTGAGGGAAAGCCATCAATTGAGAATTTACGACTTCCGCGAAAGACGGAATATCAAGAACCACTCGGTAGCATCATCACCGCAAACATACCCAAAACCGATTTATCAACTCGTGATCATTATATTTCCCCAAAATCCGTAATGCAACCGAGAATTGGCCTATACTTTCAGCGTTAAAAATGTCCATGCCGAGATCTTCTCCGTCGAATTGAGTCCTCTCGGATTCGATTTCAAAAAATGACATACATTGACTAAACTCCTCATTTGAAAGGTCTTCAAAATAATGAGCCAAAGAATCTTCGAAAATTGCGCAGATGACTAATTTTCGGGAAGCACAATGCTTGGCGGACCACTGTGTTGATACACAACGAGAATATTTTTCTGCATGTTCATCACGAAACATTTTCCAGGTACATTGAAGAGAGCTAGCCACGAGATAGAAATTAGGAAATAGGTGGGTTTTTGGAATACAAGTGGACAATACACCGAACTCTTCATGGCAGCGAATCACGGGGGATTTTTTCAGCTTTTTAGGGTCACTTGGTGATATAACAAGGATGATTGACGGTGACCGGGGTATCGTGAATGTCTTTTTCACCGTCGATGAGAGAACCGAAGCCCGATGAACCAAACGGGGACGCTCGTCTTGCCATGACTAACAGACAATGAAAACAATATGGGGTAGTCGGGCAAGGGAAAGGTGGCATGGAGCGAGACTCAAAAAGGGAAAAGGAACTACAAACAAATGAGAATGGGACAAAGAGCAATTTAAAAGGCTAAGAAAATCCATAATAAATGGCGGAATGACATGTAGCAAAATCTTCGGAAGAGGATGACAAGCTGCCTCCAACATTGCTTGATGACGTCACTACGGGTCCGGAGTACGAGCAGGGAATTTTCGAACCTATACGTAGTAGAAATCTCAACCGTTGATCATGGCTCGCCCAAAATTTGACTCCGATCAACTATGGGGGTTCCGGTTTAAATAACCAACGAGCTCTTTCGCTCTGTAATGACCAATCCCGAACCATTTATCCAGTGATCACCACCTCCGTTCAAGCAAAATTGCCTGAGCTTAAGCTGATCAAAACATATATTTCAATAAGGTTAATATTCATCGAGGTTTGAAATGCTTCTTTTATGATATAGTATAAAAACTTTATACTATAACATATGATTTTTTGATTTTCTAATTTTTTTGTATTTTTTGATATTCAAAATAAAAAATTTAAAAGGATATGCGTATATGATCTACAACAGTGAGAATATCACAATATAATTCAAGCTTAAGAATGTGTTGAAGCACTAATAAGGTAAAGAAAGTAGTACTACAAGTTGTGTTGAAGGAAATAAGCTCAATATTGTTACTTGTGACCAAGGAAAAGGCCATCTCCACATAAGAATTTGATTTTTTTAAGAAATTAAAGTAAGTATTGTCAAGATGTACCAATAAGTCCAATAAGTTATCAAATTAGAGGTATGTAACTCCAAGGTATGTATGCTCATGTTTTTTTATATTTACAATATATTTAATAATTCTTGTTTATAGATAGTATAGGTAAAATATTGTAATACCTAGACAACATGTATCCTTATTTTCTAAGTTTTACAAGTATTATAGGATGTCAAGTAGAAGTCCTTGATTAAAATAAGGAGAAACTTTTATAGGATCCCATCCTCCATGGTTATGAAGGAGATATAACTTGTTAAATTAAATCATTTTAATGGTACGTGCTTTTCTTAAAAGTATGTATTACGAGTATAGAAGACCATGGCTTACACTTCATGGAATTCCTACAAGGTTGATCTAGAAACATCTCAAGGTATGCCTTGAAACATACATCCTATAAAATTCTCTTCATCTTATTTTGAAATTTATGTTACTAACATCATTATGTATAGCTCTCTTGAATCTAAAATATTCTTATTTAGGGTGATTCATCATCTGATAAATCTACCCAACTTATATCTCTGATTTTTTATATAAAAGAACCCACTCTTTGGAAAACCCTGACCTAAGGGTATGATTTAATGTGTGAAACTCTAAGCCCACTTAGGGTTTTTAATGAATAAATTTCTATTTTGATTGATATATTGATGATTTCATGTTTGGGGTTTTGATATGATCATGTAAGCTCTAATGTATTAGGGTTGAAATGGTGTTGTTCGAAATCCTGAACCTTTGATGTTTTGGTATAATAGGGTTTTCTTTGTTATGAATCGAAACCCTAGGTTTTGGTCAGGTCTACAATAAAAATCCTTAAAGTCCTAGGAATGAAACCCTAGGTATGTGTTCATTTGGTTGAAACCATAGTAGAATTTATTCTTGTTGATTCATTTCTGTTTGGTTGTTATGGCTTATGTATGAAATGTAGGGTTTACATAAAATCCTAGTGGGAAGTCTAATGTATATGAATTTTGAAAGTTATTAGATAATTTTATTTTATTTTGACTTATTCTTAGGGATCACTATATGAGAGAACTAATCCTATGTAACCTTGATTAAGCTGTTGATGTGATTTAGGGTTTGTAACAAACTTGGGCTAGAAGCTAAAGTATTGAAGTATAGTCTCATGATGATTATGTTTGATTCTTCCGCCACTATATGATTGTTTTGTGACTAACTTCATGCTTCTATAGATTTGGTTGTACTTGTTGTCTAAGATGTTCAAGTACATCATATTTGAGTTTGTAAAAATGTATGTAAGAGAAGAAAATATGTTAAGCATGATGAGAACCATAGAAGCCATGAAATATTCGCCAACACCTAAGGAAGAAGTTGATCTTCCTAGATTAATAGGGAGCCTGGATAAAGACGAAGTGATGGTTATGGTTCTCTACTTCATTTTTCATGCACTAGACGAGGACTAATAGTCGTAAGTCTTAGTGAAGGGCATGAGTATGAATCATGGTCATGATTGGATAATGCTTTGTTAAGGTGTTGTTGTAAAAATGAAATCAGGATATGATTGAAGAATACGTTGTTGCATGTAAAGTAGGAAAGGAAGGCGTATGATTGAGGAATCTTCTGTCAAATATTTATTTGATAGTCCTACTATGTTGAGAAGCAACAACTATTTTCTTGAAAGAACCTAGAGGTTGGTGTTTTTTTATGAACATGTGAAAGTATATTATTGATTGGGTTGTTTTTGAACATGTGAATCTCCCGAAAGTTTGATAAGCATAATGGTTACCAATCAGTTTGATCATGAGATATTTTTTGTTGAGGCTTTGTGAGTAAATAATTGCCTGGAAGGAAATCGGGATGACACTTTGTTTTGATGTTTGGTAGGGACGGTGGAATTGGGTGGATGTGCACCTAGTTCCCTGATTTAATGGTTAGTAAGTAAACCCAATGGTAAATATAAAGGTCAAAACCTTTAGTCCATATTAGTCCCACTCAGATATATTTCCCTAGTGAGGAATCTATTTTGTGGTATTGCGGTGCCTAAACAATTAAGAGATCAAATGGGTAGATTTTCTTGGTGAGGAATCTAGTCCATGGCATTCTTGTGCCTAAACTTCTTCATATATAACATGATATATTCCATGTACCTCTTTAAGTATATGTGAATACCTTCTTATTTAAGAGGGAGTGTTGAATAATGTAACTGCGTTCGGTCTTCATTATTAATATATTTGTGAAAAATCCTGGATGCGGGTGATAGACCAAGCTAATTAGCGGTGCCACTTGGACACAAGGTGGCAGGGCACCTTTCCTCCCCATGTGAATGCACATGGCCACCTGGTTTGGTTTAAATGTTGGATCATGGGGAATTTACTTGCCACCCTCGCCAGCCTCCCATCGACATCCTCCGACTTAATCACTATCCCCGGCACATTTACTTCGATAGTCCTGCCTTGGCCACCTCCCTTGGCCCTTAAATATGCTACCCCTGCTCCTTATTTTGCCATTTTCCTCTCCCTTCAGCACTATGAAGACACACTTGGTGTCTCTGCCAAGACTCAACTCCTTTGCTCAGTTCCTTTCTCCTTTGTTATATTTTCTCTGTACTTCTATTCCCCAACTGCTCCCTCGAACATTCCTACTATTAATTAATCATCTTAAATCCATTCCCACTCATCCGCCATGCCCAGTTGACATCACATGAGGTACTACAGAGAAGGGGGATGTGGCCTGCCCTCCATACCTCCCACCTCTGCCTCTGCGGCCATGACGGTGAATTTCTCAATTGACTAGGTGGAGCCGAAAACCCTCGACACCATCAATATCTCTACTCGCTTGTCTCTCCACCCTCCAGTTTCTCCTTTTGAACCCTCTAGCTCCTGCCTCCCCCCGAGAAAAATACCCCACAAGTCCATCATCTCTCTTGGTCCTGCCTTCTCCCCCCGCAAGATGGTGGCTTTGCAAGTGTAGAGTGCTTCAAGCAGCGACCATGACAGCTCCAGCTCGGACGAGGGAGGAAACAGTGTGGGTGCTGATACACATGCGGCTTCCTCCATTTTGCCTGATTCCCACGCGGTGCTTCTTCCACCATCAATAGCCCGCGTGTCCAAGCAGGAGGAGGACGAGTCAGATTATGCATGCAGAATTGTGGAAGAGCCACTCCAACCTCTAGAAAATGATGATAGCTCTCCATCTGATTAATTTTTGGGTGCTTATCTCTTATTCTAGTCATCATTTTGTTATTTCAAGGTTTCTAGTGTTCTGGTTTTGTCTAGTGCTCTATTTCTATCTTAAACTTATCACTTGTCGGGTTGGTTTCCCACTATGGGTAGCATATTATCATCTCTCTATTCTCTACTCTTGGGCTGGTTTCCCCGTCTGGGGCAGCCCCTTTTTTGTGATTTTGATATCGAAACTTCCTTCTGGAATTGGCTTGCCAACTCCGGAGGATGAGAAATGTAATCTTTGGGACTGTATGATATAATAGAAGTAGTTTAATTAAGAATATATATATATATATATATATATTTGTGAAAAATAATTTAGTATTATTAAATGACTTATTAAAGCATGGGTTTCATGCTTGGGTCATATTATTTAGGTCAAAGTCCCCATTGTGGGCTTCTAAGTTTATAGGGTCATTATAGATTTAAATTGACCCCTCCTTGGCTTTTGAATCATGTAAAAAGGTCTTTCTCAAAGTCATTTATTGTTTTAGAATCCTCCATCATGTCATCCTCTTCATCAACTCAACCTCTTCAATTCAACCTCTTCATCTTCAAGTCAACCGTAAGGAATTACTATCAAAATGAACTCAATTCAGCCTAAATGAAGTCATAACTATTCACAAAGTCATGTTGACTTATTAACTATGGGAAACCACTAGAAATAATCATGTAAGGACTTCATTACAAATAAGAAAGTTCGGATCATTTCTAAAGATCGGAAATTACAAAGATACAAGTTATATCAAGCTCGGATATTACAGTGATAAAGTTCAGAATTTTATCAAGTTTTGGTGATACTATAGTTCATTTTTATCTCAGTAATATAGATTTGGTACCACCATTATGGACTCATCATAGCAAGAAGGTGTCATGATTTCAGTGCCATTACAATTTAGAGCTACTACAGGAGTAAATATTTGGTGCTACTTTAGCAACAAGGTTTCTATTCTTTCATCATATCACAGAACTCGGATTCAGTACTTACGTTGTGATAAATACCTTGGTGTTATTGCTGAAAGGAGGACTTGGTGCTATTGTAGAGATGAGGTCTCGACATTATAGCAAAGGTGAGTCCTTGGTGACAATACAATGATGATGTCTTGGTGCAATCATGGATCTTCGTATGATAACACGGTGAAGGATGACTTAATGGAGGAAGTCTCTAGTATAATTCTTGGTTGTTTCATCTTGAATATATTAAAGGAAGAACTTTTAATGGGTTTTCCTCGAAGAGTGGGGTTTTTCCCAGCACTGTGCCTACATATTATGTCCTCTTCTATATTTTTATCGGAATTAGTATTTATGATAAGAAAAGATAAATTTAAAGAACAAATAATAACAATGAAATACATCACAAGATAATGTGATAATAAGAGAAATTGATTAACTTCCATCTCCTTTGATTTCTCAACAAATGTTAATATCATCAACCATCTATCATCTACAATTAACATTTTTGTGCAGCACACATGTGGCTATCGGATTTCATAGCCATCATTTTGTCCTTTTTCTTATTTATATATGATACATGAACTCATATTTCCTATTCACAATTTTTCTTATTTTCTACAGTGACATTATAGTTATCAAGTTCATCTCTATTGGATCAAAAAATTGGGAAATGTTCCTTTCTAATGGGCTCATTTTTATAATTAGGTTATTAGAATTGGTAAATTAATAAAAAAAATTGTAATAAAAAATAAAAAAATTGATTCTTATATTAAAAGAGGTTATGAAAATAGTAAACTACGCGTTAAAAAATTTTAGTTTCTAAATTTTGTATTAAAATATGGTACAGAAAGGTAAGTTTGTAGTTCATATTAAAATATAAAATAATTAGTAAATTTTATTTGTGAGATTTTGTAAGATATGTATTCGCCATTTTTCTTGTATTGAATTTCACACAGTTAATTTTTTCTTATTATAAATACAATTAAAATATTCATATATTGAATACACCAAATATTCCATGAGAGAGTTTCTATAAGTGAGTTTCATAGACTCAATGAAAAAAAATTATTATTGAGCCCAAACTCGATAAATATATTTAAATACAATGTATATACTGAAAAAATGAAATTGTGGATGGGAAATGAGATTCCTCCATTTAATCATTTTCTATCTACTTTCACCAAACTCACAAAATGGGAGGAGTCCACATTTTCTTTAGAAACTACCATTATGATATTATTCCATATAATCCTTCTCTATATGCTTTCCTAACACTCACAAAATTTGGGGAGTCCACATTCTCTTCAAAAAATACCATATGTAGTGGTGGGACAATGTGCCAGAAATATCATCCTTAGAACCACTTTCTGAAATCCATGAATTATTCTAACATATGCTTAATGAGATATTTGCATCCACATCTGATTTTATTTCTATGTGATTGCTCAAATTTGTGGTAATGATATTTTTCTTCTTCTCTCCCTTCCTCCAGTTCTTCGAGTTTAGTTCTAGATGTAGTTTCCAACACTTTCCTTTTGTATGAGCATCAAAGTTATAGTGGTAGCAATTATATTGGGTATTTTTAGACTGGTTTGTTGTGGTTGTCATTTTTTTCCTTACCCCATTTCCATTGATTCTTCCCTTATTTGGAAGCTTCATGTTGTTCCTTATGATTTGACCCACTTGATTTCCCTTTCTTCTAGAATATTTTTTCTAGGTATTTTTCTCATACAAAAGCTTCATCCACCATTCTAGTTTCGAAAAACATCACTTGCTTTTTAAAATGGTTGTGTAGACCCCCATATATCTGAGGAGTATATCTAAGCTCTTGAGAGAGATACCTAGCATAATTTTCATCTTCCTAAATTTTGCAATGTATTCTTTTACACACTACCCCTATCTTAGCCTAAAATAATGCTAGCAAATCCACCAACCCTCCATAGTTTTTAATTGAATTTCTATAATAGATTACGAATTTGTACTATAATAAAACCTCCACCAAAATTATTCTCTATTCTATAAAAATGTCCCCACATATTATTTGAATCATTCATCATCATATTAATCCATTTAGAAGAATTCCTCTCTCCATTTCTAGGCCATGAGGCATAGTTTTCCTAGTTCCTCTAGTTCTTCATACAAATATTTTAGCCTTGGAAAAGAGGGAGAAATACTTATAGAATGTTTTTTTATTTCATATGGCACAAATATAGATTTGATCTATTAAGTACTCCTTTAGTGAATAATTTTCTTTACATTAAAAGAAAAATTGTGAGTACTAGTTCTATCTCTTCTTTATTCTTATTCGCCTACAAAGTATCTATCTGAGAGCTTAATGTTCTCAATGGATCTGTTTTAAAGTTCTCAAACAGATTACCATTTTCTACTATAGTAACACCTCGACCAACATTATTTCCTATTATGGCTGTTGTTTCTCACCTATTTTGGGGTTGTAACTTATATCATGGGGTTTTGGCTAGATTTTCAACAACATAGAGGAGTTGCATCCATTAACATTCACTCTTATTTGGTATTGTTGATATATAAAGAGTGAAACTTTCACGATATAATGTATAATAATAAGTTTAGAAGTGGAATAAAACATACTCTCTATACCTTCACTAAAAATAGTTAATTCATGGATGGAAAATGAACTGAGAAGGAATGAAAAGGGTTATGGAAAATTGCTAAAATTGTGCAAATTTGGGTACTTCTTAGCTTGGTTGGAATTTAGAAATGAAATTTTGAACCTACCCTTGTGCGCATTGATGATGAAGGAATTGATGTCCTTGATGAGGCATTATTGGTTAGTTTTCTACATCATATTACATCACATATGTGCATAGAGTGACTTCCAAACACCATTATAAATATATCAAATTGAACTACATCTAGTTCTACTTCCTTAATAAAATAAAAATTAATATAAAATTTGATTCTCAGTGGTTGGTTACCTATATTTCCCCATATTTAATTTACAATCCAATTGGATATGGGCTTGGGTGATCAGAAACTTCCAATCCCAATTTTCTTACCAAGTTTACTAGAATGAAATTTTATTATTATCATGAGTCAAACAAAGCATCGAATTTTGTTTTCTTGACATATATTTTCATATGGAAGAATATATTCATCTCCTTCTCTTCATGGTGTTGAAGGCTACACAGATTCACTCCATTATACATTGATGTGTAGGCAATATTTGCATCCACATATGAGTTGCTTTCCACACGATTTCTCAAATTTGTGGCAATGAGATTTTTCTTCTTCCCTCCCCTCTTCCAGTTCTTCGGATTGAGTTCTGGATGTAGTTTCCAACACTTTCCTTTTGTATTCTCATCAATGTTATATTTGTTTCAGTTTTTGTGGGTATTTTTTAACTAGTGTGGTGTGGTTGTCATCGTTGTTTTTCCTTAGCCCCTTTCTATTTCCTTATCCCTTATTTAGAAGTTTCATGTTGTTCCCTTTTCTTGGACCCACTGGATTTCCCTTTCTTCTAGTCTATTTTTTCTAGATATTTTTCCTGTACAAAAGCTTCATCCACCATTCTAGTTTCGAACAACATCACTTTCTTTTGCAAATGGCTATGTAGACCCCTAGATATTTCCGCAGTAAAATTGGGTTCCTCGGAGAGATACCTAGCTTCATTGTCATATTCCTCAATTATATAGTGTATTCATGTACACTCTACCCCTATCTTAGCATGAAGTAATGCCACCAAATCCACTGACCCTCCATAGGTTTTAATTGATATCTAATAAATTACCAATTTGTACTCTAATAACACCTACACCAAAATTATTCTCTATTCTAGAAAAATATATCCACATATTATTTGAGTCATTCATCCTCATATTAAGTCATTCAAAAGAATTACTCTTTTCATTTCTAGGGCATGAACCATAGAATCAATTTTTTTGTCTTGACATGTATCTTTATATGGAAGAGTCTGGTCATTTCCCTCTCTTCATGATTTTCAGGGATACATATATTCACTCAATTATATATTAAGGTGTTGGAAATATTTGTAGCCACATCCGATTTTATTTCCACATGATTTCTAAATTTTTTGGCAATGAGATTTTTCTTCTTTCCTCCCTTCCTCCAGTTCTTTGGGTTGAGTTCTAGATGTATTTTCAAACACTTTCCTTTTGTACGACCATCTACGTTATACTGGTTGTAGTTATGGTGGGTATTTTTGAACTGGTGTGGTGTTTTTGTTGTCATTTTTTTTTCCATACTCCCTTTCCATTGCGTCTTCCCTTATTGGAAGCTTCATTTTGTTCCTTTTCTTTGACCCAGTTGATTTCCCTTTCTTCTAGTTTATTTTTTCTTCGTGTTTTTCCCATACAAAAGCTTCATCCACCATTCTAGTTTCGAACAACATCACTTGCATTTAGAAATGGTTGTGTAGACCCCCAGATATTTGAGGAGTACATTTCGGTTATTAGGAGAGTAACCTACTTGTGACCTAGCATCAATGTCATCTTCATAAATTATACTGTGTATTCTTGTACACTCTACCCCTATCTCATCCTGAAGTAATGCCACCAGATCCACCGACCCTCCATAGTTTTTAATTGAATTTCTCTAATATATTTCCATTTTGTACTTTAATAACACCTCCACCAATATTCTTCTCTATTATGGAAAAATATATCCACATATTATTTGAGTCATTTATCCTCATATTAATCCATTTAGAAGAATTCCTTTGTTCATTTCTATGCCATGAAGCATAATTCTCCTGGTTCTTTTCTTCTACTTCTTCATACACAACCTTTAGCCTTGGAAAAGAGGTATAATTACTTGTATAATGTTATTTATTTCAGATGTCACAAATATAAATTTGATACATTGGGTACTCCTTTAGTGGATGATTTCTTTTACATAAAAAAAAAAAAAATTGTGAGTACTAGTTCTAACACCTCTTTATTCTTATTCGCCTACATAGTATCTATCTAAGAGCTTAATGTTCTCAAGGGATCATTTTTGAAGTTCTCTAATAGATTAGAAATTTATATTGTAGTAACACCTCCACATATATTATTTTCTATTATGGCCAATTTGTATCACCTATTATGGGTTTGTAGCTTATATCATGGGGTTTTGGCTAGAGTTGCAGCAATGCGGAGGAGTTACATACATAGACCTTCGCTCCTATTTGGTAGTGTTAATATAAAGAGTGTAAATTTCATAATATTATGTATAATGATAAGTATAGAAGTGGAATAAAAGATGATATCTATAACTTCACCCAAAATAGGGAAATCATGGATGGAAAAGGCACTAAGAAGGAATGAAAGGAGGAAAAATACCGTGAAAAGGGTTATGGAAAGGTGTTGAAAATGTGAAAATATTGGCGCTTGTTAGCTTGGATGGAACTTACCAATGAAATTATGAACCTACCCTTGTTCACATTGATGATGAAGGACTTTCTTCCATTGATGAGGCATTATTGGTTAGATATATACATGACGATTGTATCCCACATGTGCATAGAGTGACTTCCTAACACCACTATAAATGCATCAAATGGAACTACATATAGTTCTAATTCCTCAATAAAATAAACATTGATTGAAAATTTGATTTATCAATGCTTGGTTACCTATATTTCCCCATATTTATGTTCCAATCCCATTGGATATGGGATTGGGTGATCAGGAACTTCCAATCCCAATTTTATTACCAACTTTACTAGAATTATACTTTCTTATTATCGTGACCCAAACATGGCATCAATTTTTGTTTTCTTGACATTTATATTTAAATGAAAGATTATGGTCATATCCTTCTCTTCATGATCATGTTGAAGGCTACACAAATGCACTCCATTATAAATTGATCTGTAGGAAATATTTGCATCCACATATGAGTTTCTTTCCACATGATTTCTCAAATTTATGGAAATGATATTTTTCTTCTACCCTCCCTTCCTCCAGTTCTTCGGGTTGAGTTCTGGATGTAGTTTCCAACACTTCCCCTTTGTACGACCATCAACATTATAGTGGTTTCAGTTGTTGTGGGTATTTTTGCACTGGTGTGGTATGTTTATTGTCGTTTTTTTTTTTTCCTTACCCCCTTTCCATTGCTTCATCCCTTATTTGGAAGCTTCATTTTCTTCCTTTTTCTTTCACCCACTTGATTTCCCTTTCTTCTAGTATATTTTTTCTAGGTATTTTTCCTGTACAAAATCTTCAAACACCATTCTAGTTTTGAACAACACCACTTTCTTTTGCAAATGGTTGTGTAGACCCCTATATATTTGAGGAGAACGTATGAATTCTTGGGAGAGATACCTAGCATCATTCCCATATTCCTAAATTCTTCAATGTATTCTTGTAATCTCTACCCCTATCTCAGCATGAAGTAATGAAACCATATCCACCAACTCTACATATACCTAATCAAATAAAATTAGGACTGAATAATATTTTTTAAATCCCCCCACGTAGTCACTAGAGGACTCCCCTCCAATGATCCAGGTGGATATTGGTGTTCACACTCATATTCCACTTGGGGCCCCACCATTTCTTTTTTCAGTTTTTCAGTTTCCTCAATTGTAGCACATTTTACTATTTTTAGTAGTTTTTCAGCTCCAGAACTTCCAAAGTTGGTTTGAGGCCTTAAACGACGTTTTGTGGAAACACCAAGAGCAACATGGAAGATCCTTTGATGTTTCTCGCATCAAAAGTTGTAGTCCTCGAATAGATATTTATAATGAGGTATTGTGCACGTCAAATGGAGATCGTGTGCCAGAATTTACGTCCTCGTGAAGATTGATGTATCAATTTACCCAAACGGGGCCCATAGTTTTGGTCTTTCATCTCCTAGGTTTAGTCTTTTGGATGTTTAGTGTTTTCCATTGTTTCTTAATAATAAATAGGTCCTCGATCCTCATTGTAACATAGTTCAGAGGCCTATATCCGCCACATCTTTTCTTAGAGATAAGCTACCATCACCCTAGCTAGTTTATTTCCATTCTTCTCGGAAGAATATTTCAGTTATTTGTTATTAATGAAATGAAGTTCTATTTCTATTGCATCTCTGATTTTATGTGTATTTATGTATTTCATTGTGTTCCTTCATAAATCTGGATCAGTGGTACTAGAGTGGTTTTCTCTTTTTCGATCCTTCTTTGCATGTCCCCAACGAGGTCAGGGTATAAGGAGTTAGGGATCAATCTGGTTGAACCTTTTCAAGATCAGCCTCACAAACCCTAATGGTCGCCCATGAGGGAAGAAAAGAAAGATGAGGGAGCAGGATATGCTATCAAAATATTGCTCTAGGAGGCCCTTGAGAAATATAGGAATGCGATGATGGATAAATTTTCCTAGATCCTTCAATGGCAACCCACTGGCAGCGCATCTACATCCAACAATCACTATGGAGGCGCCACTCCTTTTAAGGTACACGTAAACTTTGGCATTCCCATATTTGAGGGCCAAATAGATGTAGGTTCCATAGATATATGGTTGAATCTATTAGAAGGATATTTCTCAATTCATGGCTTTTTCGATAGGGAGAATATTATTTTTTCACCCCTAAAATTCGTCACCCATGTGAAGGACTGGTGGGAAACCTAATGTGAGAAAAATGGACGAGGGGGAACCCTCTCTGTTCCTGACCATACCCACTTGGAATTATTTTCAGGATGCCATCAAGGAACAATATTATTCCATGGGGAGCTATGAGGAAAAGTACATACAATGGACTACATTGCGGCAATAAAGGGATCAAGATGTGCATGTGTTGACGAATCTATTCCATACCCTGCGCACAAATATGGGTATCAAATATTCGGAGAAAAATTTGGTGTTGAAGTACCGCAATTTTCTACACATATACATTCAGGAGGAAATGTATTTCCTCGACATCTCCTCTCTTGGTATGGGATAACGATATGCTACCAAGATTGAGCAGATATTCAAATAGAAGAAGTGAGACTTTGGATTTGCAAATCAAAAGCAAGGGAAAGTTTCCCCTAAACCTCAGAATAAAGGACAAATCCAATTCATGGAGACCCAAGACAACCTACCAAAGCCGCAAGAAAAGAACAACACTGCGAAGCCAAAGAAGGACATGGGGAAGTGGTGTGAGTTCCATAAGAGCTCCACTCACAACACAAGTGAGTTTCGAACCAAGCAGTCACTGGTGGTCGAGATGAAGGCTTCTGAATTATATGCATGCTCCAACTCTGAATCAAAACCCAACAAGGGGAATGACAAAGGGAAGTATATTATTGATGTGGAGCCCAACGCCACCTTTGCCACCATGAAGATCTAGAAGAAGGAACTAGAATATTCATAGAAGCACAAGCGTCTCTTCCACTCCCAGATGTGGGTAAAGGGTTCCCTGATATAGTTCATTTTCGACTGTAGGAGCTAAAATAACCTCATTTCAGCAAAGGTCATGAAGTGGGTGGACTTGCTGACCACAACACACCCACAACCATACACCATCGGGTGGCTTCACCAAGGACGAGATCTCCGTGGTAGCGAGCAATGTCGCCTTCCCTATAGCATCGAGCCCTTCACGGATGAGGTATTATGCAACATTTATCCTCTTGATTTTTTTGATGTATTAGTAGGCGAACCCTATTTTTGGAATCGACATGTTGTGTATGAGTCTCGGCCTCACGCTGTTATTGTTAATTTTGAAAATAAGTTGTACATGATAATAGAGGTACCACCGCCTGCCGCTATCTCTTTAGTTTTTGAAAAACAATGCAGTAAGCTAATTTCTAAAATCGAGAAATTCATTTTCATGATGATCTGCACTCAGGGCATGAAGAATATTGTGGCCATGACCTCCAGACATAGCTCCTCCACATGACAACAACAAATGAACAAGGTCATGGAGGAGTGCAAGGACATATTCATCTCACCCGCATGGGTGCCTCTTCACTGTCAGTTCAAGAACCCCATTGATCTTACCTTAGGTGAATCATTGCCCAATGGACTGATCTATTGGTGCTCTATTATGGAGAACGATGAATCAAGAGGCAGATTTAGGAGCTACTACAAAAAGGTCACATCCGGCCGAGTTTATCACCTTGTGAGAGCCTGATCGTGTTGATGCAGCAGAAGTATGCGACTTGGAGACTCTATATTGACTACTGGGCACACTAAACAAGATCATTGTCCAGAATAGGTACCTAATCCCACATATTGATGAACTTCTGGACCAAATCAAAGGGATGAAATATTTCAGCAAGATCGAATTGAAGTCTGGGTATCACCAGGTACCAATCGAACCCTTCAATGTGTGGAATTTTTCCTTCAAAGCTAAGGAGGGCCTTTTCAAATGGTTGGTCATGCATTTCGGGTTGACGAATTCTCCCGCAACCTTTATGCAGCTCATGGATGACATCTTGCATCCATTCACCAACTCATTTGTAGAAGTGTACTTGGATGACATCCTAGTCTTCAAATAGACATGGGAAGAGCACCTCCACCACATCCAACAGGTCCTATAAACACTGCAACAACACACGTTGTGTGCCAATTTAGAGAAGTGCACTTTTGGCATGATCAAGGTTCATTATCTAGGATACATTATTGATGAGAGGGGGGTGCATGTGGACACAACCAAGGTCCAAGTCATTCGGGATTGGTTAGCACCAACCACTCTAACAGAGCTTCACAACTTTCTAGGGCTTACTAGTTTCTACCACAGGTTCGTATTGGGATTCTCTCATATTAATTGGGCCTTGAGTCAAGTCACCAAGGGAGGAGCGAAAGAAAAATTCTTTTGTCTAGAATCTCAATAGAAGGCGTTCGTATAATTGAAACATCGTCTCTGCTCTGCCTCAGTGCTCACACTACCAGACTTGCAAAAACAATTTTAGATCGAGACATATGCCTCTGACTATGCTATTGGGGCAGTTCTTACTCAATAGGGGCACCTAGTGGCATATCACAGTGATACCGTGTCTGCCACAGTCCACAAGTATTCCACTTATGACAAATAAATGTATTCCATTATGTAGGCTTCCTGACAATGGAAGCATTACATTTTGGGGAAGGAAACAATCATCCACACAGATCACTGACCCCTGTAGTTCATACAGATGTAAGGGAAGTTGCAGAACAATCTCCATCAGAAGTGGTCCACATAACTACAACAGTTTCATTTGAAAATCAATTACAAGAAGGTCAACACCAATAATCTTGTAGACTGCCTCATTCGATCACCAATCGTGACGCTAACCATCGTTCTCAACTCTTATGGGCACGAGACTTCTGATTGGTCGCTTCTCTACAAGAGAAATCTGGAATTCAGCCACACATACAAGCCACTCTTGGAGGGTAGGCAAGTTCTAATTTTTCACCTCCAGGATGCACTACTATGTCACTTGGGAATCCTTTGTGTTCTTTTAAGCGAGCGTGCCAAGATGATTTGGGAAGTGCACTACAGTCGGTTCGCTGGGCATTTTGGGGTCGAGAAAATAGTGGTTGTACTACAGAATTATTTCTATTGGTCAAACCTTCGACAAGATGTCAGGAAGTACATCAGATCCTCCACTGCTTGCGCTATTTCCAAACCAACCATCAAGAAGTAAGGCCTATATACTCCGTTTCCTACCCCGATTCAACCTTGGGAATCCATATCCATGGATTGTAAGCTGGGCCTTCCTTCTACTAAGTATGTAAATGACTATGTTTTCGTGGTCGTTGATAGATTATCGAAGATGGCCATTATGGAAGCCTGCAAGAATAATATCACAATAGAAGCCACTTCTAAACTCTTCTTTGAGTGAGTGTGGGTGCACTTTGGGATCCCATGATATGTCATCTCATATCAGGAAAACAGGTTCCTTAGAACATTTTGGTCCAGCCTCTGGTCAATGTTGGACACCAAGCTCACTAAGTCCATAGCTTTCCATCCCCAAACTGATGGCTAGACAAAGGTCGTCAACAGGATTATCGTAGACATTCTATGCATGTACAATTCAAAGCATCCATGCGCATGGGATGAGATCCTTCCCTATGTAAAAAAAATTTATAAATAGGCTCTCCACAGCTCAACCGGCCACAACCCCTTTCAGGTGGTCTTGGGATTCCATCCACTATGTCCCATTGACGTAGCCATGCCATTTTCAACTACTGAGGCTGATTCGATTCATGTCCAGTCTTAAGCTGATAAGGTGAACAACTTCATTGAGTGCATTCAGCACATCTTCCAACAAGTTCATGACATATTGCACAAATCCAATGCTAAGTACGAGCAATGAAATGATCAACATCAGGTTCCACAAAACTTCTAGGTGGGCGACAAAGTGTGGCTACATTTTCAAAAGGAGAACCTCGCTGGACCCCACCACAAGCTTCATCTGCTTCGATATGGGTTGTACACCATCACCAAGGCTATAGGGGCTAATGGCTTTGAGCTAAATATTACACCGTTCCTTGGTCTGCACCCAGTGTTCAATGTGGACCACCTTTGGCCCTACTTCCCACCTCTACTCAACACCTCTGACATTGCATAACAACTCACATCAACAGAATTAAACCTAGACTACATGGAACATGCCACCACATATCATATCATGGACATGAAAATAAAGAACACTCTCCAGCAGAAGATCCAATTGTATCAGGTTCTCAAAGCTGGCCAAATCCTGCACCAAGGAAAATGGTTCACCATGGACCAAGTTCAGCAACAGTTTCCTCATCTCATGAAGGAACTCAACGCAATGGGGACCATTGCTTCCTAAGGGAAGAGAAATGATCCAGGTGGATATTGGTGGCCACCCACCTATTCCACTTAGGGCCCCACCCTTTCTTCTTTCAATTTTTCTGTTTCCTTAATTGTAGCATAGTTTACTATTTTTAGCAGTTTTTTCAGGTCTTGAACTTCTAGAGCCATTTTGAGGCCCTAAACGGTGTTTTTTGGAAAAATCGGGAGAAATGTGAAAATCCATTCAATTCTGCTCACATCAAAATTTTTATTCCTCAGATATATCTTTCTAACGAGTTATTATGCACGTCAAACAGAGTTCGTATGCAAAATTTACGTTCTCGGGAAGATTGATGTACCAATTTACCCAAACAAGGCCCATAATTTTGGTGCTTCATCTCCTAGGGTTAGTATTTTGAATGTTTATGGTTTTCCATCGTTTCCCAATAATAAATAGGCCCTCGAGCCTCATTGTAACATAGTTCAGAGGCCTATAGCCGCCACATCTCTTCTCGGAGATAAGCTACCAACGCCCTAGCTAGTTTATTTCCATTCTGCTTGGAAAAATATTTCAGTTATTTGTTATTAATGAAATGAAGTTTTATTTCTGATCCATCCTTGATTTTATGTGTATTTCTATATTTCATTGTGTTCCTGCATAAATCCGGATCATCCAACCTTAGGGTTTCTTTATGGATTTCCTACCAAGTGAGGGCATGACACTCTAACTTCAAATGGGAGAAAGGAATTTTCTATAATTATTTTTCAAGTTGATGAATGTTGAAGTAAACCTTTAATTGTTACAATGGGTGATTTGATTTTGAAATGTCAAGATCACCTTAATATGGCTTGATGCAAGCTTTTTATTACATATTTAATATGGACTATGGATTATTCATGGCACTCAAGCTAAGTTTTTTTCTTTTATTTTTCTTTTTTCTTTTTAATTTCATGTTTTGTCTTAAACTCGCATTTTGGTTCTTCTCGATCCCCATTTTCCCCTCTTATATAACCTCCAAGTTGTAACCCTTCGAAATTATTATTCATTATTGCCATGTGGCTAGACCCTTTTCCATGATTATCGGGATTGATGTGGCATCCTATCGAATTATGTTGGTCAACTTTTAATAGGTCAACTTTCAAGGGGCATATCATTCTCATTCAATCTTTGGTTGATTGAAATTTTATGTTTTTGGAAAGGTATTGGTGTGTATGGAATCTAGGTCCATAGTAAAGTTGATACCACAAAAAGTTTTCATTTAAGGCCAACAAAATGATCCTAGACTTTTTACAAACTAAGAAATTCAGAAAAAGTGACCCTTACAAGTTGATTCCTACGAATTTTCCTATAAAAGGATTGATATGGGTAACAAATAATATATTGATCCAATTTTGATCAATGCCATAAGTCAATATACAAAAAATCAACCTACAACTTATGGTTTGGTAGAGTAGGGTTTTCTTTGTTATGTTATGAAAGCCTAGATCTTTAGGGTTTGGTTAGATATATAAAAAAAACCCTTGTTATGTATTTAAATTAAGGTCATAAGAATGAAACCCTATGTATGTGCTCATTTGGTTGAAACCCTAGCTTGTTCTAGGTTGGTGTATGTCTAACATTTTAATATTTCCTGACATATGATGTGTTTATGATATGATGATGAATTCATAGATATATGTGTTTACATAAATGTTAATGGTCATGAGTCGTGAGGTT
Organism: Pinus albicaulis; assembly: GCA_034641835.2. Taxonomy (NCBI): domain Eukaryota; kingdom Viridiplantae; phylum Streptophyta; class Pinopsida; order Pinales; family Pinaceae; genus Pinus; species Pinus albicaulis. Next base: position 1,451,196,491 of record CM076575.1, read on the forward strand.
TGTAAACAAGCCCTAGTCAAATTTTGATGGTCTAGGATGATCTTGTTTGGAAAATATATGGTTTAGAAGCTAAACCCTAGTAGTAGTTAAATTCACTATTATATATAGCCATATGGAACTTATGAATCTATATAGTGATTGTTTGAGAATTTGTAGATGGAAATCTAGGGTTTAATTCAAACCGTAGTAGATGATGTTGATTAAGTTCTGATTGTATTTTATTATTGAACCTCATGTATGAAATCTAGGATATGTATGAAATCCTAGTGATTAGTCTAACATATGAATTTTGATGATTGTTATACACATTACTTGCTTGAATTACTTCTAGGATTTGTTATATGAAATGACTTGTCATCTTGTTGAAAGAATATTGAAACCCTAGACAAATATAATATTTTGAGTTGTGGATGTGATTTAGGGTTTGTAACAAAACCTGGGCAAGAATTTGAAGTATTGAAGTATAGTATATTGTTGATTATGTTTTAAAATTCTAATGCTTTCGTTGTTATAAAATTTTGATACGACTAACTTCATGTTTCTATAATTTTGGTTATGCTTGCTAATGTGCAGGTACATCATCTTCAATATTGGTGAAGATGATCATAAAATAAAGTTGATATGATAAGCATGATATATGAATCACTTTGATAATAAGGATGGAAGCCATGAAATATTCTCTGATGTCATAAAGAAGTAGTGGAACTCCCTAATTTAAGAGGGAGAATGAATGACTATATCCTCTCTAATTAAGAGGGAGTGACAGATATAATTATCTACTCCATGTGTCATGCACTAGTCTAGGACTAACAACCGTAAGTCTCAGTGAGGACCATGAGTGAGAAAAGAAAATTGGAGAATGTTGCTGAAGAATATGTTGTTGCATGAGAAGTAGGAAAGGAAAGTGTATGATTGAGGAATCTCCTGTCAAAGATTCAGTTTATAGTCCTACTTTGAAAATATGAGAAGCAACATCAAGTTGTCTAGAAGACCCCAAAGGTTTGTATTTGATTATGTACATGTGAAAGTATATTATTGATTGGGGTTGTGTTTGTACATGTGAATGTATAAAAGGAGTTAGTAACATGCTAGTTACCAATCATTTTGATTGGGAGAGATTGGTCATCCTTTATATGTTGGTTCAAGTGGTGTTGAGGCTTTGCGAGTGAATAATTTCCTAGGATGTTTAGTTCTCGAAGTTGGAAGGCTGCCATTGGTCATTAGGATATGACATGCACGTTGATCCTTGGTTTGAGGGTTAGAAAGTAATCCTAATGGTACCTAGAGAAGTTGAAAGCTTGATTCCATCTTAGTCCCTATCAAATAGATTTCCTTGGTCAAGAATGTAGTCAATAGCATTGCAATGCCTAAATTGTTGAGAGACCAATGGATATATTTCCCTGGTCAGGAATCTAGTCCATGGCATTGTGGTTCCTAAACTTCTTCATAGATGATGTGTTAAGATATTCCATATACCTCTTTGATTATATGTAAATATGAATTCCTCCCTAGTTAAGAGGGAGTGTTGGAAAATGTAATTACATTCGGTCTTCTTTACATAATATATTTTTTCAAAAGAAAAGAAAAAATAATTTTATTATTGTTGAATTGAATTGTTAAAGCATGGGTTTCATGCTCGGGTCAGTTATAGGTCAAGCCTCCATTATAGTCTTTATGATTTTGGGTCAAATTCATCCCATTTATTTTTCAAAGACTCCTCCATCAATTCTCCTTGTGTCGGCTTGAAATAGATCATCAAGAAGACAGTTACACTTCAAGTAAAATCATGTCGGCCTAGATATATTTTGGGACACAATTGTTAGAATAGCACATGTTGGTTAATTTATATGGGATAGCCACTATATGTACAAGCTTAGGGTCCTTGCATTCCACCACATAATAGAGCTCAGATTATCCTCTGAAATTAGCTCAGAAATCACAGGAAACCCATGTTAATTGCAGACAATTTTTGGTGCAATCAAAGTGGAAAAATGTCGATGTCGTTGCACTAGGAAAGTGCAGATATCACAGAGATCAAATTCGGTCTTACTGCATAAATATATTTTTTTATATTACATGACACAGTGCTATCTCAATATCACTGTTTTGGTGTGATCTCAGTTTGTTTCTCTTCAAGTAACATAAATTCAATATAGTGGAAATATCTTAGTGTTACAGAGTACAAAGTCAAGGATTAGATGCTATCACAATGGTAAGAGCTTGATGCTACCACAGTGTCAATATGCTACTACAATAATGAGGACTTGATACTACCACTTAAGAAGTTCATGATGCTTTTACAGTGACAAGGTCTCGACTAAAGTAAAGAAGAATTGTGTTGCTGGAGATAGGAATGCCACTTCAAGAAAAATAATGACTTGATGGAGGGAGTGTCCAGTTTTTAAGAGTCTTGGTCATCTCATCTTGAATCTACTGAAGGAATGATTTTGACAAGGTTTTTCCCAAAGAATGGGAATTTTCCATGGAAAACTACCTACATCTTGTGTCCTCTTCTATTTGTTGCTTGGCATTATTCTTAATGATAATAAAACATAAAATGAAAGAACACATAATAATAATGAAAACATCAGAAGATAATGTGATAATAAGGAAATCGATTAATTGCCACCTATATGGGTTTTCCAATAGAAAATAGGGAGAACTGCTTTTAGAATGATCTTTATTGTAGATGGCACAAATATAAATTTGATCCATTGGGTATTCCTTTAGTGGATGCTTTATTTACATTAAAAAAAAAAAAATTTGAGTAATAGCTCTACCTCTTCTTTACCAAATTTACTAGAATGATATCTTCTTATGATCGTGAGCCACAAAGACCATCACTTTTTTATTTCTTGACATGTAAATTTATATGGAAGATTATGGTAATCTCCTTCTATTCATGATGTTGAAGGCTACACAGATTCATATTTAATTGTTACAACGATTTATTTGGTTTTAAAACATAAATCCCAACTTAATATGCCTTGATGTAAGCCTTAACTTCCATCCTAAACATGGACTATGCATTCTTCATGGCAAAGAAACTAGGCACCAGGTTGTAACCCTTTTGGAGTCTTCTTCACTATGGCCATGTAGCTAACCCTTTTTCCAAGATTATTGGGGCTTGATGTGGCATCCTAACGAATTATGTTGGTCAATTTAAATAGGCTAACTTTCAAGAGCCATAACATTATCATACAGGCTCTCGTTGATAAAAATTTTAGGTTGTTGGAAAGGTGTGAGTGGAATGTAGGCCCATAGTAAGGCTGAGACCAAAAAAAATGTTCATTTAATTTAAGGCCAACAAAGTGGCTCATGGATTTTTTACAAACTCAGAAATTCAGAAAAAGTAACCCTTGTAGGTTGATTCATATGAATATTCCTATAAAAATATTGGTATGGGTAACAAATAATATATTGATCCAATTTTGATGGGTGACATATGTTGATCAAATTTTGATGGCAACAAATTTTTTATTAACTATAAGGAGTTTGAATAAATTAATTTTGTTTGTAATAATGAAAATTTAATAGTAATAGTTTGGTAATTGAATTATCAATTACTATTGAACATTAACTTAGTTAATAATAACTTTTAGGTTATACTTTATAATTATATTGTAAATATATGAATATATTGATGAAATGGTAAATTGTGAATATATTGGAAAAACGATGATAACTTATTATAGATAATTTAATACTATTGAATGTTTTACTTAATGCTTCAAAATACAAAATAATACATAACCAAGAGATTAAAAATAGAAAATAATTTTCATACATATGTGAAGACATTCCAATAAAATAAAATAGAAGTTGATTAATTTGATGATTCAAAATACACACAATATATGTGGAGACATGACATTGGAAAATAATATGTCATTTAAATCATAAAAGTCATTCTTCTTCTAATTATACTTTTATTTGTACGAGATTCTCACACTAGGAGAGGTGAGCCTTTTGGTGAGACAACAATTGCTTTCCATTTGGATCTGATTCTATGCTAAGAGTGGTATCCAAGTTTTTTTTCTATCCTTCAACATCTACTTGTATTTTAGTGAGGACATTGTACAATAGTTTGAGATCTACTGCGTCTTTCAAGGAAGATTTTCCAAACAATCCTCCAATATATTTTGGCGCTAGCGGAACATCGACTTCAAAGTCATCATATTGCTCTGCAATGAGGACAAAATCATTTCGAATATCATAGTTTGAGATGGTTTGGTGTGAGAAGAGATGGTCTATAAGATCACCCACGAGTTTGACATGTATTTCTTTCTGCTCTAAGGCCATGGAGATTGATTTGAACAACTACTATGCATGGTATCCTGGTTTGTCCAAATCTTGAATGCATTGTGTTGCTTTGCGTAGGTCTCTCACATTGAAGTACTCTTCCAGCAATGCTACTATCTTGCGCTCAAGTTGATCATCATGGGCTGTTAATTTCTAGTTTAGAAGAGCAGCAGAACTAGAACACTTTTTCAGCACTAAGCTTGGATGATATCTACAACGTACTTTTTGCATCTGGAGGCAACAAAAATGACTTGACCTCGACTTCTTGTCTTTGTTTTTCAGACGTACCAACATCAAATGATATCAATGAAATTTTTTCACTTGGAGGCAAAAACACAGACTTCTCATCTTTTTGATTTGAGAATAATAATAATGCACTTTTGGTGTTTGGAAAGGGAGGGGGCTTTGAAAATTTTCTGGAACTCTATTTCACATAATCTATTGTATTCGACACGGAAGTGGTTGTGTGATGTGCAGGAGGAGGAGTAGGGTTATTAAGGGAGTGGGCTAACCATTTGACAGAATGGCCTTTGGGATTTGTGCCCCCGGCTACCGGCTCAAATCTCCCGGTAAACTTGTCCTGACTATGGAAAAGGGACGTTAACGCCTGTTAACGCTGGCAGTGAGTTGTCCCTGTTTGGGTGCTCTGTCCCCATTTGTAGCCTGGAATATGTAGCCACACGAATCAGCTACCTTGTGTAGCCGGTTGAGGTCTGCAGTGATAGTATTTGGATCAGAATTTCAAATTTGAACCATCAGACTGGTGTGGGAGTAATGGCTACTACCTACCAGATTTTTGGAGCTACTGCCCAAAACTGTCCACTCAGCCATTTCAAATTTTTGCGTGCACAGCACCTGCCTTATCCATTCCGTCGATCCACACCTTCCTCATTCCGTCGAGTCATTCTGTCGAGAGCAGTTCATCCTGTCATTCCTGCATTCCCTCATGTATGTCCGCTTTATATCTTGAAGACTCAACTATATTTGTAAGGGATAAGTCGAGTAAGTTGTAGGGACAGAGAAGACCAGCAGAGCAAGAGAGCCAAGAAATTGAGGAAGTTGAGGGACATTGAGGACCAGCAGAGCAGCAGAGCCAAGAAATTGAGGAAGTCGCAAGGACAGTGAGGACCGTCAGAGCAGTAGAGCCAAGAAATTGAGGAAGTCACAGGGACAGTGAGGACCAACAGAGTAGCAGAGCCGAGAAATTGATGAATTCGTAGGGACAGTGAGGACCAACTGAGCAGTAGAGCCGATAAATTGAGGTTGTTTTCATTTCTATTTGTTTTCATACATTCCTTAGTATATTTTTCCATCTTGTTGATTCGACAGAACTTATTGGCCATTTCCAAAAGGTCCTTAATACTATTGGAAAATTCTGTATTTGTTCCATAGCAATTGGAGTTATTTTGGACATCTTCCTCTGTATATTGGCTATAGCACTACCTGCAGAGGTTTGAATAAGGAGATTCGGACAGGGTACAGTGTAGGTACTCCCTTCCCACCTCTTGAATTTCTAGTTTTTATTTCTAGTTTTGATGTTGAGTACTACACTAGTTTTTATTCCCACTTCATTTTTTATTTCTAGTTTTTAATGAGCTTCCTTTGCTTCTTTGTGCTTCCAATTTTAGGGACCAATTTAACCAGGGAGTAATCTAACCATTCGTGGACAAGGAGAAGTAGCAGGAGCAATAGGAAAGGTAAGTAAATTTTCTGTTTACTGTGCTCTTCCTCCTTTTTATATAATGAAAATTTAAAAATTGTAGTGGTGGCAACACGCTGTTGCCGCCACTATAACAGCGATTTTCCGCCACTGCAAATTTTACTTTTTGAGCAGTGGTGGCAACTTGTTGTTTTAGTAGTGACAACAGCGAGTTTCCGCCACTATAACAGTGTATTGCCGCAACTGCTCTAAATTAAATTTTTATTTATATTAACAAAATTGCAAACTTTATTTTTTATTTATTTCATAGAGAGAGAGGCAACTCGTTTTTGCAGTAGCAGAAACAACGAGTTGCCGCCATTGTAAATTTTGATTTTGAGCAGTGGCAGCAACTCGCTGTTGCAGTAGCAGCAACAACGAGTTGCCTCCACTTTATCAGTGTTTTGCCGCAACTACAATTAATTAAAATTTTATTTATATTAACAAAATTTCAAACTTCATTCTTTATTTATTTCATAGAGAAAGCGGCAACTCGCTATTGCAGTAGTGGCAATAGCGATTTGCCGCTACTGCAACAGTGAGTTGCCGCTACTGCAACAAAAAGTTGTCGCTGCTGCATTTTAACATTGTAACAATATTTAATTAAATTATTTTCTTGTTTTGTATATGGTTGCAAAATGGGTCCTCGAAATTCAGATATGGTGCCACTCAAACCCAGGGAATGCATGGACAAGGTTTGTTCTTCATAATGAAGCCATTGGCCAAGTTTACCAAAATTGTAGAGAATTACCTGGAATTACAACAAACAATGAAGCATACTACCATGCTTTGATTGAGGGCCTCACAACTGCACAGAGTTATGGTGCAAGTGACATTGTCACTCACACAAAATCTGAATTAATCAACAACCAGACGAACATTACCTACCAAGTTAGAAGACCTAACCTGAAACCCCTTCACCAGTAAGAAAGAACCATTGCTACACAGTTCCACTATGTTGATATTATGTACAAATCTGATGTCCAAAGGGTGTGTTATTCGATACTCATTGAAGCAGCATCCAATGGACGTGGATGTGGTAGATTTGTGGAGCCAGCATGTGCTCCACCAATTATTATTGATAGGCATTGATATAGATGGCCTATTAATGAATGGATTGTTGTTATGATTGGGATTGGGGTTATTATGGGGGGAGTCATATTATTGTGTTCATATTTCTTGAGATAGATTGGAGTAACCTGATGTCCATCATTTTTGTATGAGCTATTTTTTATAAATGGCCTCACTCTATTTTTTGGTGTTATATCTCAACACATGTATGTAGAAAATGTATTTTTCAGTAATACTATTAATGGAATTACATTTTTATTACAGTTTAGTTATGTCATTAGATTATGTGATGGATTATTTTATTATGCGTTTTATTCTGGAAGTCAAAATCCAATCTCATTCAATTGTGTTGGCACATGTACAGAATCAATGTCATGAGAATATTTATTCATTATAATGCCTTCAATACACCTTCACAATTCCAAATTCTATGAACATTCATTCATTCATTATCCATGAGTAGCACATGCTCCCATAATTTATAAAAGCCTCTAATTTGAGTATAATGAGATATAATTCTTAAAGAAGTCTCTTCATTCACAAATTATGTGAGATACCCTTGGTTACAAGCCAACCAAGATAGGTTATATATCAATAATTATTTGTCATTGGTACATGCAGGTTAAATACAAAATGAAAATGTGACATCTTTCACTTTTGAAATCCATATATCCAACCTCATTTAAGGGGCATAAATGTATAATTATCCAAACAAACAATCCAATTATTGTGAATTTCTCCATCATCAACATATACAGCCACAAGGCCAAGTGTTTTGAACTAAAACACGTTTTGACATCCATAATAGCAACAACATTTTAGCCTGCAAACAAAGAAAATAATATAAATAACTTTCAAATCAGTGAAATTATCTTGAGAAGCCAACTCTTTAACATTTTTATGTACTGAGAACAGAACCCACACAGGTACCAATGCAAGTGAATAATGCCAGGGGATATGCTTTGAAAAGCATTAAGGTATATATGATTTTATAATTTGAATGAATTGAAAAGTTAGCTTCACATGGACTTGTAAAGGGGAATATTCATCCCCATCATAACATGATTATATGGAATCGAGCCATACATAGACTATTGATCTCAAAATTCAAGGTCTGTTGTCTTGAGAATCTCATATAAACTTTGCCTAAAGTTTTAATAAAAAGTCAATATTTTGATTATGAAAAAATGCACATGTGGTGTTAGTAGATAGGTCAACAATTTCATAATGGAAAGCATTGTTACAACATGGACTCTTTATTTTCACATCTTACCAAGAATATTGATACATATTTATATATTTTAATTTTAATTTTTTTAAATTAAGGTAACTTCAATCTCCCATCCTAAAAACTTGTGTCATACCATGTACTCTATATTGCAAAAAAAATTTAGGATAATATTTTAAAAACTCCATGGAAATTTTAAAATAACAAGTTATAACTTCCATGAAATCTATGAAAAATTAGGAATCCTAGCTCTAAATTAGTTAATTGTAATAAACTGTAACTATCAACTAATACACCACACAGAATGAATCTTGCTCCTTACATTAGTTATTTAACATGCTGCTGAAGATATCCAGAGAGTAAAGGAATGCATATAAATTTACATACACCAAGAAAGAAGTTTGATCAAAATGAAAAACAGCCACCCTGAGCAAAAGTTTGACTTTCCAGGCCTCCTATTGAGTGGCTTGATTGGAAATGGGGAAGGGAATTGTTTCAATGTGTTACAATCTGGTTATGTTTATAAATGTTTGTTCTAAGGGTGTTACAATGTGGCCATATTTATAAATGGTTTTATTCTGAGTCCAGTCTTAAAGGTACGCTGAACACAATTTTTCATTTAAGGTTATATATAAAGTTTGATTATTTTATTTTTAATATTATTTAGAACTTTATAATTAAACTTTTGAAAAAATTCTTAAGAGTGGTTGGCTGGGTGGTGGGGTTTCATATAACTGTCAAAAGATTAATTGGTAATGAAAAATCAATGGTATTCATCATGTGGTTGAGATGAATTTCATTTAACCCTCCGCATATATATTTCCCAACCCCACCTCCTTTTGAAAAATTCGCATCTCCACTAGCCGTTTGATCACCACCGAGCAGATCAGATGACTTACGATCATTTTCGCACTCCCGACATTCCGAAGTTTAAAATCGATGGGGGGTTACGAAATAAGTGGTTTTCTCCACCCGCTCCCCTGCCACATGGCACCTCGATATTTTATCACACCCCCTCATACCAAACCACCAAACCACTTCCAAACCATCCGATAAACCACCAAATTTTAAAAATAATAAAACCCCGCGAAGAAGAAATGATATATTGTAAAATTGATTAAAGTGGGTATGCACTACAAATCAGTAATGCTAAATGGTTGTGTTGCGGAAACACATGTCTGCATACAAACACCACCATAAATAACCCATCACCATTATTAATTTATCACTGTACCCATTACCCCAACTTTTCCATTGCGCCATTGTCCCGCATTCAAACTCTTGCAAATACCTAACACAACCATATCCACTCTGAAATCTGGCTAGAGATGGGAAGTGCAAGAGTATGCAATGAAAGTGTCAAAGAATTGTTAGATGCATTTCCACCCATTAAACAATTATTTGAATAGGCCGGCTAGATAGATTATATTCGCAGGTTTCAGGGGCATGACAATGACATAGCCCTAGAATTTGCCATGCATTACAGGGAGGGTATATCAGAGGTAGTAGGGACAATGGTGCATGCGATAGAAGAGGCGATTGTTGAAGTGTAAGGGTTACCCCAGACGGGAGAAAATTGGTTTGCACCCCGAAAATCCCAACCTAATATTATGAGGAATTTCCTTGAGGCAGGTGAACAACTGATCAGGAGTGGCTTAGGATATGAAAGGAAGTCATTACCACAACCCTGGTCGGATGTTGCATTCCTTGTCCAGATATTTTTCACTTGTGAAGGAAGGTATGTGGTTATTTATTATGAGCCCCTCCACTTGTTAGACTACCTGCGTCATGGCAGGTTGCTTAACATGCCTTTCTTTCTCGCAAAAACCTTAGACCAAATGGCCCGAGGTGTGTAGAAATCAAAGCGACTGCTTGAAATCATTTCCCACCAATGCCTTGTTAAAATTTTGGTGGTTTTTGCGCTGCAAAGGGGAGGGAGAAATTTGGATGAACTAGTTGGAAGACCATTGCATGTTGAAGCTACAACTCCACCCCATGACCTCCAAGCAACAACTCCGTCCCATGTCCTCTCAGGGGCAAATCCACCCCATGGCCTCTTAGCGGAAACTCCACCCCATGACCCCCCAGCTGCAACTCCGTCCCATGACCTCTCAACGGAAACTCCACCCCATGACCCCTTAGCAGAAACTCCGCCCCATGACCCCCCAGATGCAACTCTGCCCCATGACCTCGCACCTGCAACTGGGTTCATTGACCTCCCACCTGCAGAAATTCCCACAGAACCTTTCCATATGGCAATTGAGTCTTCTTGTGTTCAAACTAGGAGGGTTTCTAAGGTTTCTACTGCTAAAGCTGCACATAAAAGAAATCAAGATGATGATGATGAAGTAAAAATATTGGGGAGTAAACCTGCGACCAGAATATTTAGAGGATACAGGAAATGCCTGGCAGCAATGCTAAAATCCAAGAAGAACAGGGGAAAGAGAGGTATTTATGCTTCAATTCCTGAAACCCTCCCCGTTGTTAAAGAAAAACTCTCAAAAGAGATAGCAGTAGAACAAGAGCAAGAGAAAGAGAAATAGTATCCATTGGATGTATTAATTGAATGGGGTCATGGATTAAGGATGCATGGAAGGAGGATTAGGCCAGCTTGCTGACACATAAGAACAAGTTGATAAGCTTCCCTCTCCTGATTCTGACTATGAATACATAGCGGGACTAGCCGAATGGTACGACTCAGATGGCCTTGTCTCAATTCAAATGTTGTATGCGGATGAAAAGGAGTACCAGAAATTATGTAGGTAAAAAGTGTTGGGCCAACCAACTACACAACCCAAATTGTTTGGGGATGGTCAGGAGAACCAATCAAATGCACAACCATAATTTTATGGGGATGATCAAGAGGACCAACCAACTGCACAACCAAAATTGTATGGTGATGATCAGGAGGATCAACCAACTGCAAAACCAAAATTGTATGGGGATGATCAGGAGGACCAGCCAACTGACCACCATAATTGACAAAGAAGCACATTGAAAAAGTAAGTACCTGTAAACATCTTCCTCTGTATAGTTCGGTTTTAAGGAATAATAGGATTCTCCAGATGAAAAACAGACAACTACAAATCAAAAATAAAACCCTAACAGATGAGCTCAGACAAAAAGAAACTTTGATAGATTAGATTTCTTGGCCCAAGTTGTAGATTCCATACCCATTGATGACATAGACATTCCTTCTCTAGGGGTCCAAAAAGATATACCCCTTGGAAAAAAATAGATTTATGACATTGAAGTTGCAGAGTCCATACTCATTGATGACATAGGTATTCCTTCTCCAAGTTTCCAACAAGATATACCCCTTGGAAAAAAACATATTGGTAACATTGAATTTGCAGAGTCCATACCCATTGATGACATAGCTATTCCTTCTCTAGGGGTCCAACAAGATATACCCCTTGGAAAAAAATAGACTGATGACATTGTTGTGCAAATAGAGGACCATACCAAAATCATAGCTATCCATATAGAGGAACATGAATTACATATGAAACTAACAAAAGAAATGGGTATAGACACAGAGGAACAACAACCAGATATGAAACTATCAGAGGATGAGGAATCGGAGATGAAACTGACCAAAGACATTGGTGTGAAAAAATATGATGAGGAATGAAAGGATAAATTACAATTGTCTAAATACCCATATCCAGGACACCTAATACCTTACAGTGTGCAAAAAAACTCACTTCGTAACCTTTGTAAGATATGCGAAGAATATAAAAACAAAGTTTTCTGAAGACATAAAAAATAGTGGTTGAGCTAGAAAGGAGGGTGACCAAGTTGGAGAAGGATAAGCAAGAACTCATATAGATAATGGATGGTGTACTCAGTTGCAGGGCTCCATAAACCAATTACAATGTGTACTTGACTAAAAAATTCTTGATATTTAAAAAGAATGCTATCATCAAAAATATCCCTCTCAATCTTGAAAGAAGTGATGGTTTCAAGGAGGCATATATGAAAATTTTTTATCAAGATAAAAACTTGCTCTGTGGACTATACCAATATAATCTTTTGGTACCTTTTGATAGATAATGAAATCCCAGCCATGTTACAGGGGATGTCCAATTTACAGGCTTTGTATCGTATTTGAGAAATCAGGCCAATTGGTTGGATGATGTGAGGATTTATTTGCATAATTCTGAGAGCCTTCTGTGGGTTGGAGGAGAACATCCCAAACATGTGGAGGTGATAGAAGTGTTATCACTCAGTAATTTCTCCAGGTTCAAGCGAGAACTCACTGAGGTAACCACAAACCTACTTTTAAACTCTAAGATCTAGCCTTCTTAGGGTTCAAATAGGGCTCTCTCTATAAGATTTAACTTTGTTTGTTTTATAAAATATTAGGCTAGTTATGATTGTGCAATTGGTTTTGGTTTTGATTGGTTTGGTGGGAAAATTCACAAGAAGAGATGCATAGTGTGAAATCTATTTGTCCATTGGGCTAAGGAGTCAAAATCAAGCAAACAGAACTGGGATCAAGACCAAAAGGTCAAATGTTTTCAGGGAAAGATAGATAACCCTTGAAGATCTTGGAAAGTTGTTTTTATGAGGTGGTATGATCAGGATAAAGGGAAATTAAGAATCCTTTGATCCAGAAAAGGAAGTAGTAGGAAGAGGTCAAATGAGAGAGGGAGCAATTAAGGTTTCGCTACACTGGAAATCAGAGGAAAACATATAAATGATAACTAGTTAAAAACAGGGTGCTCTTAACAAATCCTGTAGTAATACTCCCAGTTATTCATTCAAATTTAGAAAAAACATAGATGGAAGCATGTAACAAAGAAAGATAATAATGACAAGGAAGGAAATACTTCACTCCAAATAGCTCATCAAAGGAATCCTGAAGTATGATGCCAATTGGTTTGATCCAGCCTGTTACTCGAAATTTGACACATAAAAGCTTTCAATTCCAACAAGAAATGACTATAAAAATCTCTAGCAATTTTATTCCACCCCAATACTTCAAAGAGTGAATCATTTATACAAATTCTAAACTAAAATATCCTAAAAAAATATCAAGATTGTTTTACAAATATCTCAAACTGTTTTACATAAATAGAACTCAATAAAAGGGCACTCAAAACTAATGAATCTATTTGGAACTATACTTATTGATTTATGGTGACAAAGAAGAGAATTAGAATTTTATCTCAACTCTTAGTTGATGATGAGGCATCCAAGTCACTAACTGTCTCCTTTCTTTGTGCATTCTGCTCCAGCAATTATGCAAACTTGGGGTCCAAGGATACCTTTTTATATCTCAATCTGAAAGAGATAAGTAAACAATGAAAGAGGTTTTTCTAGATAAATATGTTACTAAGATAAACCTCTCTTTTTTTCCCAAAATTCAATTCCAGCTGTTCACAATAGGCTCTACAAAAAATATGTGTAAAACAAAGCTTTGCACAGTCTGAAACATAAGTTATAAATATGTGCATGTCTCTCTCATTCTGTAATACTTGTGAAAAGAGTGAGATAGGTTTTTGTATATGGTTCCTTAGGAAAAAAAGCCTCCTTCAGTTTTGTAAGATTTATTTCCTCTTGACCAAAATATTCTCTGCAAAATGATGACTTAATAGGAATTTTCTGTAAAAAGTGCTTTCAAATATTGTTTAATATTTCCAAATCCATAATGGTTGTTAGAAACGTGAGAGACTTTTTTGTAGCTGGATATATTGGGAACATAAACCTCCTTCAGTTTTGTAAAATTCATGTTGGCTTGTCCACAATAGTTTCTGAAAAACTATGACTTAAATAGGAAATTTCTACAAAAATGTCCCTTCTTGCTCTGTTTTCATCTTTTAACCTTACTGTTCTTTTAACTGTTTTTACTTTCACTTTAGATAAAATTCATTGTTGTTGAAAATATTTTCATCTTTATTTACCATTTACTGCCTCTATATTTACTTTTACTGTTTACCTTGACTTCTCTATTACTATGTTTTAACTTTCACTCTGACTTTCATCTGATACACTTTAACTTTGATGCTCTTTGACTGTTCTGTTTTCACTGTCACTGTGAATTCTTATTTTACTTTTACCATTCACTGTGTAAATTTATATCTCTCTGCATAAATGACTTATTTCTTTTCTGTTGCCTAGAATATTTTGTAAAGGAATATCATTTAAAATTCTTTTCTTTGTGAACTTTTGGAGTAAAACAGATCTTTAACTAGTATTTAGATTGTTTTATCCAAATTTTCCTTTTGCTAATGACCTACAAAACAAAATAATTGTTAATTAAACAGAGATCTGCAAGGATGTGATTGAAGGATTTTTGAAATACCTATGGAATTAGATCTAGTTGTGGAGGTTTTAACTCTGTTGGCACTGAGTAATTGAGTGTTACAGTTTCGGATTCTGAGCATTGGTAAAAGAGTTTGAATCTTTCAAAGGGTTTCTAAAGGTCTGAAAAAGGCTAAATTTCTTCAACTTTGATTAAAACATGTTAAATTATTTGAAACTATGGTTTGATCAGGGTTTCTGAAGCGTCGGAGAGGTTCTGATGGATTTGGAGGTCTCTGAAACAAACTGAGGTTTCCAATGGTCTTGATAGCAGTTGCAATAGCTTTTTCTAGCTTTTATAGGAGTGAAAACAACGTACAAGTCTTGTTTCTTTTCAATCAGAAGGATGAACGCACGGATAACAAACAAAAAGGGATTTTCTGCGCATAATATGAAGCTTTTTATAAGGCTTTAGGTTTAGCAATAAGCATTGAATGACGATCATGTCAAAGCAGAGGGCGGTTTGGTGCTTAAGGAAAAAAATCAGAAATGGTTATCGCGCAGCATTTGGGCGGTAAGCAGTTTTAGAGCTAACCCACGCGATCCAATGAGAATCGAGCATGTGGAGGAGAGGGGAAATCATAAAACCGCCCATTTCGCGTAGAAATGAGCTGGGAATGACTGCGCATGTCTTCTGCACGATATTGTTTTTCAGCCGTCAGATCTGGGGTTCGGATGCGAACAGTCCAAATTGATTGGGAAGTTGTGTCGGGATTAGGGAGTGGGACTGAGCTTGTTATATGTAGCGGGGTCAGTTTAACTTTAGAAATAAACGTTTAATCAAAGTTTAAAAACCTTGGGTTAAAATATGATGCGGTGGGAGAAGGATTATATGTTAATTAAACATTTAACCAATGTTTAAATCATTTATATGAGCACGGATGTTTTATTATATAGTTTTTAACTTTTGACAGTTGTTTTAAAAACTATAAGGGGCAGGATATTTGTATATAGATATGTTAGACCAATGGGATATGGCGGGGATAATATTGCACACATGAGATATTTGAACATTGGTTTAAGCATAAAATAGAGGATTTAAGGGTTATTTGAATATAAGGGTTTAGTACTATACAGGAGGGAATAGTTTTATGGATTTAATAAATAAATTAGAAATTAATATGAAATTAAAGGGGTAATATATGAATAAAAACACATTTTTAACTCTAAGTAAAGTGTAAATAACATAATTTGTCTTTGTTATATTACTTCACACTTAGACTTAGGATAAAATGGATTTCATGGGTTTTGAGTGTTTTTGAAAGGAAAATGAAATTAGTTACTTAGGGTTTTACTTTTACTAAGTAAAAATGAGTTTTTACTTAGGAAAAAGGGATTATGATTAATGGATGAAGGATAAATGCTGATGAATGTGGGTTTTATGTAGGAATTCAATATTTTTAACCAATCAGTCATCGAGTCTTAGGTCTGGTCCCAACAAAAGTTAGAGAAATGCTCTGAGCCTTTTTAACTGATAGTTTAGAATACTGAATAATTGTAGGGGAGGGGAAATTAGTGATTTTTTCCTAATGATGCTTTATTACATGCTTGCACAACTGCTTTCTACCTACCCATCTTTATTTCTAACATTTTTTACTTCATTTTCATGGGTGTATTTAAGCTTGCAACCTTAAATCCATTTTCTTTCAAAGCATAAAAACTATCTAAGTCTAACCTTATTTCATCCGAGGGCTCAGATTAAACTGTTGATCTCCTCTTTTATTCTTTATTCTTAACTACTGATTTGTCAAGTTTATATTGTTTGACATATCTTTATTCTCTATCTAAAACATGAAATTCAAAGCGTGAAAATTTAAGATTAAACTGTCTAACTGATCATGGATTATGGAATTTATTGACACTCTGCACATAATCATTATTCTTGCAGTAAAAGTAAATAGTAGTGCCATTTTGACTTGCTCACTTTCATGTCTTATTTTGTTTCTTTTTTCTTTTGGGGTCTATCTTTTTCTAAGTCCTTTGATATTTCTTTTAGGACTTTTTACCCCCTTTTCTCACTTTTTAATTTGGGAATACATTTGCAAAAAGAAAAGGTATGTACAATATTTCAAGAATTTAATAGAGCCAATTCAAAATTATGAATCATATATTTATAGGACCCTAAAAAGAAGAACATAAAAAATCCATCAACTCTCCAGAATTAGCAGAGGTTATCTCCAATAATAGGGAGATGACCATTGCATATTGTGCATGCCATATTCAATTATTGGAAACTAAGGCACAGGAAGGATGTAAAGCAAGGTGGAATAGCATGGGAAAAGAACCCCGAAATAAATATCCATTTAACTACCTCAACTTAAATACATCCTTAACAAGGGTTGCTTAGTATATTATTGCTATGGGACAGTGTGAGAATCACTGGATAGGTCTTAGATTTTAGTATCCAATGATTTGGCTTCCAAAAAGGGTATATAAAAATAAATATACGCTGACAAAAAAAGAAGAATATAATTGTTGGAATGTAATTAAGCAGACAAGAGGGTATCTTTGTCCTGATGAACCAGGACATAGTGATTATTGTATTAGCAATCTTCATGAATGTCCCCCTTCATCCACAGATTCAGATTGACAGACTGGGCCATCGTTGTTGACACACTGGCTCACCGTTGCTGACACACTAGCTCACAGTTGTTAACACACTGGCTCACATTTGCAAATACACTGGCTCACAATTGCTGCAAAACTCGCTCACCGTTGCTGCAACACTGGCTCACCATTGCTGACACACTGGCTCACCGTTGCAGAAAATCATAGACAACAAATGCATTATATTTGATGTTGTAATATATAACTCTCCAGTTTGTTTTTTTAGTTATAAAAAACTGGTAAAATTGTGTTTGACATGTTTAGTTACAATTTCATTGCAGTTCCTCTAATAATTTTGTTACATTTCCATTGTTTTTATTCAAATTTATATATCAAATTATTGTTTGGACACCAATATATGCAACTATGCAAGTATGAAAAACCACTTGAAAGATATCTTCCATGACTTACAAAATAGTCAATGTATTAAAAGAATGAGTGTAAATGCATGGAGTTATTTAATCATCTTAAATGACAATTCCATCAAATTAGAGAAATATCCAACCATATCCTCACCACCTATCAAACATACATGGACATAGTCAACAAAACATTAATACATCAAATACAACTAATACAGGAATAAATATTAAAATCAAATTGAAAACAAAATCATGCACAAGAAACCTGGAAAAGCATTCATTGTTGGCGCGAGGGAAACCTTGCTTGTTGATTTGTTCAAACTGAAACGGTTCATCTTCATCTACCGGGATATTCAAGTCAATTTCCAATCTTGCATTTTGTTGCCTTGTTTTTCTTCTCTTTTTGGGACTTAGGAAACCATTCTTCCTCTGCAAAGACAACTCAAAATCACCCAATCCACACGTGAATTCATAATCCATAATATGAATATTGTTGGCGTCATCCAAAAATTTGTTAACTAAAGCAATCAACTGTTCAATCTTGGTCAAAGTAGAAGGAGGACTGTTTTGAACCAGGTATAAGTAGCCAAATAACACCTCCTTGGCCATCTCAATTTTTTCAACATTTAAATCAACATTGTGACTATCCATGGCGGTTGTGTTTGCATCTTCAGGAAGATCAAATATTTCCTCTATATTTATCTCAGGAGGTTCATTGTAGGACTCAGTTGTGCTTTGATGATTTTGTAATTGGTTTGAAGCCATTGAACTGGAACACAACCAACCCACCTTTATGGCATGCTTGCATATGTAGCCACGAATAGACCATGGGCAATCACAAGTTATGGCATTTGTAAGATGACAAGTGATATGATATTTCTTATTAACTTTAGATTGAATGCTCACCCAAAAAGCATGAGACATTTGCGAATGAGGGTTGCAATCACTATCTGGAATTCTTTTTTTCTTTTTCCAATGATGATTCCAAATGTTTCTCTTTCTTGTAATGATTTAAAAATCCTTCCTTTTTTAGAATTTCCTTAAACCGATAATAGGGTTTGACATTTGTTAAAAGAACATATATCAACCAATCCATCCTACAAGAACATTTCTTTCTTCTTTTATATAGAAAGTTTGTCTTTAGGTAATAGTGTTATGATTCCACAACATTGCTTGTCTCCTGATTTGCATGGGGAAAATCCCGAAAAACTTTGACCCACATCCCTAATTGCATAAAATTTAGGTTAATGAAGATATTTCATCCATATTTCAAACCAAAAATATAAATGTAACTTGAAAAGGGTTTTTCAACTTACAAATCTTGTCACGAGCAACCCAATTCTTGTGGAAATAGTCTAGGAACTTTTCCTCCTTAGCAAATTTGTTGAAGAAATCATTAATTGCATTCCTCACATCAACATTGGAACAATAATTCATAATTAAACCCAATCACTAAACATTTCTTTTTCTATTTCTGGATTACTGGCCAATCGATTCATTTCTTTTTCTATTTCTGGATTACTGGCCAATTGATTCACATTTTTTAGCCATGCTCGACGTACGTGCAAAACACACAAGATTCCATTTCACCTTTTGATTCTCCTACCACATTCAATTCATTTAAAGCATGTTATTTTTGGAATAAATAAAATTTTTACTGTAAAATAAGAATATTGAAGTTACCTTAAAGCACCAATTTCAGCCAATGCATCATCAACCATGAAAGCATTAAATTTCCAACTATGATCAACTTGGTGACATTTATGCATGAGCTGCTCCAATCATAGCGAAATTTCCTGTGATGTATTACGTGATGCCACCACCCATGCAACTGGCACCCCACTTTGTTAGTGATCAAACACGACAAGTGTGTACAATTGATACTATCACATTCAAAATACATAGATCATCAACTTCAGATCATCAATCTTTATTAATCAAGTTATTTTACTAGATCAATCATTCTTAATACACTCACCCCATACTTATTTGTGCTGAATGTAGAATCCATGGCTATTAGGCTATTATTCGATAGTTTCACCATGGTCTCCAACATCCACTTCATCTGAATTCCAACTATAAAAGGGACATCTCCACCATTGGACTTTTGATAAAAGAAAAAATCATTTGGGTGTTTCCTATACCAAAGTTTCACACTCATTTCATCCTTCTTATGCAACTGGTAATTTCCTTTGATTAGATGATTATATATGTTAACAACATCTTTCCTACACAAAAATAAATCCCTATCTTGAGCTGCAACATCCATGTCAATATATTTTTTAGCATGCATTTTACAAACATAGTCAACTAGCACATCCAAGAAGAAGGAACTCTCTACATAGGAAACCATGTCCCTTGATAACTTTGGTTGATGCAACACCCTTTCAGGACCCGAGGTGTAATGTTGGCCATGACAAGGTGATCCTTGGCTATCTACATGCTCATACATGTTATATTTTATTATTGCAACCTCATGGATTTGAACCATAATTTTTACAATGAAATGGCATTGGCATCCCCTCTTTTTCACAAATGTGTATTTTCGCTTCACTTCATCTTGTCCCCTTCTGTCATCGAGGCCATATGAACAAGCATAGCTACATAAAAAAGTTTGAAAAATCAATATATATGATTCCATGAAAATAGTTTGAGCATTATTAATACCAACATATATACGTAGGATTTATAAAAGAACTTACACATCATATAGCAAGGAAGAAGTAGGCCTTGAGCCTGGGCGTTTTTTTTGTATGAAGGTGAAAGAACATGGAGCATCTAGGTTCATTTCCTCTCCTTTAATAAAGTCTCCAATTCTAGTTGAAGGGATTTTTGCAATCCAATCTAAGGAGTCCATGTGTTTTCCTTGTACAAGAGACCAATCTAAATCCAACCTAGAGAAGATGAGATTTTCTTTAGGCTTTTGCACCGGAAGGGAAATTATTGACTCCCATTTCACTTGCTCACCATTTTTAAGCGAGTTGTTACAATGGTGGAGTGGGCGCAACTGTTGACCAACAAGTTGGAACAATGGTTGTCCAAAGGGTCTCCCTCAGAAAATGGTCTGAATAACTTGGGTTGTGGTAAAAAAATTAAATGGGCTGTAGTAAACAAATTAAATGGATTGTGGTAAACAAATGATTTGGGGATTCTCACTTAAAAATACACATACATCGAGTTAAAAAAAATACATTCACTAAAAAATACAGACCTGTTTTCAGTAGTGGTCCAGTGAGGTCTTTCATTCTGTCGAGATTTGTAATAGAAATAACATTTAAACCAAACAGGGACATTTAACTAAACAGATACTCACCTAAAAAAACCAAAAAACTAACACCACATACTCAGTCTCCGTCGAGTAACTCCTTCAATTTTTTTCGTTCAATCAGACTGGTGTGTAACAGGGGATGATATGTTCCGTCTAGTATAGGGGCTATACAGGGGAGGCTCGATTGGTCATGGCACTGCGGCTTTGGCGTCTTCCCTCAACTAGTTTGCAAGGACTTGTTCGGAGTGAGCTAAAGCGGCTTGAGGAACACGGGAAAACATTTGCATTCATGGTTTCTCCTGTGTGTAGGTGAGAGGAAACGAAAACGGTGACTAGCTCCTAAATGGGCTCCTTCAAACGGTAACGTCGTGGGATGGAGAGGGATGGAGACAGGGAGGGGCATCAGGCCCGCATTCGCCAGAGGGATTCGTCGGTCGTCGGTGGTGAGAAACCCAAAGGGAATTCCATCGAATGGTTAGCTTACTCCATTATTAAGTGAATTCGATGTCGACAGAGTAGTACTAATGGGCTGAAGGGGATGACTATCCGAGAGGAAGAGGAGGATTGAAAATTTTGTGCAGGCATCCTCCTATTGCTGTTATTGTTGATTGATGTTTTTATACCTCTCCAATCATCATCATCCCCCAACTTTGGTCTCCTCATTTTTTCATCTGCAGGATGAAAGCAACTATACTCAACTCTAGTTGGAGCATCATTATTATTAAGTTTCCTCCTTCTTGTGCCACGCATTAGCCCCATCTTTTTCTCAGCTTCCGTATGGATCTCGCTTATAGTCTTTGCCTTAACCTAAATAGTACAATACAACCCAGTTAATCAATGATTATTATTATTATAATTATATAAGTACATTTGATATGAGATTTTCCAAACAAAAAAAAATTGTAAAATAAAGGATAATTTCACTAAAGAGAAACACTTTATATTATTGATCTGGAAAACATATAAAATTTGAATCTGTATCTGTAGTGGGCTATTCGACATATTATATTGTACCTCTTCTCTTCTATGAATCCATTTGTTTGCCCTCAATTCCATAATGTCTCTCACCATGAATTGTATCCTCGACTCCAATCGAGAATCATTACCAAAATTTCTTAAGCGAGCCATGTATGAATCAAATATCGATATTTCCTTCTGAGAAACATTATATGTTCCCTTCTCATGTTTCAAGTCATCATGTTGTTGCATCTCTTATTTTAGCTACTTTCCAATTAATGAAAATAGTTGGCAAAGGGCCTCTACATTTTCAGCGACAACAAGTGATTTGATGTGATCCTACCCAAATAATTCTTGCCATCAAGTACAAATTAATATTTTAGAATTATTAACAATGAGCTACTATCTATCTAGTGACAAATATAATTAATTACCAGACTAGACAAATAATTTATATATTTATTACCTTAATGCATAAATGAACAATGGGTTTGGGTAACATCTTTTGTTTTAATAACTCTACAATGAATCTGATATTTCCAAGAATTCGTCATTTTAAGAGTTGCTCTTTTTCGTGGAGTTGGGGTCCAAACATTTCTTTCAATTCAGTACTGCACATATTATCAGTGCCTTTAAATTCCTTCTGGAAAGTGTTTAGCAGGACTCTTTTGAAGTGTATTGGTTTTCCATCGGGTTCCTCAGGGGGGAATTCAGGGAGCCCCGAACTAAGATGCACATACAACTCGGCATGCATACAGAAAAACGTTGGTTCCATCACTGCCTTATCAAATACCAGTGAAATCAAACCCTGCAAATATACAAACAAAACCATTAAACCTCATGTAATCACTATTATAAACTATGTATTATAATTCTTATCTTATCCCTGTAAAATGTAAATGTAAATGCTCCAAGCAAAATAGAAATAAATCTAGCTAGGGTTCAAAGTTGTCAAAAAAACAAAACACCTAAAAGAAAAAAATCATGAGCCATCCCATACCTTCAATATGTCTGCAGTATTAATTCCAGAGCTGAGCAACTGATCTTTCAATGAAGAAAACTTCTCAGGAGGCAATTTGTTCAAGATCTTAGTTCAAGAAACAAATTATGTAATATTTTTGTCAATATAAGTAAAGAATTTAATTAAAGCTTTTGATTCATGTCTTGTTGCACATACACATAAAATTAAATAAACACATGAAGTGATTAAGTATACCCGTTAACCGTCTTGAGCACTTTATCCTTCTCCAAAATATTCCCTCTCCTCGCACTCCATGGAACTGTCACCTTACACAGAACAGGTTGCATACAAATGGATGTAAACTTGTAATTAGAGCTACAAAATCTAGCAGTTATTCAACATTATTGATCGAATAACCTCAATTAATATTCTTATAATTAATTATAACCTCGAAATTAGCTCCCCACCCCTGTAACTAGTTTAGAGTGCCATGGACTGCATCCACTTTAGTTGGTTGATTAGAGTGCCTTGACCTAGTTGTGTCATCTGCTTGAGCTGGCAAAAGATAAGTAGTACGATTAGGTCTAGAAATTTGGTTATGTCGATTCTCATTCGACCAAATTAATGATTCCTAATAGTCATGAAGTAGTATGATCAGGTCTAGAAATTTGATTATGATTCTCATGATTCCACCTTGATACATATGGCTCAGAAGATTTCACCACATCCCTCCTCATAAGAATGTTGGGCATGTTTTCTATGACCCTTAGAAAGGTATCTCTAATTTTGACATGTTGCAATTCAAAAAATAAATATAGTTATTATTTGCAATTCAAGCTGGGATTGGATTAATATTGATAATTACATCCTCAGTAGTACTCATTAATGTAGATGGGATATCTCATCTCACCTCACGTTCAAGTTGGAATAACTCATCTCAAAAGTATCTAATAACTCCTCTTGTCTTTGTGGTCTTTCAAAATCAGGGTATATATAATATAGGGTTTTAGACATCTTAAAAAGGAATTTCAACTAAACTATGAAGGTTTGGAGTATAAAAAACAATAACTGTTTAGAAATTTTAAAAAATAAATATTAAGCTGCGCTTTGGAGTTTAAAAAAAAAAAGAATAAAATGATACCTACCTGGTCTTGAAGGCCAACAGTTTTTGCTATTGAGGACCTTGTAGTAATACTAATTTGCTCAGAGTTTCTAGATGGAGATGGAGGCTGAATGGATGATTGTAATGGTGCACAAGAAGCTGGTTGACCAAAACTAGATTGTAAAGATATAGGGGGTCAATGAGAATACTGAAATATTGGTACACATGAGGCCTAATCATGAGAAGAGTTCAAACGACAATCGATGGAAGTTGACTGCAAGATTGGTGCAGAACTAGAGTTGATCAGAGGCGCAGAAATACGATTAGAAGAATGCTGCAATGGGAGGTGGCTAAAGGCCGATTTGCAGCATCCTCCACCACCAGGAGGCCTCAAGTTAATTTGATTGCTTCCTCCACCAGGTCTCAACCTAATTCTATTCTCGTCAATCCCCATATAAGAAAATGATCAAAATCACTACGGGAATAATTAGTTGAATTATCTATGTAAATAAGAGAAACTGGCGGCCAACACAGTTACAATTACTTTTTTGTTGTGTTTGATGGAAGTATATCACTTAATGGAATCCAAAATGACATGATCATAAGCATGTCTTTTCACAACATATTTATTTCCCTAAATGAATACTTATATATAAGCAAGCACGAGAGTATGTTTCTAATCACATTCTTTTTCCGAATAAATCGGTTGCTCTACACTAATGGGTTTTTATTATTTTAATAAGTTTGCATTTATTATTAAAAAAATATAAAGGTATATTTGTTATTAAAAAATAAAGGAAGTACATTATGAGGTAATTAATGGGTTTTTAAATATAACAGATATATTTTTTAGTAATTCATGGATTTTTATTATTTTTTTTAAGCAATAAAGCCTTATAGCCATTACTCTAATCTTTTCCCCTTTAAAATTATATGTAACACTATATTTGTAACATTTAAATCATTACAATATATTTTTAAAACTCAACCTATATACAAAAACAACATAAATTTAGCACATATACAAAAACATCAAATGTGTATAACACATTATTGTAGTAAAAAATATCACTAATGTTACATAGCCTTTCACAAGAGCATTTAATGTTAAATAACCATGGGGCCTTCGCCTTGTTCACTAATTTATTATTGTGTTCACTCATAAGGCATTTTTAAAATTGAGAAAATAAAATTCAATATATCTTACGTATTAGAGAGAAGATCCCTGGTAGAAAAAATGTTTATAGGTATTGAAAGAGTATCAAATAAAAATTGTGGATATCTAGTAAAAATAGGGGTTCTTTTTTCATAAGCATGTTTTGGAGTTGGGTTTAAAAAAAGTATTTTCAGAAGTATTTATCATTATATATTGAAATTAAAGGCATCCTTTAACATCCCACAAATGCTTTCGGATGTGGATGATGTTTAAGGTGGATGGGACGTTCGTCCCTGTGAGGTTCCCGACGTTGGGCGTGTGGTGTGGCCATATGGCCACACATAGGCGCATTAATCCCCCATTTAATGCTGCCAGCCCGTATAGCACTTGTGACATTAACTCATTCCACCGCCATAATTTTCCGCTACTCTGGTTTATAATGGCTCTGCTGCAACGAAATTATGTTCATGCCCTCCCTGACTATTGGTCTCCTACTCCGTAGAGGTGCCTCTGTCCTCCTTCTTGTGCTGAGCCAAGTGCTCGAACGCACATAGGAAGACGATGCTTGTTGCTTAGTTGCATTGAAACTTCGTCGGAATTTCACTATACACAAAGTGCACTCTGTTGCAAGAGTTCTCGGCCCCCTGCAATGCAAGCCTCGCCATTCCTGTCTGAGCATTTTCATTCCCGTCCTGAGCATAGCCACTATCGCCCAAGCTCCACTATCATAATGCCTCGCCTTAGACAGAGGATGAGAAGCTGACGTGACAGCACCGAGGCAGAGCAATTCACTCTTGGTCCACCTCCAGTTCTGATTCTTCCTATAAGGACTTCTCTTGTGGCCATCACCCTGAAACCCGGAGCAAACGGGGAAGAGCTAGCCTTGCTGGGCAGGCACATCCTATCCATGGCTCCCAGTCTCATGATGCTGCATCTCCTTCGCAACCAGTCACTTAGCATTTTGCTACCCCTATCTCCACTCCACCTGCCCAAATTTCTCTCCGCCGAACCTCCCATAGAGACGAGTTCCATTTTTCTTACACCATGGACCAACCCGTAATTACTGCTTTCATTATTGTCAACCTTCGAGAGGAAGCAGCTGGTAAAGAGGGAAAAGATGATTCCAAATAAAAGAGCGCGCCGCTAGGGATGGAAAGTGCTGGTAAGGAAAAGGAATCGATGAATGAGGCATCTGGTAAAGCCACCTGTGCAACAACTGAAGATGAATATGGCAACAACAACGAACACAGATGTCACATTGAGGAGGAACCTCCCTCTCCTGCAAATGATAAGTAAACACGGTAACCTCTGCTGGAACACGGATCTAAAGCCTAGGTTTCATGGGTCGTTTTTTGTATTTTTTTTAATCTCTCCTTTGTTGAGAGTGAAAAATGTTGTTTTCATGGGTTAATTTTTGTTTTCATGGGTCCATTTTCTAAACTTAATGTCGGTTTCCCCTGTGAGGGTGCAAGACAATTATCTAAGGGACTGGTTTCCCCTCCTGGGGTAGTCCAGAATTATGTATTTCTTGACAACCATACCCAGCTCTCAGGCTCACTTAGCTGAGGCTGTGGTCGCCATGTATTTTTATGTTATATAAATAGAAATAGACTTATTTATAAAAGAAAAAAAACATCCCACAAATGCAAGTGCTATGCCATATGTTTCTTATAACTTTGAATCCAAAGCTAATTCTACTATAGATTCTCCTACTTTAGAAACTCTTTAGTCCTAAAAACCAAGATCATTCTAAGAACCTTGTGGCTGAACCTAACCTCTTTACTACATCAATGAATAAGAAAATGCACCCCATGGAGAGGTAAATGTTGTTTATCTTTTTCTTCTAAAACAATTTGGATTTAGTTATACCCAATGAAACCTCCAAGAAGGACAAATACCTCTTCCCTAAAAGTCTATGGTTAATAAATGGAAGAGGAAGTGATATTTGTTCATGTCCTTGTTTATCTCTCTATAATCTATGAATATTCTCCACTTTCTATTATTTTTTTGAAATATGACTAAGGGTGACACCTATTAACTCTTAAAAATTGGGTAAATGAAACTTGTTATAAGAAAATTTTGCACTTATTATTTTACTCTATCCCTCATTATAGGGTCCATCCTATGCTAAGGTTGTCTAATGGGTTATGATCCTTCCTTTATATAAATATGGTCTGTGTAAATATCTATATGGATCCCTTTCATGTCCTTGTAAGACCATGCAAAGGCATCACTATGTTTCTGCAATTTTTTAATCAATCGATCTTTTTTTCTCTAGTGTTAGCCCTCGTTTCACTTTTAAGGATTTCCAAGAGCATAATTTTATGGTTTCTATGGTTTACATTTTTTCTTCCTCAGATAAGGACTCGTGTTCATGTAGTGAAGCATTAATAAAAACTAGAAATGACTTTACCTTAGGTTGAACAATATGCTCAAGGGTATGTGTGGTTGTAGACAAAAAGGAGGATGCATTGAAATCATTACTTTTTTCATCCTATATTTTACTCTAACAAAAATATATTGATCAATGTTAAGTAATTAATGGGAAACTTTCTTTTTATATCTATCTTCCCCATCTATCCAAAGAGGGCTTTATAATCCACACTAGGTTTCGTAGGTGGATTTTAAGTCAATTGTTTGGAAGTGCCTTCGAAGATTTTCATGCTCCTAGACCTGCATATGATAGACAAGTCTATAGTGGCCAACCATATCCATCCAAGCAAGGATAATAGTGTATCTCTACGTATAATATTCAAGTTGGGGGATAATTAAGTCTGCAAGATACTCTCGAGAACCTACAAATATTACCACATTTTCTAGGATCCATTCTAGCTTAATAGTAGACGTATCGGCTAATTGAAGTACAATTGGAGTTTTTCTAAGTTCTAAATGTCCTAAGGTTTCCATGTTTTCTCATGTAATTACATGGATAGGAACACCCAAGTTAATCAATGTGTCTGGTATAACAATATTATTGATTTTCACGTCAACTACTAGGTTATATATTTGAGGCTTCTACGATTAGTGATTTGTGTAGAGATGTTTTTTGGATCAATCACATCCATTCTTGGTAAATTCGACATTTCGAACCAAGCCACCATGGTTCATATTCAGGAAAATATCCATGATTTGAACGATCATGGTATTTTTCATATTTTAACTAGGTTTCCTCACTTAAGATAAGGTGGTCCTTGGATATCATCGTTGGTATGTTTGGTCGTCAATGGTTCAAGAAAATTTCCTTGCTTAAGTTAAACATTTGAAATTTCCTTATTAATATATTCAATGTTTACTATAGTATTTTCTTTTGGCTAGTGTCTTCCGTGATTAAAGGTGGATGTCATGGAAATTCATAGAAGGGATATGATAAATGGGGTAAGTTTCCATCCAAATATATTGTCTTGAATGAGTGTGTCTAACACAGTTAAGGTTTGTAATAGGTTGTGCAAGTAACTAAGGTGATGGAGGGGAAAATGTAGGTTCTTAAATAGATCAATACAAGAGAAGTTACATGGGTGGCTATATGGAGGGTTGTTGAGGCCATGTTTAGGCCCCCCACACATTTGGTTTCTCTATCCTTGCTACCAAAGTTGTCAAGTAGGAGGGGCCATCCATGGTTTAGAAGCTAAGATCCACACTTGAGAAGAGTACTACATAAAAGGATTAGTCCAAGAAGAATTGAAATACTGAGAAAGGTTTTAAGCCATACCATGTGTATTTTTAGGACCATGGTCATCTCTATGCCACAAAGCATGGTTATTATGGTTCCTCCACTTCTTCATTCACAAATTTTAGCCCTCGAAAATAGTGATCACCACTTGTCGAGGGTTCTATCTTGTAGATGGAATAAATATCAATTTGATCCATCGAGATATGCTTTAGTGGATGAATTTTTATACATTTCAAAAAAATTAGGAGAATTGTGAGTATTGCTTCTATATTTTCTTTCATCTTATTCGACTACAAATTTTCTATCTAAGAGCTTAATGTTAAGGGACAAATTTTGAATTTCTCTAATAGATTACCAATTTGTACTCTAATAACACCTCCAACAATATTATTCTCTATTCTGGAAAAATATCTCCACATATTATTTGGGTCATTCATACTCATATTAAGCCATTCAAAATAATTCCTCTCTTCATTGCTAGGCCATGAAGCATAGTTGTTTTGGTTCCTCTAGTTCTTCATACACAACTTTTAGACCTGGAAAAGAGGGAGAACCAATTGTAGAATACTCTTTATTCAAAATGGCGCAAATATTAATTTGATCCATTAGGTACTCCTTTAGTGTATGCTTTCTTTTAGATTAAAAAAAAAATGTGAGTACTATTTCTACCTCTTATTTATGTTTATTCACCTACAATGTACCTATGTGAGAGCTTAATGTTGTCAAGGGATCATTTTTTAAGCTCTCTAATATATTACCAGTTTCTACTATAGTAACACTTCCACCAACATTGTTTTCTATTATGACCAATGTGTCTCACCTATTGTGGGGTTGTAGCTTATATCATGGCGTGTTGGCCAGAGTTACAGCAACGCATACGAGTTGCATCCATTCCGGGATCTTAAATTGAATCATTACAGGATTTTGAATCATGTAAATAGTTTTTTTTCAAAGTCATTTATTGTTTTAGAACCCTCCTTCAAGTCATCATCTTCATCAACTCAGTCTCTTGAATTCAGACTTTTCATATTCAAGTCACCTTGAAGGAATTACTATCAAAATGAACTCAAGTTAGCCTAAATAAAGTCACAATTATTCACAAATTCATGTCAGCTTATTAACTATAAATACCATCATAAGGACTTCATTACATAAAATAAAGTCCAGATCACTTTTAAAATTTGGAAATTGCAAAGATGCAAGTTCGATCAAGCTTGAATATTACAGTGATAAAGTTAAAAAGTTTCTCAAGTTTTAGTGATACTAAAATTCATTTTTATCTCAATAATATAGATTTTCCACCATCACTATGGGCTCATCAAAGTAAGAAGGTTTCATTATTTCAGTTACATTACAATTCAGATTTACTACACGAGGACATATTTGGTGTTACTTCAACAATAAGGGTTATATGCTTCCATTCTATAACAGAACTCAGATTCGGTACTTATGCAATGATAAATATATCGATGTTATTTTTGAAAGGAGTAATCAGTGCTATTGAAGAGATGAGGTCTCAGTACTATACCAAAGGTGAGTCCTTGGTGACATTACAGTGATGATGTCTCAGTGCAATCATGGATCTTTGTATGATAACATGGTGAAGGTTGACTTGATGGAGGAAGTATCTAGTATAAGTTTTGTTCGTTTCATATTGAATCTACTAAAGGAAGAGCTTTGATCGGGTTTTTCCCAAAGAGTGTGGTTTTTCCCTGGCAATGTGCCTACATCTTGTGCCCTCTTTTATTTGTTGATTTGCATTAGTTTTGATGATAAGAAAAGATAAATTGAAAGAAAAAATAATAATAACAATAAACATCACAAGGTAACGTCATAATAAGATAATTTGATTAAGTGCCATCTCCTTTGATTTCTCAACATAGAATCAGAGCTAAGGTCATGATCAAAGGAAGTGTGAGGTATACTTAGTGAAAGGTTTTTGAAGAAAATTTCAGTTAGATGGACCCTTCTGGGCTAATGGAACGAACACTACAATGAACTAACTCAGTCCTAAAAACACCTTGAAGAAACATGAGGACCTCGCACAAACAACAGTTAAGAAATTCAGATCAAGTTCGGATAATTTCAAAGGATAGTTTCGATACTAATATATTTATATTTTAATGTTATTATAGTATATAAATTTTGGTAACAAGTGGACAAGCCTTGGTCAACTACAGAAATAAACTCACATTACAGTAGTCATAGTGGAGACTCTCGGTGATAAGTCAGTGTGAAGGATGCAATTTTACAAGTCAAAAGACTCTATGTTATCACAGTCAACACAGAACCACAGTTTGCTACTATCTGAAAGTGCAATGATCTCGAACTACCATAGTTCGTTGTCATCACAGCTATATGGATTCATCACAGTGATATGGATTTTGTAAAAAATTTCATAATTTTTGTAACATTAGAGTTTGAAGCTGCCACAGTAAGCTCATCTCGGTGCTCTCCCTCAATCTCAATTTTATCTCACAGTCAAGGTTTTGGTGCCTTCTCAGGAGAAAGATGTTATTATAGTGAACTATTCTCAGTATCACAGTGACCTCGGTTCAGTACTAACACATGATGAAATCTTGATTCCTCCACAATGAAAAAGAACTCAGACTTGGCACTATTGCAGTGATATGATCTCATGAAGGAAAACCAACAGTAAAATTTAGTTCAATGTTGTGTAAAGTGGTTTCTATTACAGTGAATAAGTCTTGGTAAAAATCACAGTGATGTCTATCATAGTCTCGACTCCCATCACATTGGTGGTGCCTATCACAATCTAATTTTAGCTTAAGAATGTGTTGAAGCAGTAAATAAGGTCAAGAAAGTAGTACTACAAGTTTGGTTGAAGGAAAGAAGCTCAATATTGTTACCCATGACCAAGGGCATGGCCATCTCCACATAAGAATTCGAAGTTTTGAAGAAATTTAAGTATTGTCAAGATGTACCAACAAGTCAAATAATTTATCAAATCAAAGGTATGTAACTCTAAGGTATGTATGTTCATGAATTTTTATATTTAAAATATATTTAATAAGTCTTGCTTATAGCTAGTTCAGGTAAAAGATTGTAATACATAGAAAAAATGTATCCTTATCTTCTAAGTTTTGCAAGTATTATAGGATGTAAAGTAGAAGTCCTTAATTTAAAGGAGAAACTTTTATAGGATCCCATCCTCCATGGTTATGAAGCAGATATAAATTGGTAAATTAAATCATGTTCATGGTATCACATGTTTTTCTTGAAATTATGTATTACGGGTATAGAAGAGCATGGCTTACACTTCAAGGAATTCCTACCAGGTTTGTCAAGAAACATCTCCATTTATGCCTTGAACCATACATCCTATAAAAGTCTCTTCATCTTATTTTTAAATTTATATTACAAACATCATTATGTTTAGCTCTCTTGAATCTAAAATATTCTTGTTTAGGGTGATTCATCATATGATAAATCTACCCACCTTATATCTCCAATTGTTTATATAAAAGAACCCAAGAAAGTTTCTCTGGAAATCCCTAACCTAAGGGTATGAAATAATGTGTGAAACCCTAAACCTACTTAGGGTTATTAATGAAGAAATTGTTATTTGGATTGATATATTGATGATGTCATGTTTGGGGTTTTTATATGATCATGGAAGCTCTAACTTATTAGGGTTGAAATGGTGTTGTTCTAAATCTCGAACCTTTGATGTTTTGGTATAATAGGGTTTGATTTGTTATGAACATAAACCCTAGGTTTTGGTTAGGTCTATAAGTAAAATCCTTAAAGTTCTAGGAATGAAACCCTAGGTATGTGTTCATTTGGTTGAAACCCTAGCTTGGTCTAGAATTATATATGTCTATTGTATTAATATTTCATGACATATGAAATGCCTATGGTTAAAACAATGATTTCCTAGATATGTGTGTGAACCTAATTACTATTGGTCATAAGTCCTAGGGTTTGGAAACAAGCCCTAGTCAAAGTTTGAAGTTCTAGGATGATGATGGGAAATATAGGGTTTACATCGAACCCTAGTGCAAGTTATTCTTGTTGATTAATTTTTATTTGGTTTTTATGGCTCATGTATGAAATATAGGGTTTCCATAAAATCCTAGAGGGAAGTATAATATATATGACTTCTGAAAGCTATTAGATACTTTTATTTTATTTTGACTTATTTTTATGGAGCACTATATGAGAGAACTAATCCTATGTCATCTTGATTGAGTTGTTGATGTGATTTAGGGTTTGTAACAAATGTGGGCTAGAAGTTGAAGTATTCCACATTCTCTTCTATTGAAGTTTTCTTGTTTGGGTACTCAACTAGCTCATAGATCATCTTATCATCCTCAATCTGATGGTCAAACTAAAATACTGAATAAATGTTTGAAAGGATATCTTCGTTGTTTTGTATCTGATAAGCAAGCACAATGTGTCAAGTGGTTACCTCTCGCTGAATGGTGGTATAACAATTCCTTCCATACTACAACAAAAATGACCCCATTTATGGAACTTTATGGATATCATCCACTGTCCATCACATCTTATTTAAGGGAAAATTCTAGGGTTCAAGCAGTGGAAGACCACATCGAGCATCAAAAAGAAGTTCTCCAACTCTTAAATGATAACCTAAATTTGGCACAAAATCGAATGAAACAACATGCAGATCAACATGTGTGGTACAGTGTAAGGGCGGAGTGACACACACTTTGCAACCACTTTACCTGAAATGTCCCTCAAGCAAGCTAAGAAGGATAATAAATTTTCGCCAAAGTACTATGGTCCTTACAAGGTGTTGCAAAAGATTGGTACTATGGCATACAAATTGGAGCTTCCTGCTTCTTCGCGAGTACATCCAGTTTTCCATGTTTCATGCTTAAAGAAGGTTATAGGTGAAAATCTTCTGGTTCAAACAATATTGCCAGAACTTGATGAGGAAGGAAAAATCATATTGGAACCTGAAGCAGTCATGGAAACAAGAACTCGACAGCTACGGAATCGATCAATTTCAGAGTATCTCATCAAGTGGAAGAACTTACCCACTGAAGATTCTACATGGGAGGATGAGAATTTTGTACAGAAGCACCCAGAGCTACTCAAGCGTTGAGGACAACACTTTTTTGAAGGAGAGGGGCATGTTAGGTCCCTATATTACTAGTATGGTCCCTTATTGTTGTTAGTGTAACCCCCTTATTGTTATTATTGTACCCTTGTAACCCCCATTTTGTTATTATTGTGCCCTTAAATTATTATTGTTAGGTCGGCTAGGATTACATTCTGGCCCCAGCAAATTTTAACTATGATAGAAAGGCGGTTTGGTCATTTTTATCATTCAAGAATTTTTCATTTATGTAATGTATTGGAGGTTGCCCCCTCAAAGTGGCTAATTTCTAAGGTGTTGATCTCTCTTTTCTTCTATTTTTGGAGCTGGTTTCATAAGAAACAACATGAAGCTTCCAAATAAGGAAAGAATTAATGGAAAGGGGGTAAAAAAAAACAAACGACAACAACCACAACACACCAGTTCAAAAATACCCAAATAGCTGCAACTAGTATATCTTTGATGCTCATACAAAAGGAAAGGGTTGGAAACTACATCTAGAACTAAACTCGAAGATTTGAAGGAAGGGAGGGAAGAAGAAAAATATTATTTCCATAATTGAGAAATCATGTGGAAAGAAACTCATATGTGGATGAAAATATTTCATTAAGCATACGTTAGAATAATTCATGGCTTTCTGAGAGTGGTTCTAAGGATGATATTTTTGGCACATTGTTCCACCAGTGCACATGGTAATTTCTGAAGAGAATGTGGAATCCTAAAATTTTGTGAGTGTTATGAAATCATGTAGAGAAGGATTATATGGAAGAATATCATAATGGTAGTTTCTAAAGAAAATGTGGACTCCCATTTTTTGAGTTTGGTGAAATTAGAGAGAAAATGATTAAATGGAGGAATCTCATTGTCGATCACCAATTTCATTTTTCAGTATATAATCTGCATTTAAATATATTTATCTAGTTTGGGATCAATAATAGTTGTTTTTTCATTGAGTCTATGAAACTCCCTTATGGAAACTCTCTCATGGAATATTTGGTGTATTCAATATAAGAAAATTTTAATTGTATTTATAATAAGAAAAAATTAATTGTGTGAAATTCAATACGAAACAAAATGGCGAATACATATCTTACAAAATCTTACAAATAAAATTTACCATTTTGTTTTATATTTAAATATGAATTACAAGCTTACCATTTTCTACCATACTTTAATATAAAATTCAACAACTACAATTTTTTAACATGTAGTTTACTATTTTCATAACCTCTTTTAATATAAGAATCAAATTTTTTTATTTTGTAATACAATTTTTTTTATTACTGTAACCAATTCGAATAAGCTAATTATTACAATGAACCCATTAGAAACAAAAATTTACCAATTTTTTGATCCAATAGAGCTGAACTTGATAACTATGGTCTCACTGTAGCAAATAAGAAAAATGTGAAGGGTAAATATGAGATCATGTATCATATATAAATAGGCAAAAAAAAGAATGATTATCAAATTTGATAGCCACATGTGTGCTGCAAAAAACTATTAATTGTAGATGAAATATGGTTGATGATATTGACCTTTGTTGAGAAATCAAAGGAGATGATAGTTAATCAATTTATCTTATTATGAAATTATCTCGTGATGTATTTCATTATTATTATTTTTTCTTTAAATTTATCTTTTCCTAATATCATCAATATTAATTCCAATAAAAAAATAGAAAACATAATATGTAGGCACACTGTTGGGAAAAACCTCACCCTTTTAGCGAAAACCCAGTCAAAGTTCTTTCTTCAGTATATTCAAGATGAGACAACCAAGAATTATACTACAAAATTCCTCCACTAAGTCATCCTTCACTGTGTTATCATACGAAGATCCATGATTGCACCGAGACATCATCTCTGCAATAGCACCGAGTCCTCCTTTCAGTAATAACACCGATATCTTTATCATAGCATAAGTACCAAATCTGAGTTATGTGATATGATGGAAGCATAAAAACCTTGTTGGTAAAGTAGCACCAAATCATTCCTCCTGTAGTAGCTCTGAATTGTAATGGCACTAAAATCATGACACCTTGTTATTGTGATGAGGACATAATGGTGGTACCAAATCTATATTACTGAGATAATAACAAACTATAGTATCACTAAAACTTGAGAAACTTTCGAACTTTATCACTATAATATATGAGCTTGATTAAACTCGCATCTCTGTAATTTTCGAACTTCAGAAGTGATCCAAACTTTCCTTTTTGTAATGAAGTCCTTACATGGGTATTTATAGTGGTTTGTCATAGTTAATAAGTCGACATGACTTTGTGAATAGTTGTGACTTCATTTAGGATGACTTGAGTTCATTTTTATAGTAATTCCTTGAGGCCAACTTGAAGATGAAGATGCTGACTTGAAGAGGTTGAGTTGATGAAGAGGATGACTTGATGGAGGATTCTAAAATAATAAATGACTTTGAAAATAACCTATTTACATGATTCAAAAGCCCAGAATAGGTCAATTTAAATCTATAATGACTCCATAAATCCTAGAAGTCCACAATGGGGACTTAGACCTAAATAAAATGACCCAAGCATGAAACCCATGCTTTAATAAGTCATTTAATAATAATAAATTATTTTTGAAAAATATATTAATAATGAAGACCGAACGTAGTTACATTCTTCAATGCTCCCTCTTAAATAATAATGTATTCATATATAGTTATAGAGGTACATGGGATATCTCACGTTATCTATGAATAAGTTTAGGCAACACAATGCCATGGACTAGATTCCCGACTAGGGAAATCTATCCATTTTGTCTCTCAATAGTTTAGGAACCTCAATACCACGGACTAGATTTCTAACTAGGGAAATATATCCGATTTGGACTAAAATGGACTAAATCTTTCAACCTCTACAATTACCATCAGTTTTACTTACTAACCATCAAATCAGGGAACTAGGTGCACATCCACCCGATGCCACCCTCCCTACCAGACATCAAAACAGAGTTTCAACCTGATTTCCTTCCAAGCAATGTTTTACTCACAAAGCCTCAACAGAAAATCTCTCTTGATAAAATTGATTGGTAACCATTATTCTTATCAAAATTTTGAGATATTCACCTATACAAAAACAACCCCAATCAATAACATACTTTCACATCTTCATAAACAAACACCAACCTCTCGGGTCTTTCAAGAAAATTGATGTTGCTTCTCAACACAATAGGAATATCAACTGAATATTTGATAGAAGATTCCTCAATCATACACCTTCCTTTCCTACTTTACATGCAACGATATATTATTCAATCAAATCCTTATTTTTGTTTTACAACAATAACTTAACAAAGCATTCTCCAATCATGACTATGATTCTTACTCATGGCCTTTGCTAAGACTTACAGTTGTTAGTCCTAGCCTACTTCATGACACATGAAGTAGAGAACTATAACCATCACTTCTGATTTATCCAGACTCCCTCTTAATCTAGGAAGATCAACTTTTTCCTTAGGTGTTTGAGAATATTTCATGGCTTCCATCATTCTCATCATGCTTAACATATCATCTTCTCTTACGGAAAATTTTACCAACTTATATATGATGTACGTGAACATATTAGACAACAAGTACAACCAAATCTATAGAAGGATGAAGTTAGTCACAAAAAAATATTATAGTAGCTGAAGAAATTACAAACCCTACTATCAACTTCTAGCCCACAT